>VXBO01000816.1:32143-123216 GCA_013400135.1 Rhinoptilus africanus | reverse complement strand
TTTCCATTCCGATTCAAATGAAAGGCCATCTTGCAATTAAAGGCTCAGTTTGCAGTTCCTGATTTCTGAAGGAAGAGGGCGTTTCTATTTATTCCAGAAACATTTAGTGGTTACATGCATGGCTGGCAGCAATTTCCCACAATGTGTAAATTAGTCAATCCCAAAGTCAGTAAACTTTTTCTTTGAAGTGGACATTAATGAAGTGCACCATTAGAGCCTAATGATTGTTCACATTTGTATTTTAGGGGCCCCTCTTGCTTTTGATGTCTTAGTGCCTTGGTTTCTTGACTTTAGTTATCTAAATGCCAGGACTGCTAAACTCCTAAGAGAACTCAAAAAAAATTTAATGAAAAAAGTTAGTACTGCCCTGACTGATGTTGGCACTTCAAAGCTGGAACAGACTAAATTGCTGTAGACTGCTTAATTCAAAAGTGCTCCCTTGTGGATGACAGTGCATGGTGACAAAGTTCAATTGGCAACAGGAGACAGGCAAGATCAAAGACCCTCTATTGTAATAGTTTTGTTCCATGAAGAATTGCTTATTGTCAGTAGTTTTTCAAGCCTTTACTGGCTCCAGCTTCGTATCAGGATTCCCTGGTTCAGAACCAGCTTAAATAAATAATTGTAATTACAGCCTTCTGATAATACATTGCAGTTCTAAATGCTGCATGTTGTGTCTCTCCAAGGTACAAAAAAAGAAAAGCATCTGTTAGGAAGCAGGACTTGGGGGAGAACGTCCTTTTTTGGAACCTTCTTTCTTCAGAGGGATCCAAAATTCAAAGTACCACAGAAAGTTAATGCCGTGTTAGCAGCAATGGAGACTTGCTCCAGACAAAGCCACACTGTCTTTACTATCAGGGCAATGATGCTGCATTTTCTAGTGTGCATCACCAGTCAGTCTGGTTTAATATTTAGTTTAAGATTAAACTGAACGTAGTCCTGTAAACCGTGCTTTCTCTGTCCGATTAAGGCACAAGTCTGGGCTAATTCTTAAGAAATGCTGAGCTTCATACTAGCAATGTTAAGACTATAGAAATCTCAGAAATACCTTTTTTGCCTTTCCTGACACATACACTTCCAAAAAACTATTATTTTCTTTTCAGTCAGAACCAAAAAAGAGGCCGTATCTGAAATTATCCATTTACACTGAAAATCATGTTCATTTTTAGTATTTTTGCTATTGCTTTTTTTCCCAATAGTGTTCACCATGTGTAAGGAACTGTTGAAAGACAAGAAAGGCACCATCCCTCAGTAACAGTATTCAGGGATGTTGTCTCATAAAATGTACATGGCATTGTTAGAATTGCTTGTCTTGAACTAATTATGAAAACATGTTTGGTGACAATTAAGGAAACCACTGTGTGATTATTTTCATGCATCATATTGACAGAAGTAACTTCTATTTTTTAATAATCACAAATGACAACAGTTTTCATGGAAAATTTCATCATATTTAGCACAAGATGACCAAGTAGAAAGGAAGGATGAGCAATTACAATTAGAAAGAAAGCAACAAAAAGAAATGCATTTCCATTAAATCAAATATGCAATGGACTCAGATCTGTTGATCTTCTGATTCTACCAATAATTTTAATTTAAACAACCCAAAAGACAGCATGCTCCTCCAATCCTTCCTTAAAGCTCATTTATGAAGAGCATCAGAAGTGTGGTTGGGTTATTTCTTTCTTTTCTTCTTTTTTTTGGCAAGGTCTGAAAAAGCATTCTAAACAGGATTAGAAAAGTACTATGGCTATACAATTTAGCTCTAGCAACTTCACGGTTGTAAATTATGATGGAACACATCATTAGCTGCAGACTTGTATGTTCTCCCTTAATCATGCTGAAGTACACATAAGCCCCAGCTGAGCAATTATGAATAATTAAATCAATTAGAGACAGTCTAACACCAGGTCTTGTGGCTAAACTGGTGTCAGCATCCATAATATTTTAACAGTAAATGCAAATGCGTGCATTTGGGTGGAGGGAAGGAGGTGGACAAAGGCTTATACAAATGCCAAAGCATGTTGCTTAGTGATGGCTTTACAATAATATCATGAAGATTATAAGCCGCCTTCCTAAGGAAAACATTGGTAATGAAATCCCAATAAAAAAATTTTATACAAGGTTTAAAGCTTAGAAATTAGTTAATTAAAAAAGGATAAAATGCAATGCCTAAAAAATGTGCTGAATAAATTAGGACCTACATTCAACCAAAATCAATACTTTCCTTCATTAATTGTGCCTAACCTCTTTTCTTTTGGTACGATAGTTTTCTGTAACCTCGTGCTTAAAGCAAATAAATAAACCAGTGTGCCTCCCTTAGAACTCTATCAGGAGAAAAATTACACATTTTTTTCTGTGTTTTTTAGAAAAAGAAAAATCTGAAGAAAACATACAGATTTTGCACATCAACTAGACAGTTACAGCAATATTTCATACCTTGTAGAGCAAACCCAATGTGTTTGCTAACAGAAAGACAGGTTTTTGACCTCTCTGCACTCTTTCTAAGATATGGAAGGTGTGAAATGATCCCTTTATTCTCTCACCAGAATGTGCTGAACCGCTGTTGTGCAATGATCTGCTCTTGTATGCTGGCCATCAGATGTAGTGGTTGTTCCGCCACTGCATCGTGACCATGCCTGTAGCAGGCACTGAATGCTTCTTCTACTACCTCCTTCCTCCCCAGTGAGGAGGAGAGAACAATTTTGGCTCTTTGCCACCTTGTCTTCTCCTGCAGGGAAATGCTATATTTCCCCTTTCCCTAGATGAACTACAGACCAGTGAACCAACTCAGAATTGGTATCTATATAGAAGGCTGGTCTCTTACGTATATGTTTAACTTTAAGCACACATTTCTGTTCTATTCACAGAGGTCCAAAGCAGCTCCTTACAGACATTGAAGTGCTCTCCTGACCTAGAACACAGTTCTGTACAACAGTAACAAGCAGTTACATTAAAGACTTAGTATCAACACCCAACCACAGAAGCCAATAAAGCCTGAAAGGATTAGTTAATTTTTTCTACAAATCTATTTATTTCATTAGCAAAATTACTTACAAGTAATATTTGCTATAACTGATCACCAAGAGATTGTACAAATAGTGATTCTGCGGTTGTTATTAGCTGATTACATTACGGGAGAATTTAAAGATTTGTTATAATCTCCATTGCACAAACATAAATGAAACAGCTATCCTGCTTTGATAAGGCTCAAGTTATCTTGAAGCACTTGCCAGTTGTTATCACAGGAAGCGATTTAATAGGAAAGTGTCTAATGATTATAGACATACTGAAAGATAATCAGAATTAAAAATATTTAATGTATATTGTCTCTTAAGACTTGCTGAACATATTAATTGCATAGATACACTCCATTTGTTTTCAGAGATAGTTATCTGCATCCCACATGAGGTCTTTGAGTATGTTACAAAAGCGATGACTATCATCCTTATCACAAAGCCTATGCAGCAAGTCAGTGAAGGAGCCAGAAATAGAATCTGTTTCCACAGTGTCAGCCCTCTGCTCCATCTGCCAGGAAGCTCTGCTTCCTTGCCCCCCTGCAATTTGATCAGTATTGAGTAATTCTCATATTTTGTGGTGCTCATTGTAAGAAACAGAGCTTCACACATGTGCACCACCTACCTCTGATGATCATAGTACGCATGGAAAGTTTTTCCTTCTCTTTACTTGTGGAGAGTAATTCAGTTTCTCTGTAAAAAGCATAAAATCTTGGACACTGTTTCACTTTTGAGGAGGATTTCATTGTGAGTATTTACCATACAAACATATACACATTTATGTCCGAATCTCACTGCAAGATCTGCTAAGAGAACATTTAATGCAGGAATCAAACTATGAACTGTATGATAAGAAGAAAATGTCAAAATCTTTAGAGACAGCATTTCTTTCTCTTTTTGAGAGAATTGACTTCTTTTTGAGCTTGCCCATATGGTTGTACTAACCAGAGTCTATAGTGAAATAACTCCCTATGCGAACTTTGTCTTCTGGAATAAGGGGTTTTAGTGTAGAATGATAACTCTTATTTGCAAAAGTAGTGATTGTTCAATGATTAAATCACTTTTCTGCTAGAATAGACTACCCTTGAGCAGCCATTCTAGCATAACTATTTCAGTGGTTTTCCTAAGTAGACTGGCTCTGATGGAGTTCAGGGGCTGGAGAGGTTCCAGAGCAAAAGCTAAGACTGGAAATGTGTGGAAATAAGGCTGCAGCTGCAATGACATGGGACTTTTCAAAAAAAGTACCCTTGCCAAATTTCTTCTTCTGCCTCTTCACCCTATGGGAACTTATTAGCCTCAACAGTCTAAGTTCATGTAGTCTTCTGAGGCTGCACAAAAGCTGCTGCAGGGGAGTAATGCCCCCTTTCTGGGGGATGGTAGCATTTTATACTTACTACTTTTGCAGACGTGCAGATGAGAGGAAAATGTGATTCAGGAGGCCATAAAGCTCATCATCCCTGCCAAAGAAAAAGACTCCTTAAATATTTGAATTATTATGCTGCTTTAGTCTGACCACAAGGCGATGGAGATGTGCCAGAGATGGATCTCTGACCTGAGCACTGGAAAGGCTAGTGAGCATAGTGCACCTGTACCTGTACTGTTGTTGCATAAGCTAACTCAGGTAGAAAAACAATTTTACCCAATTTGCCAGGCACTTGGCTAAGTAGAATAATCCTTGCGTAGATGAACTGGCATGACCATCGACAATACCCTGCACTGGATAGTCCTTTTATTTTCTCAGGCTAGTAGTACTTCCAGGATCTTTTCACTCCTCTCCCTTATGTGGTGTAGACATATTTTGCATGAATCAGCTGGCAAAAAATTATATGATGATGACAAGCATTTGAATTTGTGGATCTTACATATGTAATCCTAGTCATTCAAATAATTGTACATAAAATTCCTCCATGGAACTGGTTTGATGAGGCAGGATTACTTTCTGAAGGACTAGCAGATCACTTTCTACAAAAGAAAGCAGAGATACAACTTCTGTGGTTAGTGGTCACTGAAGAATCAGATCCAGTGTTTGCAATTTACCATTTCCATTATATATTTACAATGAAAGACTACACTAGCTTGAATAAACAGTTTGAATACCAGCTCATTTTTATGTTGATCTTGATACAGGGTAAAAACATAATACAGTACAATACAATACAATATAATACAATATAATATAATGTAATGTAATGTAATGTAATGTAATGTAATATTTTTTAAAAGTCTAGTAAACTTTCCATTTTGTCTGTAATGTTCCACTACAAAATAATTTGTGAGATCCATCAACACTGCTTTATTTTATGCTACGTATGATGCTGTATCCAGAAATTCTTTGAGAAAGATTCTATCCCAAATAAAATCTGTGGCATAACTGTCACTGACTGAGGAAGCCAGGGTATTACAGCGTAATTTTTGTAAGCAGGATTGTGAATTTGTTAACATATCTTTAAAAACACATTTTTAAATGATCACATGGTTAAAAGATTACAATATAAGTATGTCTTACTAAAAATTCATATTATAGGGAAATAAATCTGGAAAAAACAAAATATTAAAACTGTCCAGCTATAGGAAAAAAAAGTCTGCCTATTTTTGTTCTTCTACATTGCCTTTAGGGAAAAGATAATACTAGAAAGAGAACTCCTATATTAAGCTGTCATTATTGTTCCTTTAGTTGTTCTTGCTGGTGATTAAAAGGTCAAGGTGAACTGATTTCCGGAGAAGAGCAAACTTTTTTTCCTGAGCAAAAAGAAAGGGAATAAAATAAAATCAAATTTAATCACATTTGGATTTTGTATTTGATTGCTTTCAATTTGTTTTCCCTGGAATTATTTTCTTCCAAATGCATTATCTTGTTTCATGTTTTGGCAATCTGAATAAGTATTGGTCTGGTGTAACTTTGTTCATGCAAGTTTTAAAAGTTTTAGCCTCTGTATGTGGAAAAAAGTTTCCTCAAATTCAAAATCAAGCCCTAAATTACTGAATCCTCTGGAATTTTGATGAGATGTGTGAGTGCACCTGTAACCAAAGTCCCAAGAAAGTTTTACGAGTTGAAGAATCATTCGCTATTCCTCCTTTCTCCTCTGCTGCTCCTTGGAGAAAATAAAATCTATTTCCTTATTGCTTAGTGGAGTATATTTTCTTTCTCTCCTTTAAGTGCACTGAAGTGGTGGTGAGCCAATGTTCTTTTCTCTTTTCTCCTTGGCTTTGGGCAAGAAATACGGGAATACCTGTAGGCAAGCAGAGCTTTAAAAAAGGAAAACACATTTACTACTTTCTCCTTAGTCTTATTTTAAACTTCTATAGCCTGTGTCATCCCGGTGCACTTCACACCATTTTGCAATATTCTTTGGAGCCAGATATCAAGTTGGAGATATGCAGCCATTCCATCCAGGAGAAAATGCTGCATCAGAGTATAGCAGGATATCTTAAATTTGTTTTCATTCTGGTTTGAGGGGTTTACTCTAAATCAGTTTTCTTACTGAAAACCAGAATTAATCTGAAATCATTCTCAGTACGCATCAATAAGTGTATACAGAGTATGAATCGCTGTGTGAAGAAAACAGGCATGAGAATGAGACGAAGGAATTATGGTGTTTATATAGGCGCTGTTTACAGGCAAATCCAGAATCCCAGTCAGAAGTGCTAGTGCATACAGACCTGTGTTCAAAGGAAATTCAGACTATGGTTTGCAGCATCAAACCCGGATCCCCTGAATATGAAGCAGGCTCCCAGAAGATGCTGGATGTACAAGATACACCTCCGCAGAGCAGAGCACTGCAGCGGTCCCTGCAGCAGAAATATCTTTTCTTGTTTGTGAAGTGTTTACTGTCCAGAGAAAGGAGTCATCTACTTTATGAAGCTAAATGAATTAAAAAAAAAAATAACAAAAAAAACCCCACAACCAGGAAGGCAGTTTTCAGGTGAGAGACGAGAAACTTTAAATAGAGAGGTATGAACAAGAAAAAGAAATCTAGGACTCCTGGCTATCACTGTAAATTGGTTTGCTTAACGTCTTAATTATATGCAAAGTAATGACAAGAATCAGATGGTATCTTTATTTTCAAGTGACATTCCAATTTTTTACAGGCATTATTAATGTAGCATGATTGGCTGGTCTGGAGGGAAAAATTGAGGATAAATTGTATGGTTATCAGCTGCAGGTTTATTGGTCTGAGACTTCCACCACAGGGAGTGGCTGCTGTATGGAACTGATAAACGTGGAGATTTATAAGGTCAAGTTTTATGAGTCTACAGATTCCTTGTGGTGTATTACCACATCCTTATTACAAGCCCTTGCTGCTGTCCAGCTAAGCCACCAGAAGTAATATATTACACTTGCTTGTCTGTTCTTCAGGTTTTTTTCCAAAGGAAAAGAGGAACAGGTCAAAATAAAATACAGCTTTCTGGGGCTGTATTTGCAGCTTTCTTTGGGCTTTGGGGGCTGTAAGGGCACACTGTCAGGAACTGGGGAGTCAGTCTTGAAAAGCTGTGAAAAAGTGATTGCTTGTGACATTGGGAGAAACAAAGTGAAAATCTTAAGGAGGTAATGATTTTGTTTTAAGAAAAATAAGGAACAGTTTCATTAAATAGTGACATCTTTAGTACAAACAGACTCAATGGCTTGAGTACAGTAAGATAGGTAAACATAAGGTCCTCACTCAGCAGCTGATGTCTTGCTAAATGGTCATTTCTAATAATTAGCTAATTTGGGAAAATATTAAAAGCCCACAAATTACCTGATCATTCTAAGGTGTTGGTACACTTAATGAAGTTATATGGTTTCAACATTTGTAGGACCATTCTATTAACAGGATTAAGTTATGTGTCTGCTATAACACTGCGCGCAAAAAAGTGTCTCTGTGCTTTTATTTTATCTTTTTCATAATTGTCTCTTCTCTATCATATCAACAGACAGCTATTGCATGTGCTGTTGATGATGTTGATTGAAATACACTGATCTCATATCTAATTAATATGTGATATGACAAGTAATGCAAATACTACTTTTCATTTCTTTCACAATTCTGTGATATGTCACCAGAAGGGACACGACTAAGATGTGTCCTATGTAAGTACTTCAACAATTATTTAACTCAAGCTGATACCTTCATGATTTAGGTGGGCAAAACCCTGAAACCAATATAACCCTTCTGCCTATTCCTTAGTTAATGCAAAATTGCTTCTGTCACAAAACGACAAATTTAGCAGTTATGCAGGATTCAGGATTCATGTAAATTGTGTTATTTCAGTGGCATTCCATATTGTTAAAAAAAATAATCGTAGTATTGAGTGCTTAAATAAAGGGACAGCTAGATGGAATGATGGTGTAAACCCTTCTTGATTCACACGATGTAAAACCAGGCTCCTTGATTCATTCATAGAAGACACAGGAGTGGAATGATACCTCCAAAAGTCCATTTGCCGTGTTGTTAGTGGATTATTCAGGTGTAATATTGTTGACAGTCATTTATTTTAGCAAGCTGCGTTCTGTTCCTAGAATCTGATGCAAAATTGTACAGGACATTAAAGCCTAACAAGAAAAAGACATTTAAACTTTTTAAGCATTCATCATATAACTATCGTCTTATGTAATTGTGAGCATCCTTCATTGTGCTCGGCCTTGCACTCTGTTAACAGCATTGTAGGTTGGATGTATCCCTGATCTTTAGCCTTTAATCATCCACAGATGCCTTAAGTAGTACAAAGTAACAGAAACTAACTTGAATGGCCAAATTCCTGTCCACGTTACAAACCTCAGATGTGGATTACAGAAATCCCTGATGTTCACAGTGTACAAATATTTTCTTCCCATAGCTTCAGAAAAGTAGAATAGCATTATCACAATCAGAATTACAGTACGTAGATTGGAAGAAATTGCATTCTGATACAATCCAGGTCTTTAAGCAAATACAATTATCCAATGGAAATGGCTCATTTAGCAGGGTTTGCATCCAATGGACAAAAGGTGGTTTTGAAAGAAGATATTGTTCCTCAGGAGTGATGACAATGGCAAAGTGTTTCATCTGCCCAAATCATCTGCTTTTCAATTTAAAATTATTCAAAATACCAAAAAGGTAAAAATTGTAAGAAGTATGAAATATCAGTCTGCATATCAATTGCTTTCAGGATTCTTCTATTCTAAGAATTCCTCTTAAAATCCTCCCATTTTAAAGGTAGCTCAGCAAATAACCTTACTTGTGTACCTGAGAATATTCTGCCTTCTTCCAGCAACAACAAAAAAAGGACATAAATTAATGGATTTTTTTTACTACACCTACTTTATATTACTGCTTACTCTGATCATCCACTCTGACACTCATTTGGGTGTAGTGCTCCACACATACAAACTCTTGCTGCAGAATTTAGGGAAAGGAATGAGTGCAGGACCTGTGAATATAATCATACATGTATAAAAAAAAAGCAATTGCTTCAGCCATATGGTAGCAGGCACGTAACAGTGCATAAAAATCACTTGGAGTCAGAAACGAAGTATTTCTTAGTGACTGGCAAAGTAAAATGACTTTAAAGACATTTCACCTGATGTCTGGGCTATTTGCCAAGGATGTTGGAGAAGATGGAATAGGAAAGCATTGATGGGGAGATAATTCTTTTTCTGAAAGGAAAGAAGCATCCTTTGAAATGTTAAAATTAGTTAAAATATGATGGGAAGGTGTTGATAGCAGAAGAGAAGAAAGAGGGAAATAAAACATAAAATCTTGAACGTAAACTAAATAAAATGGTTGAGAATAAGGAGCATGTGGCAAGAAAGAGGAATGCTTCAACTTAGTAAGCTATTTTATAAAGTAAATATGGTAGTAAACTTCTCTGTTTCTAAGGTTTTACCCTACCTCTGGATATGACAGGTTGGTCAAAGGACAGTGTTCTGTGGCTGCTGAGGTGACTGTCGAGTCATACACAGGCTTGGGCATGACATGAAATTCTTCAGATGACAGCCGGTGAATTAGCTCTTTGTTGCCTTCTTGCTGGTAGAGATGATTTTGCTGGTAGAGATGTTTCAGGAAACATTTTTTCACTGAAAGGGTTATTAAACATTGGAACAGGCTGCCCAGGGAGGTGATGGATTCACCATCCCTGGAGGTGTTTAAGAAAAGGGTAGATGAGGTGCTTAGGGACATGGTTTAGAAGTGGTTTTTGTCAGGGTAGGTTAATGGTTGGACTTGATGATCTTAAAGGTCCCTTCCAACCTCACCGATTCTATGATTCTATGATAGAAAACTGGAAAATTTCTTCTCTCACAGGAAAACAACACATTTTCTGTTGATGACTTTGAATTCAAGGAACAAGTATTTAAAACATTGTATATGCCTCTTTTAAGGTATTTACATAAAATGAGTAATAAAGAATAGAAAAAAATGAGAGATATTACAGGACAGAAAAAGAAGGGCCGATAGATGAAACAATGCAACGGAAGAATGAACAAGAAAGAAGGGAGAAAGTAATAATGAAAGTGAGAAAAAGAGGAAAAGAAAGAATGTTTTCCTCCCCTTGATTTTTGTCCTTGTTCTTTCAGTCTTGCTCTTTTCTATTTCACTTCACTTCCTCTTTTTGGGTCTCCCTCCTCACAGAAGTTGGTTTGGTTTTTTTTCTCAATTTGGAACTGAGTAGGATTTATGTTTAAAATGGAATGTCCTTCTACCCTCACACTCAAAAAAGACATTGAAAGAGATCTCTGTATGGCAAAGAAGAGAACGGAGGACTGCTTTTATGTCATACAATATTGGTTAAATACTGAAAGAGAAAAATTCTCTAAGGCTGTTCAATATGTGTTTCCTGACCCATGGGACTTGTCAAATCCTCAAATAGTTCCACTTTATTAAGAAGTAGTTAGAGCAACTGGAAAGTGCTCTGGCCTGTTGGCACATCCTGAAGAGCCTCAGAGATTCTTCTATACTTAAATTCAGCATCGAAACAGCATTAAACCATTGATATTTCTAGCTCTTTTTGTTTGTTATTCTCTTCTCCAAGCCTCAAGAGAAAAAAAAAATGTTTTATTTGTTCCTATAAATTTTGCCAGGTTTACACATTATTGCATATTTTAGCTGGCACATTGAGATCAAACTAGGTCAACATCAATTTTTTAAAAAGTTGGCTATGTTTTTTGAACTTCAAGCTTTACAGTAAAAGTCATGAAATAAGGTGATGATAAATTTGATCCAAAGAGGGGATATCAATTCTCCACATAAATACAAAGCAAATGCAGAACTTCTATTCATACAGCTATTGGGAACTTATTTCACTTTATAAACTGTTAAAGCCTGGAGAGGTGAACAGATACCTGGATCTTAAAACCACAAGGATAAATCTTTTCTCTCTTGTTTGAAAGAGCAGCTCAATCATTTCTGCTACATAGTAACAGATGGTGTTAGGAACATAAAAGAGACAAACATAAGGAGATCTCATAGTCACAGTTGCTCTAATACGCTATTTAGACCTCTGTTTACATGATAAAGAAGCAGAAAACGTCCACAGAAACTGTGGATTTATTTTGTGCAGATGCATTCTGCAGGGCACTACTTTCAATACCCTCCTAGATGCAGTGGAGCAGAATATGGCTGACTGCTGCAGAAATGTTGGCAACCCGAAGAAGGCAGACTGCTATTGTTATCCAAGAAACTAGGAGCTTGATCCAAAGTTCAGTGGATTCAGAGAAAAAGTTCACATGGATTTCAGTGAGTTTTGGATCAGATCCCATTTCTTAATTCCTTTGTTTCCACAAAGTTTTACACTCATGTGTTTCCATTGACTTCAAATGAAATTACTCCTGATACACCATTACAGCTGAAGACATCCAACTCTATAACACTTACATTCTTCCTGACTCTCATACCTTGTACCTGGTAATAAAATTAGAAAGCACATAGTGATTTTGAAGTCAGCAGAGCCACTGACTTTGACAGAACTACCTGTTTATACCAATACAAGATCTGCCCATTATTTCTTCATGTCATGGTCATAATTCTGTTTATTAGTAATGAAGAGCTACTTAAAACTGGGACTTACCATTACTTAGATGTTAGGTACTTACTCCTGATAATCCTGTAATCAATAGGAAGAGCTGAGCATTGTCCTCCTAACTATTTTAGGAAGGAATGAATCATTGTCTAGAGTTACTTCCTTCTTTTTACTAACTGGATGGGGAACTTAATTAAATTATCCACCTAATTTTTAGACAGGTACCAAGTCAAGGGAAACAAGCTAAGGTCTACATTTCTTTAAAATCAGTTCTCTGTATTCTGTACTGCCTAGATATAAGACCGCTTTCAGTTCCTTGGCAAGGAACATATGTGACTGGTGATTGTACCATAATGACAGAGCAGCCCAAATGAGATAGACTTGGCTGTTTCTTCTGGGCGACTAAAAGTCATTTGGGAATGGTGTATGTGAAATTCTCAGCTATGTTTTGCAGCTTGTAAGTTTTAATTAAGAAAAACAAAGGGAAGAACAGACTAAAATAATGGGTGCAAATGTAAACATACTGATGCTCTAAACCTTAAGATATCTTGTGTTGTCCTCTGTAGGTTGAAAGAAAATTATCATTTGCATACAGATAGCAGTATTTCTGTTTTTCATTTTCTACATCTTTTTATCTCCTTAGCTGTTCAGAGCCCTGCTATTTTCACGACACTGGGGACCAGCATGATCTGACAAGCACTGTTTGGCTTTACATTTCCCATAAAATCTTTTTGTTTCTCATCACCTCATCCTTTCTTACTCAAAGACTACTTTTGATGGTCCAAGTTCAGATTCATGCTTTCATAAAGCCCATTTATCAAAGATACTTCACTTCACATTTGAAAGACATGAAAAATAATCAAAAATAAGAAATCAAAGACCTAACATTTTAAAATAGAAAATGAATATGCAGGATTCATTTGTGTATTTGAATCTCTTCCTTCACAAGTGTTCCCTCTTAACATTTGACAGGGTCTGCTATCTGGATGTGAGAAGACTGCAACTTTATATGGATAATTACATGCAGGAACTCTTTCCTCATTTTCTCCTGGAGACACAAAATTTCAAATGCCTCCCTTCTGTTAGGCCCTCTGTCTTAGGATCTAGGTGACCGAATCCTGGTTTGTATGTCAGCTGCTGGCAATGGCTAGTTCATTTTCCGTAATGCTGACTGAAACTGCTTGTGATGGTTTTAGGATAAAGGAAGGTTAAAAGGGGAACAACTGCCAGGAGGAGAAGAGATGAAGGTGTTTCAGGAAATTAATGGTTTGGCTTGGAAATTAAAGTTTTGATTTTGCTCAGGAGTATTATTACTGAATTCCTCTGGTGTAAGATCAGGCCTTACTTAAACGTTTCTCAGATGGTGGAATACTTGCCCCAAAACACCAGGGAGAAAGGTATAACAAAGCTCCACAAAAGCTTTTGCTCTTAGATTTACATCTCAAGCTTCATGCCTGTTCATGCTTCACAAAGTGGACCCTTGTCAATAAAAATAAATATAATCTTTCCTATTGGCTCAGCCATAGTGAAAACTAGTGGGTCAGCTTGTGTTTTTTGCCTTTTGTTTTTTCTTTTTACTGATCAACCACAAATATGTAGTTCCAACAGCTGATTTCTTTTTCATTCAGTGAAGATCATATGTTCAAATACTACAAAATAGCAAGTTGTGTCATAGTAGTAGATCAGAGAATGGACCTTATAGAAAACCATTTAGAGTAAGACACTTAACAGATTTTAACTACTAAACTTTATAGTAGTATAAAGCATAGGAAAGAAGCAGCCATAAAATCATGTCTGAAGTTTGAGTCAACCATTGTTACATTTTTAGCTGTAGCATATGTCATTTCTCAAGGCATTTCTTGAACCTAGATGAGATTTATATCAAAATCAAACTGCACTAATGAGGAATAAAACAGTTAAGAAATTCCACACAGTTTCTTCTATAGTTTCAACTTGACCACTTAAGTATGTGATTTTAATTACACAATTACTTTTCATTTTCTAAAGTGTTGAGAGAATTAGCACTTAGCCTCCTTGCCCATGTCCTGTGCCTCTGTCCATTTGAACATCATAACCTTTGCTGAGCATACCCTGCATAGCTTCCAGTCCCTTTCTTATTGCCCTTTCTGTCATGCCTAGGTAAGAACATGAAGAAGGACCCTTCCTTCTTGCCCAGGTACTTCCTCTGCAGAGGATTGTTGCTGTCCATAATGGACCAAGGATTGCAAAGAAAATCACAGGGAGAGTTTTGCTTGGATATTAACGTTGAACTAAATAATGATCAACTAAATTTAGGCTTCTGTAACATGAAATATTAGACATGAGAAGTGTCATGAATCTATCTCTTCTATCATGTGATAGTAGAGTCTCCTCTTGCACTGTGGTAGTGCAGAGGAGACTCATCTTGATCCGTTACTGGCAAGATGAGAACGCAGTTAAAAAACAGCTTCTGTTTCCTAAAAGCTATATCATAATTCTTCTAGTCATTTATTATTATTTCATCAAGATCTTTATTCAGAAATAGAGAATTCTTTCAATTTTATAGCTCACCTATGATTATGGTTCTCAGTGTTAAGGTCTAGTTGCTGCTGTAGCCATATATATATGTATGTGAAACAGCTGTGACGGCTATCGCAGGGTGGTGCTTGCAGACACCAGTGATCACCCTCTGCTTCAGAAGGCAAACACTGAACGCTGGGGAGCTGCTAAAAACACAGCAACACAAGTTCTAGTTACTTCTGTTGTTGGAGTTGTAAATTCAAACCACATTGGCAAAGACGGAACAGACCTACTGCAAGTCACCATTTGCACCTGAGAAATGTAACGCCTAATTGAAGCCATTTCACTAGCTCAAATTGAAGTTCACACAGCCTTACTTGGCTACAGAAGAGATTTGCAACTATAGAGCAGTGGTTGTGGCTGTTGCCTGATGGATATAAGTAGGGAAATCCCCTGTGCAGGACAAGGTGTATGTTTCTCTCATTGCACATGTCCCCATGTGATAACAATAATGTTGATGAGACAGACCAGTAAAGTATTAGCTGCTCCCTCCCTCAGTACATTTAACATGAAGTAATGATGTAGTTTGCCACAAACAAAGGTGAGGGAGAGCAAATGTTGTGTGAATCCTCAATGGACAGTGTCTGCTCCTGACTGTTTATTTTGATTCCTTTTTGCATGGCGTTTTTACTCAGTGCCGCTCTGCCCAGAGATTACAATTTTGACAAACTCTGAATAAGCCAATGGTTGTGTTCTGGGAGACTCGAGCTTTTCTGAATAACACATGCACTACAGCTGCAGTTGAAATCTGTTTCATATTTAGTGTAACAAATTATGCAAAGTACACCAAATAAGACCCATTTCAAATTCCAGTGGGTCTTTCTGAAAACATTTTAGAGAAATGTTTTCTTTGCTGTTTCCCTTCTGCTCTCATTAAAAAGGTGAATCACTAAAAATAATTGTGTAACAAAACAAAATGACAATTGGTTCAGAGAACAGCATGACAGGCCATATAAATCCCAAAGTCTTCATGTCTTTTATGTTAGTGAGAGTTTAACTACATAATCTGGAATGGACGCTTGGCTTCGAAACTGCACATTCCTAGCCAACAAGGAAAGTTTCAAATATTTCTCACTATAAAATATTTTAAACTACACTTCTGAACATTTCTTCTGTATTTCTTCTGAGCATTTCATTTTATTTAAATGGAAAATACCATGTAACATCAACAAGACTGGATTATTCTGAGGGCTGATTAAAGAAGCAAACAATTTTAATTAATAGAGATAATGAGAAATATTTTTGGGAGGGAGGAAGGGTAAAAGAAAAGACTGGAAGTAAATAGATGTCCCTGGTTCAGATCAAAACTCAGCCAGTGGTTACAAAAGTTAGTGCAGTTTATTTTGGTTCCTTGGGGGACACAGCTTTGTTTTTTGTTTTTTTAACACAACATTAACTTCATATTGTTTACTTCAGATGTTGAAGTCATATTGGGCCACAGAAATAATGACACTTGAAAAACTAAGAATTCGGAGGTTTTCTGTTTGTTGTTTTGGTGTATAGCTTTTCTTTAAAAAAAAAAAAAACAAACACAAAACCAATAACAACAACAAAAATCCAAAACCAAAACCAACCTTAAGGTCTGGAAACTTTCTGTCTGATGTAATCATATGGCCCCAAAAAAGAGGCTTTACAGAGAAGTATCAAATATCATGACCATGATAAAAATCACAAGAACAGGGAATACTCCCAATTAGTGGTTGGTGACGGGATGAGGGAAAATTAAATGTGACTAACGGTCTTGCCTTTAGAAGTTATTGAGCCATCCCTGTCCTGACTGAAGCATAAATATCTGTGGGAAAAATGCTGCTCTATTTGCATGTCCTGTATCAAAGCGGTAAGTACTTAAGAGTGTCTGTGGTGTCAGGATGCAGGCCTCTATGAAGTCATTTGGCTCAGCAACCCTAGCTACTAACTGGGTGACATCATAATACCAATCTTTATTGGTAAGTGTATACGGCCGTGTCAGTTTATGGCTCAAGCTAGCATGCGAGACTAAATTCCCCAGCCATCTATACTGCTTCTATAAGTTGTCTCACGCTTTGGCTCAGGTCTGGAGCCAGAAAGCATATTTGCTAAACAGAGAAATGCAGGGGTGAATAAGGCAGTACAGACAAAACTTACTTAAACCACAGTGAATAAAAATCTGTACTTGGGCACAGGTAATGCAGTACAGGCACACCTTTTGAGATTGCCTCAGTGACTTGAACAAGCTACTATCACGTAAAGGTCTTCACTCTGTCAAGTGCTGCAAAAAGCTTGCATCCCAATAACACCTTGGGATACCTCCTGTTGCATGTGATGCTCTGCCTTTTTGCCCATTTCACTAGACAAAAGGAAGGCAACAAGCAGAAAGAATCCTGGGAAATTCAAACCTACTCAAGCTCAGGGGGTAAATATCAGGGAATTCCTGTTCGTGTTTCAGCATCAGAAAAAGGAAATAACTGTTCATTCTTGATTTAACTGCTTCTTTTGCCTTGCTTTTGCAGCATGATATTCTTCAAAATGTTTTTACTATTTCTTCATTCTAAGGGAATGTTTTGGGGTTTTTTTTTGACTGAGTTAATAGCTACATCTACCTAGCTTGTTAGGTAAAAAAGACAAATTGTCAACCAAAATACATTATTATCTCTTCACAAACATTTCTGTAAGATCTCAAAGCCAGGGCATGCCAGTAGAAAAGAAATTAAATTGTTTCTTTAGCGCATTGAAATTTATATTCTGTAAAATGTAGCCTAGATGGCACTACTTGGGTTATCATTCTTCTTTTCTTTGTGCTTTTTGTAGCTGATGCATCTGTTTTGGCAATGCAGTATCACAAAGTTTAACAGTCCTATGATCTTATAGGATTTTATTGCTGTATTCTTTGTCAAAGAGTGTTATTTCTCAGTAAACACTAAAAGCTTAAGATTGAATTTCATTATTTCTTTTTTGCTGATATATTGCCTTAGAAACCCCAGTGTAATGTCCAGTTTGCTGAGTATTATTTCTAACAATGATGTCAGCACAACTACTTTCAAAGCTGTTTTTTTTTTAATTGTATTCAGGATTAACCCCTAGCAAATATAAAGATAAAGTATGCTCATGTTACTGGATGGCAAAATCACATTCTCCTGGTAAATATGTGCTTTGTTTGTATTTCTAGCCTTTCAGTCTCCAACACAATATATTTCTTAGGTAGTTGCATCACTTTATGTTTGCATGTGAGTGCTAACAGCATGCTCATAAGGGCAAAATGGTGTTGAAGTCTTGTCCGTCTCTGTGTGTGAGTAAATTTCAAGAACGTTAGCTAGCTTCCTAATTGTCACCATTTTCCTCTAGCCATGCTACCATATGCCTTGCTCTGTCTCTGGGTAAACTCCCCCCCTCGCTTGACCACAGCCTTCGGGCGGTCAGTGGAGCAGAGCTGCTCTCCCTGCCAAACTGAGCTAAAGGGCAGAGGTCGTGAGGAACTGTACTGACCATTCAACTCAAACTCCCCTATCCTCCCCCACTTTTCTCATCATCTACTAATTTTTTTATGCTTTCCCATAACGAAAACAAAACAAAACAAACAAACAACTCATCTGGCAAGAATTACTCTACACCAAGCAATTGTGGTTGATGGTTCAGTTATCCTCTGAGGGGGTAATTTTCAAAAGCATTCAGCACTGACCTAACCCAAATACTGTCAAAATCAGTGTTAGTTTTATCATTGGCTTTTATGTTATCAAAGTTAGGCTAATGTTGGCAGTTTTAGTGCCACCCTAATTCATTTCTGTGTATGTTTTCTTTATTATTTCTAAGGAATAATTTAAAATTCATGGTACTTCCATTTTCAGTAGTTTTTTTCTTATTAGTGTCTGCTCAAGGAAACCGAGTTTCATAGCTGATGTTGGGAAAATTACCACCAATTCCTATCCTCTGTTCATTTAGAAAGAACCACTTCTCATACACTTGCAAAAGCTAAGTATTTTCTTCTGAATCCCTCTAGAAAGAAAACTTTGTTTCCCCCATCTGTAAATTTTAAATGACCTTCTGTTGGACTTTATTTCTCCTTCACTTTCCCTCTTCTCTTTATCACTGCCCAAATTCATCCCTACCCAGTGCTGACCTTAGCTATTTATTATTTTCAAATTTATCATTTTCATGGAGACTGTAATTTATTGCATCTTACAGTGGCTCAGATCTTATACACCCTCTTCCATTCAGATTTGGTCATATTTGTAACTACCTTGACATTTAAATTGTTTTGGCTTTGAGTGTGGCCATGTGGCTCCGGATAATTTGATAGACTGGTGCAAATGTAGTATACAAGAGGTACACAACATTTACTGGGGATATGCAGAGTACTCAGTTTTCAGATGCCTTCAATTTTACAGCTATTGCTGATTATATTCAGCTTTACATTCAACTTTATATATTTTATTCCATTTGTCAGATTATAGCTATGAGCTTGCTTTTAGTTATGACACTGAGGACATCTCATCTTTCTGTTGATTTCTTAGAGTTGAACTGAGATTTCACTTCACAATCCACCCGTCAGAATTTCCATTATGCCTCCAAAGCCATAATCATTGTCAGATGCTGTATCATTCCTCTTGATCATTTGACATATTCCTCAAATACATATACAGACATGGAGGTAATTAAACTCATGTATCCTTACTATTCTTCTTCTCTTGTTTCAGAAAACCCTATCTTCCCCTTTGCTTTGCAAGTAACAACATCTGAGTTAACAGAACTCTATTCAGCTGCTATGGTTTGAAGTATATTCAATAACGTCTTCATGTTTATCAGAGCTCCTCCTACAACAATGAAAATTGCTTTACCCAAACAGATTATTGCCCCATTGGGACATCCCGAGAATCAAATCTTGCCTCTTTCTACTGCCATGATGAAAATCACACACTCTGGCTGTATTTCTTCCATTTAGCCAGTGCCTGTCTCTTTATTCTGAACTTTCCTCCGAACGAGGGCCCAAACCATGTTTTTCTGGAAGCTAAAACTTCATAACGTTAAACTTGCCCAACTGCAAATGGTATTTCTGTGATGAGAAAAAATGGATGGCATAGTCTAACAGTTCTCAGATGAAAAAGCTGAAGGTAGTAGAACTGAAAAATATTTCTGATTATTAAAACAAGGCAGATCAGTGGAGGGTAGTTGAAATTACGTACGGTATGTGAAACTATCTGTAATCTGAAATTACGTGTAGTAAGCATCTCTAAGTAAAACTATAAAAGATCAGGGCCAACAAGTTAATTAAGTTGTTTAGGTTGCTGAAAGCCCCATTTATTATCTAATATAGGAAAAGCCATGTTGTTCAAGAGTGTTTTTTGAACACAAGTCCATCTGGTGATTTGATAAAAGTATTTAGTTTCTCAAGGCAATCTGAGTGTATACTCCCTAGGCGCCACCGTTTATAGCTTAAATATGACTTGCATGTGGATTCAGCATTACAAATAGGAAACAGCAGCCTTTGGACTTGTACTCTGATGTAGTCCTTTCATCACCCAGTTACCCTTAAGCATCTCCTTTCCTATTGTAATTTGGGCTAAATGCAAAGCATTAGTCCCATCAATAAAAACTAATGGTTCTACTTAGAAAAAGAGAGGTATATTTAAAATAAAGGAGATAGATAGCTTGCTTTTCCTTGCATCCAGGAAGTTAACTGGATACTGGCCTGCAGCCATCCACTTCTGGACATAGGACTACTGAAGCAGCACTTCATGAAGGATCTGCCCACACCTGCATCCTTAAAAGCAGTTTACCAGAGAATGCATCTTACTAACTAGTGCATGCAGCCAAAATCAAGGAACAGCTTTATTTTTCCATTGATGGTTTTACTGAAGCAAATATTACAGTCCTAGTGAATATGAGGAAGCATAACTGAAGAAACAGGCAGCACAGGGACAGCTCCAGGAATTTGTACAATAATTTTTTGTCACTGTGAGAAAAATGTAACCTTAACTGTCTTTCTTGTTTTAGGTTAGCTGGTGTGGTAACTGAACTTCAGTTAACATACTCAGGTCAGAACTAAGAGGTCATTATAAAAAACAGACATGAAATTATTAAAATGTCATATTTCAGTAAATCAAGGCAGAAGTCACATTTTCAACTGCAGTTAAGCAAGGTAGCTATAGTAAAGAGAAGTACTTCTAACTTCCACTAGCTGAAGATTTGACAACATCTCTGTTATTGGTACTAAGAAGTTTGAAATAGCACAGAATTGTGTAAATTCCCAATATCATCAAAGATGCAATTTTCATAAAAAAAGAATCTGCACTTTAAACATGAAAGAAATATTTGGACAAGCTGCAACTACAAAATTCAAAGTGCTGGTTTGTTCAGGAAAACAGCACCGAATCCTTGCATCTTCACTCAGGAGAAAAGGTTTCTTCATGGAACCCATAAGGATGTCAAGCAGAAGGGAAACAAATTCTAGGCAACGTTGTTCATTGTTATGCATAGTCACTACAGTGGAGAAATTAGTGAATTGTAGTCGAGATCTCACCTCGATAGTCCAACAGTTTCTGATGCTGGAAGTCAGCCTATTCTTAAGCTTTGGCATAGCTGCAGTTTGGCAAAGGTAGCTGCGAGAACCATGGTGGATAAAACTAAACTATCGGTCTTTCAGATGACAGTAAATTCTTTTGTGGCCCAGACACCGTCCTGTGTGTAGTGTGCAGCTCCAAGCACAGCAAGGGATGTTAGCAAATAGTTTCTCATCCTCACTATCCAGGGAAAAATTTGCCTTAACCCCCCTATTGACTTACCCTGTTTCCCCCCAGCAACCCAACAGATTCTACTTCCGTTAGCCTCTTTGTTTCACAAAGGACACATGCTTTTGTTTGCTTCATGCTTCTTATCCTTGCACAATGATTCTCCTTTTTTCAGATCTCTCTCCAAAGCCCTCAGCTTCCAGTTAGACACCCAGTGCTAAGCACTTCAGTCTTTGTTCTAATCTTTCCATTTTAGTTTGCTGTAAATGAGCAAGTTTCATCTGTAACAGTAAGTGTATTTGTGACCTTTCAATCTCGCAGTAATTCTTGTCATGTCACCCTTTTCCCAAACACTTGCACCTTTTTTTAATACTTACTGTTTTAGTTAATTGGGCTAATGGCCTTTTTTTAAAATGCCTGTTAAGCTCCATAGACACCTGGGGCACTGGATACATAAATAATAATTAGTAAAAAACAATGAGATCGAAGCTCCCATTAAATTGTTTCATGGTAACTTTCACCTAGTGAACTCACATCCGGCAACAGGAAAATCAGATACCTTGTAAGGAGTATTAAAGCAGGTTTTGGGGTAATTAATGAAAGATACACTGTTAAGAAACCTGGAGGACCTGGAAAATACCAGCTAGGAGACTTTGATTAATGGATGTATTTAGGTAATTGAAACTAAGGAATTGTTTGTTAGATTACAAATAGTTACAGAAAATAGAAGATGAACACTTGCAATCAGTTCATGATGAGAAGTAAAACCTATTAGTCCATAAGTCCATTTGGAACTCTACCAGGACAGGGCACAGCTTCAGCAGAAACATTCCAAGAAGCTCCTAAATGCATGATGTTCAGAAATAAGTAGTTTGGTCAAAAATGTCAAGGAATATTAACTATTCCAGTCCCTCCAAACTGTGTTTTAACTGTTCATATTTGGGGGAGAATGTTATGTAGTTCTAGATCTCATTTCAATCATTCTGTTACAGTTGTGATCTTTAACCTCTAACATCTCTGTGAGGTATAGCTCAGTAATTTTCCTAACTTTAGATATGAAAAATAGCTACACAGGATGTCACCCCTAAATGGACTTGGGCATCATGATGCCATGTAATTCTGTATATAACCTTTGCCACCTACTGCAACCCATAGACGCAAGTGTTTCAATCCTGTTTACATTCCTTTGGGAGATTTGGGAGGCTAAGAGCATGGTCTGGTTTGAATATTCATTCAGAGACAGGAAGCCTGTGATGAGTTGTCTAACTTCTAGAAAGAGACTCTATTCTCCTGCTGAATGGCCTCCTTAGGTGGTTACACAGAACCTTGAGAAGGGGGTGAGATGGCTGTATGTGCATGTCTTCTGTTTCGGTTGCTGATATTTTTCCTATTTGTTTGGTATAATTAAAATGTCATTGAACCAGAAAGATATGAGAAAAAACAGAGAAAGCATATATAAAGAAAAAGACAACATAACCTTGTAGGTAAGAAATGTACTGTGATGGGGAAAGTGTGCACCCACATAACCTCATGACTAACTCTGAATCCAAAAAACGTCTTCAGTAACCATTTGCAGGACTGAAACTTTGTTTTCTGTCTCCTCAACTGAGTACCCTAAGTCAGAATGTTTTTTAAGTATACTCTAACTTTCTTCTGACTGTTATTCATATCAATCAGCAATTTTAAAAGACGCACAGCAGGGTTTCACCTCAGTGCAAAACTTTGCAATTCAAGTATTCAGGTAGCAGAAAGCAAAGGCTCAGATTGTTTCATTAACAAAAGGAAATAAAATTTAACACACTTGTGTCACCGCTAACCTTTGAATTGTGGTTCCTGCTGAGTGCTGTAGGTTTCAGTGATGATATAATTACAAGATTCAGTACAGAATCAAGGAGCTGTTTCCCAGAGCTGTGGCGGCTCCGTAGAGAGCTTGCTCTGGAAAATATGCACCGCTCCTCCCGAAGTGAGAGATGTGAGGAAGCAACACAGTGCAGAGACATGTTAGTGTCTTTGGTGAGTTAGTGGAGTTCCACCAGCATGCTTGGGTTTTGCCAGACCTGGAAGGGGAGGTGGCAACGTGAGAACTCAAGAGACACCGTCAGCCTGGTGCAACAGGAAGAAGAGTGAAGAGGCAGCACATGATGGCTTCATCCAGGGAAAAGGAAGATGAGGCCATGAGAGTCTAAGAATGGGGGGAGGAAGCTAGGCGCAGGATTACCTAAACCGTCATCATCAATTTTATTAAATGAGTATCAGCTACCAAAATGTCAGAAACTGCTGAATTAGACAAAAGTGAGAGAAGCCCAGCGTTTCCCACTATCAGTTACAATTTGGCTTATGGATCAAGTCCTGCAGGACTTGAGGGACAGTCCAGCTAGAGAATTCTACCACACTTGGGCAGTTCTGGACACAACCAGGAGCATGATGTCTAGTGAGCTTTCAACTTCCTTTTTTTTTTAATTTATCTGAAGTATTTTTAGGTAATTTACATTAGATAGATTTGTGTTGCAACACTTTCATCAAGACACCAAATGCCATCCACAATCAAAAGAGTACACAATTGCCCAGTGTTCTAGAAAAACACCTGTAAAGGACTTTTCTAGATATCAGTGGTAGTTTTTATGAACCTTTAAAAGTCTAAATTTGCTCCTGGTGTATGCATTTTCAGAATATGGCTTTGAGACTAAGAAAATGTGTAAAAGTGTACAAGCAGCTTGTGTGAGTGTATCTCTGTGTGTATGTGTGTGTCTGTGTAACACACTTAGAAGTACAAAGGTGTTGCAATGGCTGCACAAAACAGGCTTTAATTTTACCTATGATATTCCTATGGGAATAAAACTCTGGTCTGTAAAGATAACCTGTAAACACGTTTTTCCTACTTGTTCTTTTTTTTGGTTTTGTCTTCTACTTGTTACTGAGACGGTGAGAAGGGAGGCGATAGACATCGGTGATCCCATAAAACGTGTTTGATTTATTAATAAGATTTTAGAAAAAGATGAGACCCAGCAGCCTGTAGGCATGAGTAAGTTCTACAACGGTCTGGTTACCAATCATTCTAAGAGCCAGCTAACAGCTGTCTGACCATTGGATATGGCTATTTGCATGGCTAACAATTGGATGTCTATCTACTATGTGAATGGCTTGCAACAAGCTGTTTGTTTGGAGACTATTCATAATGGCACAGTCAAAAGTCTCCTGAAAGGCATACTCGTTTCCATTTCTGTTCTTTACCCTTCTAAAATTGGCAATTTATTACATCAAAAAATAGCAGTCAACCCAGAAAAGGACAAAATTGACACAGTTCCCTTTTGATCTTTCAGTTTTGAATAGGCACCCACCAATGAACTTCCCAATGAATATTCATTGGATGCAAAAGAAGTACCCAGCATTTTTTTAGACAGAGAATTTACTCTAAATATTTAATAAAAGGGATAAGTGTTGATACTTTATATAGCATAGATGCAATTTCAAATGGCTTTAGAAAAGAGAGAGTTAATCTCCTTGCATGCATTTGCTGTATTATTCCCTTTCTTCTTATATATATACACTTTTCCTGTATTTCCCCGTATTTCTGCCCTTGTGGCAGGTTATTCCATACCTCTTCTTTACACAGTTTCTTTTACCTTTCTTTAAAGCAACTGATACTGTTGCCTCTGACATAAGCAGTTTATACCATCAGTTTGATCCAATATGCCAAATGCTGTCTTCCTTTGCAATCTATAGAATGATTTAGAAATTTACAGTGTAGAATAGGAAAAAAATTTGAAGTTTCCTTTTACTGTGAAAAGATAATAGGCCAAAATACACTTTGTATGTGTCAAATTCCACTCACTGAAACTTCTCTGATTTCAAGGCAGTAATTCCGAATTTTCAGCAGTGTAATCAAGCATGGAGGTTGGTCTGGCACTTTCAGCAGAGGGTCTATTGATTTGCTACAAATTACTACAAAATAAAAATAAATTAATTTTAAGGTATGCAAACTCATCATAAATATCTATCCACTATGTAGCAAGATGGACGGATAATTTGATTTCATGTATGAGACATGCATTATACTTTTGTCAATGTTGTTCTTTCTGTTAGACCTATTAAGATAAAAGCTAAATAAGAGCCCTTAAGCGCAGAGCCTATGATCTTTACAGGAGATATTTCATAGCTCTAAAAAGAGAAGAGATATTAATTAATATAATTAGTATATTAATTTCAGATCTGCTGTCATTCATATAATGTTATAGTGTCAAGCTCTGCATTACAGTATTTATATGTTCCCATAGCAAAGCATTTTGAAAGTGCTGTTCAGCAAAATTGTCATGCTCTGCAATATTTCGTTGCTTCTCCACTGAATAAAAGACTCGGTCTTTTTGTTGGAATGTCAGTTTGCTAATTCAGACATCTTAAACAGAAACTTCTTATGACTTTTTCAAACGTACAAAATTCAGTTCTAGTGCAGGACTTCAGCAGGAGCTGCTTTTAGGACTCTTACCAAAGTAAGGAGTCTGCAGATTGGAGTTAACTGCAAATAAGACTGGATGCTTTTGCACATGTTTCTTCAACTCACATTGAAGCAGCAATTTACAGTGCAGCAGTTTACAACTGGGAAGATAAAATGTTACTTAAGATTGCTGCTGATATGGTATTAACATGTTTGAGCATGAGATTTATAACATAGAAATTAAATTATTTATAACCCCTGAAAATACATGAACAAATAAACTTCAAAAAAGTTGAGGGAAGTTCATTTTATTTCCCTTTTTTAACTAGTAAGTTCTTCCCATTCTGCCGCATTTTGCCTACAGTCATGCTTTTCCTTTCACTGATTAGATTACCATGCTGCTTGCTAAACATATTATGCTCCTGAAAGTCACTCAGAAGCTCCAGCTGGTGCAGATGCAGTGACCCGCTTCTTTAGTCAAACTGGTCAGAAGAATCACACTGCACCAGTACCTTGGTTACTGTGTCCCTTCAGAGTGCAAATTAGCATGCTTTTTTCACTCTGAGAGCCTTACATGATCTGAGACTTAACTACCTGAGGTATAAGTTCTCTCCTCGTGCACTGCTGAAAGTCTCTTGAGAGTAGCTGAGACCAAGTGATTTAGTAGCATTTTAGCTGCACGTGAGAACATCAAATTCGCACCAGACTTCTCAACTCTGGAGTTTTCTTCCTCATATTCTGAGCATGGCTGGGGCTGCATCTTCTGCATGCGGATATTGTATCACTTTGATTAACTAGATCTGCTTACTTTTATGATACTACCCAAGTGGTGGGTATGCAGCTATACTGGAATTAAAATCCTACTCTTGCTGTATTACTCGCCTGCTCGAAACATTAAAAATAGGATTAATCTCAAGTGATGTATTTACAATGTAAGCTTCTCTAGATGATCTAGCCTTCCTTTACAATCAGTGGGGAGAAATAGAATGAAAATTAATCTTGTTAGGTACACGGATCAAACAGTGGGAAGCAGTGATTAAGTCTACGTTGTGTAAGTCAGAACCACAGTAGAGACCAACCAATTAATTCTGAGTGTGCAGGTTTGTCCACAGAACAGCATGAATTTAAAGTAGACCTTAAAGACCAGGAACAACAGAATCACCTTATCACAATTCCGTGGTTGGCTTACTATAACTATCACTCAGAAGACTCGATGCTACCTTAACACAGATACGCTTTTTTGACTTCCATCAGCTAGAGTTAGCTCAGGTATCTCTGCAACAGAATACAGAGCAGACATGCCCCTTAGCATTCACTCATCAGGGAGTTACCCTTGGGTTGAAATAGCTGTATCAGCTCTACTTAGATCAAGCATCTTCATATTGGTAGAAGTTCATCAGTGTCAAGGGTTATATATGTTTAAAATCACGCCCCAAACTGACATAGTTATATTAGAAAGCTATATGGGTAGACCAAGTACCCCTCTATTGACCTTGAGGGCACAGTGCAAAAGCCCATCTCTTTATTCAGGAATTCTTCGGGTGNNNGCTCAGCTGGAGGGTTAAGGACATTACTTTTGTGTCTTTGTTGTATTATATCATAGGTAATTGAAAACTTAAGTATTTTAATCTTCAGGCAGGCAACAGTTGGCAATGTATCAAATTTTATTGAATGTTTTTAATGTGGGGTGCACTGTGAGGCCAAGGGCAAGGCAGAGAGTTTCAGCTTTATTGAATCAAATTTGGAGAGTATGTATTTGGTCTCCACGTATGCTCTATTCACGTAGAACATCAAAGACTTTTTAACCATCCAAAACTTGGAATTTTATCTCTTACTGCTCAGGCTGATTCGCACTGTTTATGTGTTCCCTGGTGGATGTAAATTTCCCTAAAGCAAGTATGCATGCCACTGTTATGGCTGTGGGACTTACAGATCATGGCTGCTAGCAGAGGTCTCTCTGCTGAAATACTCCACTGAATCACATTTTGTTTCACTAGTTATCACCATTTAAATAAGACCTACTACGTCAATGCTTGTGCATATATAGCCTCAAACCTGCAGTCTATATTCTAGCAGCACTCTTAAAAACAACAATGGGTAGGATGATTTTGCTTGAGTTTGGTTCAGGAGTAAATGTAGCTCAGACCACCCGACTGTGAACTATCCACTGTTACATATCTTAGCTATAACTTAGAGGAAATGCTGTTAGTCACAGGAATATCATGTAGTCTGTGTCCTGAAAAATTGCCTTTCTTATAGCTGTAAGGATCATTTAAGGTGAACAGAGGTGATCTCAGTTCAGTTTGCATTGAACAAAATGGATATGCAGCAACAAGGGCTTTTAGTATGTCACTTAGCAAGAGGGCTTGAAATTCAAACTGAAAAAATGCAGAGTCAGAAACAGAAGAGAACGGTATGTCCAAAATTGGAAAACACAGATTTTAAGTCCTGGACGGGCTTGTGGTTGATTGGTTCACTAGAATGGTTGCCAAATTCTTTTCCTTTAGCCCATCACATACAAAATAAAAGTAAAAAATGGCATTGTATGAAAAATTACATGGAAAATAAAATAAGATTTTGATTCTTGGATTAAACTATTAAAATGAAAATGGTTTCTTCTCTTGTAAGAATAATCTGGTATGTGACTATTCCATTAGCAGGAAAAAGTTTTTGAAATTATGTATACATTAAAGTGAGTTAGAATGGATTCTGTACCATAAAATAGTCATCATTCTATTCTCTATAGAAATCATCTTGATTTCCTTACAAAGTCAGTAATGCTTCATCTTCCAAACCTGAACTGCCTTTCTGATATCTCCTCCCAGCTCTCCAAGATGTGTCCATACCTCCAGATCACTTGCAAGCCTAATTGCTACAGGGTTTCTTTGCTTCCATAACCTCTTAGACACAGCTGTCTGTCTACACTGGTAATTTCTCATTCAAGTTCTTATGAACATCTGGATCATTTTTACTGTAACAAACAGAGTTTTGTCCCATACACGTCAAGACAAAAGGTTTCCATCCATTGCTTTGATCATGTTACATCTGTGATGGCATCTCTCAGTTGGCTCCCATTTCTCTAATAGATCCAAGATAGGTTCCTTATCTCAGTCACAAAGGCCTTCACGACATACTGCATAATTCATATCATTCATATGCAGTACCAAGAGGTCACTCCCCTCTTCTCATCATGTAAATTGCATTTGCACATGTCCCAGATAAGCACTGTAATGCTTTCTTCCTTGCTGGGGCAAAATTTTCTGTAAACGTATTCAAATTGTTTGCTATCTTTCTTCAAGTCTGACCTGAAAGTCGCCCATCATGCCCCAGACCATTGCTTACCATAGTTAATAGTAAGTAAGATCTAATATCAAGGGATTGCCCATCTGCAGCCTGCATTGTTTCCCTTTGGGGCACAAGTCATTGTTTATGACTATTATGCCTGTGTTGAGAGTTGAACAGACGACAACCAAAAGGATTTTGAAAAACGTCTGTAATAAATTAATTGATTGCTGTATGGTAACTCAAGTTGCTCAGAAAACTGTGTACTCTTCCCTTCCCTGTGGAAGGGGACACTGTAGCTATGAGAATGCAATTTGGTAAGACGATGCATGGAGAAGTATCTGGACAATGAGGTTCTATCAGCAGCATCTCAAGCAATCTCAAGCACTGTAAGCTTTTAAGTCAAAAACGTATTCAACCTTCACCCAGAAATTAATATTGAGTGCTGCTTTGAATACAGTTTGCTACAGAGGAAACATAACTGACCAGTATTGCTCTTAGAGAAGCCTTGTGCCCACAAAAACTTTGATCTCTAGTAAATAAAATGAAGCATTTTGAAGCATGATGACTGTAAGACCTAACTTCAATAATTACAAAAAGATCTAGTGCAAATAGCAGCAGACATTTCGACATATAGACTTGCTTTAGAAATCTGCAGTAAATCTCAGTCTCTTCCCTGCTATGAAAGAGAAAAAGCCTGTGATGGGTTTGTCACAGAACTGAAGCATAAAGTGAAGAATTTCTTTAATAAAATACATTTTAAATACCTGTAATCTACTAGACATACATACATACATACATACATACATAAACAATCTACTTTTGGTGTAGAACTTGGTAATTCTAGCAAGTATTTCCAAATGTCAAAATGCAAGCCATGGCGAGTCTTCCATTTAGATCAAACAAAACAGGCTGGGCCCTTTTTCCTGATGTGAACAACAATTTGACTACAGCATTGAAAGGTTGTTCTTCATAGAGAGTGTAATTTGAGAAAGTAAGATCACAATAAAGCATTATACAACTTGTGTTAAAATGTCTGAAAATACTCAGATAGCTGACAATGAAGTTGAGAAATGATTGAAGAAGCCCCCAAAGAATCAAATCCTCCATTTCTTATTTTTTCTAAAATGCAAAATTATACAGAGGTAAAAAAAAAGAATCCTTTAAAAAACTTCACAATGTTGTATGAGTGAAAAAAAATGCACCAGCCTTGTATGAATGAAGTAAAATGTCTTCTCATATCAAAACTGGTAGATTCTCATGCCACATTGATCATCATAGCACTCTGCATCAAATAGAGTATAGTAAAACTAATCTGAGTAGATTTTCCAATAAGTTTTGGAAATACAACGGTTTTTTTATCAAGCCCATTCATATTTATGAGCGGAAGCACTAGCAGAACTGAAAGAATTGATGTAGAATCATAGAATCATAGAATCACTCAGCTTGGAAAAGACCATTGGGATTATTGAGTCCAACCATCAACCCCACCCTACAAAGTTCTTCCCTACACCATCTCCCCCAACACCACATCTAAACGACTCTTAAACACATTCAGGGATGGTGACTCCACCACCTCCCTGGGCAGCCTATTCCAGCGTCTGATCACTCTTTCTCTGATTAATTTTTTCCTAATGTCCAGACTAAACCTACCCTGTTGCAGCTTGAAGACATTCCCTCTTGTTCTATCGCTAATTACCTGTGAGAAGAGACCAGCATCAAACTCTCTACAATGTCCTTTCAAGTAGTTGTAGAGAGTGATGAGGTCTCCCCTCAACCTCCTCTTCCTCAGACTAAACAGTCTCAGCTCCTTCAATCGCTCTTCATAAGATTTATTCTCCAGGCCCTTCACCAGCTTCATTGCCCTCCTCTGCACTTGCTCCAGCAATGTAAGTCTTAAAGAAAAAAGGAGTCCTTTCACATTCTTCTGGCCAACCATCCTCAGAATGTGCTGCAGCTCCCAAGTTCCCGCTAGCTTCCATGGGAGCACTTTGTACACATCTTGGGGCAGAATATTACAATTAAGGTTCATAGGTCTCCTCACACCAACACTGTACAGATATTGGTATTATCTGGACTTCTTACAACTTAGTAACCAGTCTCCATTAACATAGTTGCCTGTGTTTTTTCCATTGGTGTCTTGGTGAAGATATAAAGTCATTGGCTGTGTATTCACAGTTTTTGGGGCAGGGCTAAGAGCAGAGCTCCTTCAACCTGGGATTTGATAGTAAGAGCCTTCTCAGTCTCATGCTGCTACTTAAGACTTATCTGAGAGGTTTCTACATTTCCTCTCAGCATATCCCCGTGCATGAAACTGGTGCGGTGGCTGCAACACCACCTTTAGCTATCAGAGGATTCTCTACAAACTGAAATTTTCAACTGTTATCTAATTCAGCGACAGAAATATTTTTATGCCCACAATATGCTATAAAGACATCCTAGCTAAGTTCAAGATTGAGCCCGATGAGTTTGGCAGAATTCAGGTGCTCTAACAAACTTGCTGGTGTCACATTGCTATTGCCTCTGTGTGTACACTGGATATAATTCAAAAGAATATTTAAACACTGTACAGTTATTCTTTTTTATATTTATAATTTAAGTACCAATAAGTTATAAAATGCAAATATATACTCTGAAAGAAATGTTATAATGAATGCAGTCAGATTTAAAAATACGTTAAATATGAAAGTGAAAGTGCAGTGATGTATTTACCTGTTCAGTACAGAAATTTGAGAATTAGCCACAGTTACTCAAAAACACAGCACAATGTAGTTAGATTCTAAATATAATGTAACTGTAGTGTTGTTTATGTATGTATTCTAACCAATATTCATAGTCTGTTCCATGACATAAAAGTTTAAAGTGTGTGATTGAAACCCTTCTCACTTCTCATTTATTAATTCCTTTTATCTAGTTCTTGGAAGCTCTCCAATATTTAACTGACAGTGAAAGACAGTGATGTTATGATATGAAGTTGTCAGAACACAGGATGTACCAGATTGAGATTTTCTTCATAATCCATGATGCACAATTCATATCATATCATATCGGAAGGTGTTTTACTTGAGATGTGTTATGGTTTAACCCCAGCCAGCAACTAGAACCATCCAGCCATTCACCACCCCCACCATTCCTGCCCTGTTCCTAGGATGGGGAGAAGAGGGAGAAAATGGAAAAAAACCTTCATGCATTGAGATAAAGACAGTTTAATAGAACAGTAACGGAAGAGAAAATAATAATGGCAAAAGAATATACAAATTTGTGATGTGATATGATCAATTGCCCAGCCCGTCCCAAGCAGAAATCATGGATTCCTGCCTGCTAGCGAACCTCCATTTATATTCTGAGCATGACATCCATGGTATGGAATATTATTCTGGCTGCGTTTCCTCTCAGCTTCTATGGCAAGCTGAAAAACTCTTTGACGTAATATAAGCATTACTTAGCAACAGCTAAAACGGTATGTTTTATCAACATTATTCTCATACTAAATCCAAAATACAGCAGCTACTCAGAAGAAAATTAACTCTATCCCAGCTGGAACAAGAACAAAATGTTATCAAATGAATCATTTTGTCATTAAGGATTTATTCTATTATGCTCTTCACAAATGACAGTGAAATGAGCTCTTGGTTTTGGACTTATCCCTAGGCAAGTATAGGCATCCCCTCACTTTAATACGTGAAAATTTTAATCTTTTATTCACTTATCTTTGTATAAGTCTCTGTGATAAATTATAGATGAAAATGGAGACACAAATAGAAGAACAATGAAAACACAAGACAAGTCTTATTGTCAACTTCTAACTGAAACTCTACATGTATTAACAGACCTAGTTTTTCTAAGCAAATTGTGCATGACAAGCTTGTTGCCTTATGTGCCATCTGCAGTTCAATGTTTCTGATGAGATGTGTGAAATAAAACCTCACGCATCCCCTCAGCTGGATGTTAGTTTAACAGCAGTTAACCACAGTATGCATTTGGGTTTCCATTCTTCTTTTTTTATGGAAAATTGTTCTGATTCTCACTTTTTCTCACACTTACTTCTATCTTTCATGCTGGTTTTTTGGAGATGGAAAATTCTGAATACAAGCCACTTTAATGTCATTCATGAAAGTACTGTATTCTGGTATAGCTCCAAGAATAGTGTCATGACATTGTATTTTGGTAGACCTAGGCAAGCAAATACTCTTCAAACTTCTGATTACCAGAAATAGCTGTTACTATTATCTTATAAAAATATTCATAAAATATCTTATTGATTTCTACTTCTCCATTGTCATGGTTTGGGCCATACTGGCCACTGAAACTAGTGACAGATGTTCTCTGAACTCTCTCCCTTTAGAGAAGGGAGAGAATCTCCCTTCATGGAAAAGAAGAAGAGAGAGAATGAAACCATGAGTTTAAAAGAAACTGAAGGACTTTAATGAAAATATTAATAAAATAGCAAAAAGAAAATAACGAAATATATACAGTATATACAAAACCAGTATTGAGCTCCCAGGATGACGGTCACATCACTGGCAGGCACTGGGAAAGTCCTAGAGTCCCAGATCAGACTTAGCAATGGACAGGAACTGGATTCCAAATCTGGATTCAGGAATGCATGGGTTGGGATGAAAGGCTGACAAACAGACAGAGTCCTCCTCAGATAGCCACTGAAGAAAGAGACAGTTGATCCCTCAGCTTTTATACTGAGCATGGGGCAGATGGGATGGAATACCCTGTTGGTCAGTTTTGGGTCGCCTGTCCTGTCCGCTCCTCCCTATAAGTGTGACCCCTCTACGCTTCTCCGCTTCCGACCCTTTAACGGGACAAACAGCGAAGTCAGCCGACCTTGGTTTTTATAGCAATAAGTACAAGCAAAAGCCTCTCTGCGTACCATTCCTTGGCATAAATTAGAAACAATCAGGTCTTATCTCTGCTAGAAGCGGACAGTGTCTGACAAGTATGCTGATAATTTCAGTGAGTTCAGTTAGAAGAATCTTAACTGAAAAGTAAAATTACTGAAAAGAAAATTGGTTCTGCTTTACCTCAAACCAGGACATCCGTGTCTGTTTCTTAGGTCCTTCGGTGTGATATCACAAATACACCATCCAGAAGGAGTTAACTGATCAGTGAGTGCCTTACTTCTGATGCCAGAGCTGAACCACTTGACACTTAGGGTGACCTAAAGCAGCAGCAGAATGAATCAAGTCAGTAGTGGTGGAGGAGAGGAAGAGAAATCCTCTTCAGTGCCAAAGTTCCACCGTTCATCGATATTCCCTAGCCAATAACTTGTTTAAATTGCCACCAAATTGTTTTTGTTTGATTGGAATATCAGAATCTCACATTTTCCAGCATGTCTGAAGGTTAAAGCAAGCTGAAATATTAGATGGGAGATCAGTTTTGCTCACTGTATAAAATAATACTCACCATACATTACTAGAGTAGACAAGGCTTGGTAATTCATGACCATCAGATTGATGAGGAGAATTTTATTGAATTACTGAAGCTTCACAGCAATGACAATGAGACCCTGGGAAGCTAGCTGAAGAGAAAACAAGATTACACAAGTCCAACAATTCAGACTGAAATCATCAGTCTAATGAGCCGTGAAGTTATCCACACTATTGTAAAGGAAATTAATTGTGGTTCACAATACCATTCTGTCATAGCTGATAGAACTCAGGATTACATAGATATAGCATGCAGGAGAAAAGTGTCCATCTTCACCATGTTGACCCTGGCATGCCACCTAACAAAAATTTGGTTATAATTTACTAGACACGAAACAATTCCATGGACTTCATTGGAAAAAGTGCTGGCTGACACTGAGTTACTTGTTGGTGATGCACAACACTTATGAATAAATCAAGAACGTTCTCGAGCACAGGCTTTCAAGTGTGTGTATTTTGAAATGAGACAGGATTTGTAGATCATCTAGGCTGCTCCTGCTTCATAAAAGGAGTGTGTCAGTAGAATCTAGTATCCGGCTGTATCAGATATTCAACGGAAATTAAAACTGGAGGTATAAAAACCAAGGCCAGCAATCTCTCAATAGGAGAATGCAACTGTAAATGTGCTTGCTTTAATGTCCCACACTCATAAAACCCCTGATGAGTCTGAAATAAAAGCTTATAAGAGAGCCAAAGCACAACACTAAGCAGAGTATGTCAAGTAAATTTTATCAAAGAAAAGTTAATGAGGCAAAGAACTGATTCAACTGTGTCTATTATTAAATAAGCAGAAGAAATTGTCTAAACATTAGACTTGGATCCAACAGCACCTCCATAGCCCAAAGCTTCCTCTTCTATTGTGCTGTTAGAGAAGACAGCAACTTTATATAATCAAATAAAAAGAATTTTTCAGACCCCAGTACTTCAAAGAAATGTAAGTGTGTTTTGTTCAGCTGAAGTTCTCGTTCCTGTAGGTTGATCTGAATGAATATCTGCAGTTGGGAGGAATTTCTCATGTTGATGTGAATGAGGAATTTGCTGGCTGTGAACCTGAGGGGAAAAAAAAAAACATGATTAAGAAATATCCCCCCCTCAGAATCTGACCATATGAATCATAACTAGAGACATTTTGCACACTAGACCAACTCCTGTTGGGAGCATGCAGTCTGGTAACTGTCTCAGCACAGCTGCAGTCCCTTCAGTGTGACAACTTCAACATCAACTGCCACAGAGAGACTGTGACTGCAGAGCTCCACAGTTGAGCCACTTCCAGACTAGACTGAGGACAGATTAATTTATTTTCCTTTTCTACCAACTTTGCCTGCAGTGTTTGTTATTATACTTACCAGCCCAAAGATTCACAGCACATGCTGTTTCCCCAAATGTCTGCTTTGTTAGCAAATGTCTAGCTTTGAATGCTCTGCAAGCATCATATAATCATTTCAGGTCGTATCAGGGGAAAACATGCTTTATCAGTGCCTTTACACTTTATATGGCGCTATGCATAGTTTTAGGTAATATGCTTAACATACACAACTTAGAAAAATGAGCAAAAAGAGGATCTCAGGCGAGCCTTGTTAAACTTTCACTATTGTATTGAAGTTTGTTTGGCTGTTGCAGCTTATTCCCACTCTCACTACTGGCGAATCATCCTCGCAAATGTGACACTCCTGTAGCTCATAAAAATACAACAAAGGAGAAAATTTGCTGACTTTGTAAAGGTGTTGGAGAGCAATCTAATCATGCCTTTTCACCTAAAAAGCTCAAGGCAGAGAAGGGATGAAGTGTTAGCACCATGAGCTACCATACGATCAGGGGAATTCATTCAGAGGCAGAAATATCTATCGAGTACACTGAGAAGTTGCTGTCAAAATTAATCAATTTGTTAAGCAGGTGATGGATTTGATAGACTTTCTAAGTACAGCTATCAGTCAAAAACCTGAACTTTCAAAAATATTGTGCAACAGTGTCTAGATTAGTGTAAGAAACCATCAGTTTACCTGAAAACTGATGTGTTCTGGCCTACTGTGTGACCTCAGCTTTTCATTTTAAAGAGTCTTTATTTAGGGGAAAATATTTGACCCTGTAAGAAATGTTCTGACCCTCATATATCAGCCAAAGATTGTATTTAATGAGGGGAATAGAAGTTGCCAACTTGAGATGCTTCTGTCCAAATCAAAGTATAAAAATATACATGGAGAGGTAGTTTCAGAAGCATTTTCTGGATAATTTGTGCGTTATAATTTCTTTGGAGCTAAGAAGCATTACTTTAAAACCTTATTTTGTGCAGTGGAGAGATTTTAGCCTATTTTTGTCTGAAGTAACAGGTACAGAGATATCCAGGCATCCTGCTGCGTCACAGTTTACCTGTTATGAGAGGAAATAGAACGTTTTGAATTTTTTGGATACTTTCAGAAAAACTGATGTTGCATAATAGTAACTGTAGTAAATCAAGTCCAGAATCTTGATTCTAACAGCAATAGATGCTAAATGTTTCAAAGGAAAAGCTATACTAGTTTTATGGTTATATAACCCTGTAGATTTTAAAGGAAAAATCTTACATCCTGAGAATGTTTCCTCTGCCTGCTTTTGCTCTAGTGAGGTAGAAACCTAGTGCATGCATGATTAATTTCCACATTCCACTGCAATAACTTGACTAATTTTGCAGTGAAATTCCTCAGTGTAACCTGTTCACCTGTTCATTACTCATCATTCGTTTTCATGCCTGACCAGTTTCTTACAAGCACTCATACTGCCGATTTCATTACTAGTCTCATCTTGCTACCTATTGCTGCTCTTGAATGATCCTGTTCACCCATACCTGCATCTGAAGGGTATATCAACCTTCAAAAGAGACGCATTGTTGCGAAGAGTGACTGTATACTTCACAGCACTGTGACCAGTCAAGCTTTGCAAGAAACCAATGCAGAAAAGCAAAACCAAATCAGCCAGGAACATTAATTTCTTGTACATCCAGTACATACATATATCCTTCCACATCCACTTCTTCTGATGAGATGTGGGTTGTTTGTATAGGTGTAGTGCTTTCTACTACCCATTAACCAAATATGTTTGTTAAGTGAGGTCACTCAAAAGTAAGGAGCTCCACAAAATAGCAAACTGCCCAACTGCAGGTCAGAGCATGATCCTCTCTTGTCCTCACAGTGGACCAGATTCATAGTCTGGCTTGTGACAAGCAATAGCAGTATCTCATAGTTTGGAAATGCAGACACTCCCTGTAAGTTCAAAACTATAGGGAGAACGGAAGAGAGCAGACCTGGGGAGGTTTTGAAGAATACCCGGTAATGTAAAGAGAGAACTGAAAAGGCACATGACTTTTGTTGGGGTAATATAGAGAACAGCTCATCAGTGACAGTAGCCGTGAGTTGAATAGCTATCAGCAGAGCTACATCATTTTTAACATAGTCAAATTGTCCCACTCAAGAACACCAAGAGACAGCAAATCCCCTTAAGTAAAATTCAGTGGCAGTAGCTGGAGTGTGTACCCCATAAAAAGACAAGAAGTACTTCTGCGTCTCTCCACATGTGCTATATGAATTGGACACTGCTGGTTTCTGTTACCTCTTCTACAGCCCACGTATCTCCACTCACACCCTGGACATCCAAACAGCAGCCGTAACTCCATCCATAAGTGTAACACACCAAAGCAAACACTTTGGCGGGTTTCAATCCTGCAATTTCCTCATAAAAAATTAATGCCAAATGTAGAAAAAGTCATTTAAACATAGATCAGCCATTCAGACATTTCCCTTAATACTACAGAGACACAGTTTACGGCTACCATTTTTCACTGTATCTCACTTGCTTAAGCATCCCAACAGAAAACCACATGCAGAATTACTTAAAATGTAATTCATGAAAGCCACACCAACCCTAGAGTAATCGTTGTAACATAGGAACTTATAACCAATAAACATTGTTTAAAGTACAAGGCTGTGTGCTGGTGGCTCTGGATTGAGGTGGGAGTATGTGGGTTGTGGGTGATGGAAGGGAAGTAGTCGGGGTTGAGAAGAAAAATTGATCAGTGGACTATAAATGGGGTGTGGAATGATTTAACTGCTTGTTTGTTTTCATTTGTGGGCTGTGAAATTTAGGAGTCTTGTCTCAAAGTTCATGAAGATCCGGTGCATGGGTATGTGTCTGTAGTGTGTCGGGGTGTAAAGTAAAATTAAATATACATTGCAATACATTTTCTTGGAGAGGAAATAAATTAGAGTCTGCTTCTTGCTCGTGCATCGAAGTAAAATGGTGTCATTTAATTGAGAATTTATGAGATGACACTAGTAGAAAGTGAGTGAGAGAGAATGAGAGCCAAAAGCTATATATATATTACTCATGCAGTGTTTTACTGAGAGCTTATAGAGCAGCATTTAAAGAACAACATCATCTAAACGCCCCCTCTTGTGTTTGTTCTGAAAACGGCAAGTCTGTGCTCGATAGTGAGACAGGAGAAATATGCTTTTTAGTTGGTAAATCCTTCACAGCAATGCTTAATGACATTTTCAAGACTGCACTGCATATCCTCACTGAATGTGAAGACAAAGTCAAGTGCCATGTAAGGTGTTTGTAAAACTGAACTTCAAATGTGCAAAAATGTTTTGCCAATATAAAATCATCTCAGTAGAAGGAATCCTGAGGTCCTGACAAAGCTTTTCCTTACAGAGAAATCTCAGCTGTGCTTTGGAGATGCAAGATACTTGCACCTGCAAGTGTGTTCTATATTTTACAATAAAATTATTATAGAAGTGAAAAGTAGAAAAATGACAAATGTAAATGGATTTTTTTTGAAAGGCAAGCATAGATTACAAGGTTTTAAGGGCAGTATTCAAAGAAAAGACAAATGTGTGAGTGAAGTTTCACTGAAGAAAAAAATAATATGTACAGCAGGTTCTGTTGTTGTTCAAACCTAAACTCAGATGAGTAAGTGGCAACTTCACATTTTGCCTGCAAATCTGACCATTCAGAAAGCGCAGTATATTTTGTTAAATGTTTGCTGCCTGTGGCTTGAAAGCACTAATATTAAGTACAACAATTTTGAACCAAAAGTAAGAGCTCCTTTGGCACATGTTTTTATAGCTTGCATACTTGAGGTTTATTTAAAATCTGATCCGCAAACTTGCTCATTTAAATGCTGGTGGCATTATTGGTCATGCACTAGTCTCATTTGGCAAAGTAAGTGTGTGCAACCATTTTTTGCAGTTAAACATTACTTCTGCAACATTTGCTGTCACAGAAGTTAAAAAATCCTTTACTTCATCGCATAAGTAAATGAGAGGGATGGGAGGTTTCTTGGAGTGATTAGGGGACATAAACACAAGCTGTGAGACTTATAACTGAACAGACAAATCTAGAGTTAAAACAGAAGAAACTGCTCCATGTTCTCAGTTGCAACGTGTCATTTCATTTTTTAGTTTCCGTTTGAAGAATGTCTGCTTGTGCTGAAATGCTGAGAAAATGCATACACAAACAGATACTTTTCAGACAATTCCAGCAGGCATAGGCAATTTTTTTATTAATCCTCCATTCATTTCACTAAGTGTTTTGACTAAGGAGCGCTAGAGTTACATCTCAGTCTTTTGTCAAGATTCTCATACTGGCCTTAGCCTTTGCAAGTCCTTATTCATGTGAATTCCTCTGCAAGTGTGGTCTGTCCCACTGTATTAAAAAAGAAAATAGAAAAACCCTACTCCTACTAGTGGAGTTTTACAGGACTTGGACCTGAATGCCCAGTGTTGTGGCATGTGGTCACTTCCATGATGCTTCTTATCCAAAAAGTTGGGAACGGTTATAACGCAATTTGAAAGCTCGGGCATCCTTTTGCCCTTTTTCCTGGTGTAGAATGGTTCGTGTTTCATTTGTCACAAAACAAGCCCTGTGTCTGTACATCCAGCTGTAAAGCAATCCCCTTCCTGCTTCATTCCTAACTACTCATGGAAAAGTTGAGCTCTGAATAGACAACTGCTAGTTATTTCATTACTACCTTCCTCAAAATGTTCTTTAAGAGGTTCTAGCAATACTGAAGGCAATCATTTCTCTGTGAATTCATTCCAAAACTAAAGATGGGAGAAATCACATGAAATTTCCTAGAATCTGTGTGCTATTATCCCTCAGCTCTGTAGACTCAAAACAGTTTTGGCAGATTTTCTCCTACCTCTTTTAGCCAAATGCAGATTTTTCCCTTTGATGGTGATTCATGTTAGGAGCAATTAGATCTTGCTCAATATTATCTTTCCATGTTCTTCTTCATTGGCCTGAGGATTGAAACTCCTAACGATGACTGTCCAAAATAAGCCTCGCTGGTCTGTATTCCATCATCCTAACCACACAGTCTGCCCACTCAGGTCACTGGGATTTCACTCCATTCACTGCATTTGGCTCTTCATAGACCTCCCACAGTCCCTCGTTCAATAGTTCTCTCCACACATCGCTCTCTCTAACTGGCCCAAACATTTATCACAGGACTTTATTCTCAAAGATATTTGTTCTTTTTTGGTAAATGCTCTTGTTTCGCATCCACATAAAATAACACATCTCCCAGTGGTTCTATATATTGGCAGCCTGGTCTTACTCTGCAATTGCCTTGAGCTAAACATTATCTTCAGAGAAAAGCAACAACTGTTCCTCCTCTATACCAATTGCACTGTTTCCATCACTAAAATGTTGCTGAAGTTTTCCGGAATTCATAGCTGGAATACATGATTTAGAAATTATCTTTAGAAATTATGAGTTTAATAGTTTTTATTAAATCACTGTATTTATCAGATTATAGTAATATTTCATTCATATCTATCCTAATGGTTTTATGACTGTTTTTCTCTTTCACCTAAACAATAAAGTTTCAAAGCTTAAATGTCATTTCTGAATTTATTACAAGTTTCTCGTATGAATTATGAATGCATTACCACAAGTACTTATCTTCCCAGAGCTATTGTTATTTTTCCTGTCGCTGACCACCAAGTTACACAATTCCAATATTGCATATTGTTTCCAGATTAACATGGAGGTTTCCCATACAAACAATAGTTTTATTACATTTTACCCGTATTTACATTTTTAAAAAATCAAATCCTCTAGTATTTGATTCCATGGCAGAGAGGGAACATAATATGCTATAAAATTAGCCTTAAATCATGTAAATATACTGTAATTCCTTTAGCTCCAGGCAAAAGATGGTATCTCTGAGAGAAAAGATTTTTAAAGCTTAAGGACTCCTATTTTGCATCCAAGTAGTAAAAGCCACTAAAGTATTGCTGCTACCTTTGTATCTCTATTTGTGAAGAACAAAGGCCTTTTTAAGCAGTGAAAAGCATATTGGTGCAATTAAAGTCTGTTAATAACAACTGAAAGTATTTTCATAAGTCGGTGCAAACTGGGGTTTAATCTTTGGTGAAAAGATTTAATCAAGAATTGCTGTAAAAACTGCCAACTTGGTAAGGAGCTAGAAAGATCATTTATCTCCTGTTCATCTGTCTATATTCTTCCTATTTGATATTGCCTTGTAAGCTCCCTCTTTATCTGTAGCTTTTATTTCATTCTCATACTTCTTTAACTCTTTGGCAGAACTCAGTATGATCACAACTTCTGACAAATCTTAAAACTAGTCTGGCTGTAAGAAATTCCTGTTTGGAATTGCAGTGTGTTGTAAATGCAAGTGTAGAATATAAGCATAATGAAGAAAGAAACAGAAAAAGAGCCTGAGTATGATGCAATGAGAGCACGGGAAGGCTGGTTGTCACTTTATTAGGGTTATGTGGAAGCTAACTGTGGAAGAAGTTATGCTCTCTGCTAAACATTTTGCCAATGGAATAAGCAATGCCTGACATATGGGAAATGGACAGCAGCACACAAATATGCCAACAGACTCACTTAAAATAATTTATAAATACTAGTATGAAGAAAATTATTTTGCTTGCAGGTGTTTTGTTGGCTTCAAACCTCTCATATTGCAGCTTGATGGAAAGCTATCAATCAGACTATTTAAATTTTTTCGTTACATGGATAAGCGGGGGCTTTTGCCTTGCAGAAGGTGTTTCCCATGCCATTTTGCCCAAGCTTAATGTTACTAATTTGCACTTCACACCAATAGGCATCTTTGTGTTCATATAGGTCTTCAAGGCAATTTAAGCGTGGGAGGAGAGGTGATAGAGAAAACCTGGAGGCAGCTTCCCTGTATAAAACGTTCATGGGAATCCTCTCTCTACCCTGCATTTTATCTGTCCTTCCATGTAGAATGTAAGACCTTTTGACAAATGTCTGTCTCTGCTGACAAATCTAGTCTAGAGTCCCTGAAGTAAACAGACAGACCTTCATGGTCTTCAGTAGCCCTTGATTCCCAGTGTGTGCGTGTACAATAGCCCATCTAAGCCAGGGCATGTCAATGCTGTTGTGCAATTATAAAGAAACTAGCTGTAATGCTGCCATGAAGGCTCAGTTACTGTGTACTCAAAGCAGAGAATGTATTATCCAGGCAGCAAATCCACCCTGTATTTACAACACAATTTTGGAGTGCAGGATGAGTTTTTTTAAGTCTCCAGGTAAATACATTATCTTAATTTAGCCCATAATTTGTTTAAAACTGGATCTATCCTTCAAGAAATTTTGCATCTGTGTCAGTGTTTTCTTTGAGTCTGGTTACACATAATGGTAATCCAAACACATTAAGATTAGGGAAGTCTGGCACCTAAATAACTTTAACTCTGACCTTCAGTGATACCACAAGCAGAGAAAACATAGGATTGGGGAATTTTATGTGCTTTTAAAAATGAAATATAATCTAATCCAGGATCACAAATACAAAATGCTTTAATTATAATCATATAATGACCACACAGTTAAAGATATTTCAGAGCCGTAATCTTCACTGATTACCTTAATGAGTGGATCTCTTTTAAATTTAATCACGTTTTCCAGCTTTGACTTTGATGTAGTTGAAACAAACCTGTACAATATTTTTCCTTGAATTAATTGTTTTCTTGGTTTTAACACTGTCTTAATTTAGGTTTTTATCAGGGCATACCAAGTAATTGATTTCTAAAATGACTAGCTATGTGCCTAGATCAATGGAAAAGCTCATTTTTCAAGGGTTTCATATAGCATATTAGAAAACACTTCAGTGGAATTAAATACTCAACCAGTAGGATATACATGGAAATTACTGAGCTTTATAGCTCAGTATGTATATCTTCATGTATAATATGAATATGTTTTTAAATAAAAGTCTTTTAACACAGTTTTTCACATTATTGATTTTATTTTACAAATCTCCCATTATTACAATGAGATTGGAATTTGATCACATAGTACATTTCATTAAATACAGTTCTGAAAGCAGAACACAAAAAGTAAGTAACCACAAAATTGCAGTTTATATATATCTTTATCTTAGAAGTACTTTGTTTATGCTCTAAATAGGTTAGTTTTCCATATATTGCTACAAATTGCTCTGTCAATAAATGCCTTTGATCAAAATCTGGGGAGGAGCACCACCCTTTGATTACTGTATCTATTTCTTAAAGCCACTCAGTAGTAAAGGTAGATAAGAACAGAGATAAAAGGTTACCAACAGCTTGAGATTTGGAACATAATTGAAAGCTACCAATCAGTGGGGTGCTGTTGAAGTGTAAAAAAAAATGGGATCATGAACAAGAAACACTAAGAGTGCATGTTTTGCATGTTATGGTTATAGGGGTTATCCTTGTTTGTTATCAATGTCGAATGACTAATGACCATTTTGCAAAGGCAATAAATTAAAGGTGGGACTTTTAGGACAAGTCATTGGAAGATATATATGTAAAACCGACCTAGATATACTTTTCTTTTTCTTTCAAAACCTGGCAGTCTAGACCTTATATGCAGCAGCAATACCTACATTTGTGGAGTCACAGTCTACAGAAACTGTAGGAAAATGTAAGACTTTTAGCTCTCAGGTCCTCCTGCAGTCAAGAGGGGGAGCTTGCAGTCATGCAGCAAGACATGAGGTGAAAAGGGAGGGCAACCACCACATACTCTTAGGAGGCTGTGCTAGTGTTATAACAGAGCAGTGCCTCCCAGTTAAGAAAATGATGGTGACAACGAGCTATTAGCGAGAATCTTTTAGAAATAACCCCATGTAGACTTCCTTTTTGCCATAACTATTTTCAAAACAATTGCTAATTCAGTATGACCCAGCCTGTGTGACTCCGTGACTATTAATATCTTACTTTAATACTGTCCCATTTCTTCGAAAGGGGAAATTCAACCTCCGTGTAGTAAAATTTAGACAAATGGTACCATCTCCAAGCCTGATGTGAAGCTGGTTGCAATGTTTGCTTTCATGTTTTGCTGAATCAGGACTAGACCAAGAAAGGAAACAAAGAAGTATCTCAAGATTATAGGGGGGATGGGAAAAATAAGTCGAGCTCTAAATAAAGAAACACAATTCACTGAACTATATAGAAAGTATCTAATTTTGGCAGAACTATTTTACAAGTGTTTGGATAATAGGAAGAGTGATGACCATGTGAATAACAATTTGCTTTGTTCCTGCTGCTCATTCTCTGTTCACTTTGGCACTTTTAGAGTTAACTTAAAAACTTTGAGGCCCTTCTTTTTTTTATTATATAAAAGAAACAAAGAATACTTTAAGCTAGGATATGACTTTACTCCTAGACTACATTTTCTGCAAGAGTTTTCCATGATGTGTGTATTGCTTTCTTGGATTGGACACTAGGAATCAGTTTCTGAGATATTTTGTGTTGAATATGCTGTGAGAGACACATAGTATGGCTGAGCAAGTGATTATACCTAAAACCTGAGCCTACCCAGTGCTCCATGCTGAGACAAAGCCCTGTCTGAGACCAAGATTGTCCCTGCCTTCAGGCACTTTCCAGTCCATTCAGGACAATTATTCAGGCACTTATAAAAGAGCATTAAAATTAATACTTTGTTTATAAATACATGTTTTCCATGAAGCTGATGCTTATTTCTAGACACTCAGAAAGCTCTCAGGTTGATTCTAAAGCATAAAATATATCCCTAAAGTGCAAGAATGTGAAAATAAATTAACCAAAGAAGAGGACAGTATTACGATAATTATCCTTAAATGGTGGCTGAGCTTGTTTTAGTTACTAGCTAAATAGTTATTAGCTATTCTACATATATAACTAGCATGCAGTTACTATGCACTAAAGATGGGAGTAGTCATTGAATAATTGTGTTTATTTTATTTAGTTGAAGCTCATATACTCAGAAGCTTTTCTTGTCATTTCAAAAAGGCTGGGAGCTTACTCTCAGCTTAGCTGCCTCACTCAGCTCCCTGGAGAAAGTGAGAAACTGCAGATGGGATTTATCTTACCTATGTATAACTGCCTAAAGGTTAGGAGTCTAGTCTGCACCACTTACCCAGACTTCCTGTATAGCCAGTGAAAAACTACAGTCATCTTCTTATGCAATAAATTGAGTCTACCTCGGATGCTTTATTGAAACTGCAGCTACATAGCTATGAATCCATAGCTATGCTTTCCTAAAATGTCATGGGAGCTGCACTGTTTCTTCCAGCTTCCTCTAAGCCTGCAGAACACTTCACTCCAGGATGCTTCCTACACTGCTGTGTTTGTGAGTTTAGCTTTGTATGGCCTTTCCTACCTAGCTTTTATTTTCAACAAATGCTCTGACTTCAAAGAATCCCTGTTGATTTTCTTTGTTACCAAATACAGCCTATGCGATGATTAAGCTAGAGTCAAGCACAAATTGCTAAGAGGGGCAAGGAAGAGCTGCAGTCAGAAGACTGAGCACATAAGACTGTAGTGATTGCAACAGCAGAGGAGTAGAGCCATGGGCCAGACATTTGGAAGATGACCATATGCTGAGAGGCCATATGCAATAGTTTCCTAAGCCACCTCTCCTCTGTAGCTCTGACTGTATGAATAATTATATTCTGTTTCAAATAACAGACAAACAGATAAGTTTAAAGCTTTCTCCTTAGTAGTGATTTCAGCTAGCCTGTTGGTTTGATTTTGCCTTAAACAGCCTTGGAGCCATCACAGAGACTGCTAAATTTCTCAGCTAAGCAGCTACTCTCTGCAAATCATCACCTTCTTAAATGATTTCTCATACAAACCTGCATTTTCAAAGCCCAATCAAGCCTGTAAGCTTAAATTACTTTTAGAATTTAAACCAATATCAGGTTAAGGAAGCAGTTTAAGAAGCTTCCTGCTTTCAGTAGTTAATTAGCACTTTTCAGCTCAGACTGGGTACCCAATACATATGCATATGAGGGCTTATTTCGCTAACATCAAATGGGAAAGCAATACGACATGTTAGCGTGATCCAGTTTGGGGATTAGAATATAGTTGCTTTTTAATACTAGATAAAATCTTCAATCATTCTCTTGATAAAAGCATTCCCCCTGACAGACTGAAATTCTTCTGCAGAAGACTTCTTCTACAGAAAGCTTTTTTGCCAAAGCCTGATATTTTCATCTTCCGTTCCTTATAGATCACTAAATGGTTTTATAGTCTCCATATCTTCTGTAATGAAGATTCACAGCTTTTGCAAACACTTTTTGAGAAGAAGGAAAGAGTTGAAAGGCTGTAGTCTTAAGGGACCATGTAATCTGCTATTTTATTCAAGCTTATCTTCATGGTTGACTCTATGGGAAAGTACCTGCCTATCCATACACCGTCTGACCTCTTTCTTTGATTGGAGCTTCTAGTTGCTGCTGTGAAGAAAAAAATTAGGAATCCTTACTGCTAGCAGTTTTCAAAGTTAAGAGCAATCAGTGCAATATAAACCTAAGAATAGGTGATAAAATCATCAGGGATTTATTTGAATGTGTTCTAGCATTTTGAAGTGATCAAGAAGAAATAATCTAAGAAGTTTGTATTATTTGCCAGGAAATTACTACATAAGGCTGAATTTAAATATCATGTACTTGTTCACTGCGAGTTGAAAGAGTTTGATGACTCTAATGTGGTTTGACATTACATCTAATTTCATGAAATTTCACTTAGAACCCTCAAAGGGGGTTGTCCTGCTCTTGCATTGCTTCTTTCATATGCTCTCTGCCATGTCACTTGCCTTGGACCTACCAACCAAGTGACCTAAGAATGAGTTAGTACAGTTCACTGTTCCTGTGGAAAAGTAATCCACCAAAAGAAAAAAGGAAAAAAATCATTTTCTGTTGCATCAGTTCACTGAACCATCTCATCCTCTGCTAGATCTGTCACAAAGAAGGGGAAAAAAGCAAATGGTCAGAGAAGGGAAAGTAACCAGTTATCCTGGAGGAAGTCTGCAGAGGTTTGAGTACAATGAACCTCAGACCCTGGTCTTACAAGTGGTTTAATTTGATCCAAAACCAGACTGATGCCAAAAAGCCCTATTGCAACATCCATGCTGCCGGGAATATGTTTTCACATATCATCCCTTATGCTGACATTGCGTCTAATTGTAGCTGCATCAGGTACCTTATGTACAATAAAACTGCTTTGCAGTATCAGCAACTCCAACTACTGATTTTTTTTTTAAAATACAGCATTTTCTGAGTTCTTTTTGGCAAATTAAAATTCAGCTATGTCAGTTCCCTGATGTAGATCATTGGGTAGTTATCTAATTGCTAGAGTTGGCACAGGAAGAAATGTCAAGGTACAGGCAGGGACTAAGAAAGGCTCAGTGCAGTCCCTTTGGTAGTTCACTCCTATATCATAGAATCATAGGGTTGGAAGGGACCTCTGGAGATCATCTAGTCCAACCCCTCTGCCAGAGCAGGGTCACCTTAGAGCAGGGGGCACAGGAACGCATCCAGGCAGGTTTTGAATGTCTCCAGAGACGGAGACTCCACCACCTCCCTGGGCAGCTTGTTCCAGTGCTCTGCCACCCTCAAGGTAAAGAAGTTCCTGTTTACGTGGAATGTCCTATACTCAAGTTTGTGCCCATTACCTCTTGTCCTGTCACTGGGCACCACTGAAAAAAGCCTGGCCCCATCCTCCTGACACCCACCCTTCAAGTATTTATAAGCATTGATAAGGTCCCCCCTCAGCCATCCTTTTTCCAGACTAAAGAGACCCAATTCCCTCAGCCTTTCTTCATAGGAGAGATGTTCCAGTCTCCTAATCACCTTTGTAGCCCTTTGCTGCACCCTCTCCAGCAGTTCCCTGTCCTTCTTGAGCTGGGGAGCCCAGAACTGGACACAGGACTCCAGGTGGGGCCTCACCAAGGCAGAGTAGAGGGGGAGGATGACCTCCCTCGACCTGCTGGCCACACTCTTCTTGATGCACCCCAGGATGCCATTGGCCTTCTTGGCCACAAGGGCACATTGCTGGCTCATGGTCATCCTGTTGTCCACCAGGACTCCCAGGTCCCTTTCCTCAGAGCTGCTCTCCAGCAGGTCAGCCCCCAACCTGTACTGGTGCAGGGGGTTATTCCTCCCCAGGTGCAGCACCCTACACTTGCCCTTATTGAATTTCATAAGGTTCCTCTCCGCCCAGCTCTCCAGCCTGTCCAGGTCTCTCTGGATGGCGGCACAGCCTTCTGGGGTGTCAGCCACCCCTCCCAGCTTTGTGTCATCAGCAAACTTGCTGAGGGTGCACTCTATCCCCTCATCCAGGTCATTGATGAATATATTGAAGAGCACTGGGCCCAGTACTGACCCCTGGGGAACACCGCTCATCACTGACCTCCAGCTAGACTCCACGCCCCTAATCACAACCCTCTGGGCTCTGTCCTTCAACCAGTTTTCTATCCACCTCACTGTCCATTCATCTAACCCACTCTTCCTAAGCTTCCCTAGGAGGATGCTGTGGGAGACCGTGTTGAACGTCTTGCTGAAGTCAAGGTAGACCACATCGACCGCTCTCCCCTCATCCATCCATCCAGTCACACCATCATAGAAGGCGATCAGATTAGTCAGGCATGATTTCCCCTTGGTGAATCCATGCTGAGTACTTCTGATGGCCTTCTTTTCCTCCATATGCCTTGAGATGACACCCAGAACGAGCTGTTCCATCATCTTTCCAGGGATGGAGGTGAGGCTGACCGGCCTGTAGTTCCCCAGGTCCTCCTTCTTGCCCTTTTTGAAGACTGGAGTGACACTGGCTTTCCTCCAGTCTTCAGGCACCTCGCCTGTTCTCCAGGACCTTTCAAAGATGGTGGAGAGCGGCCCAGCAATGACATCCGCCAGCTCCTTCAGCACCCTCGGGTGCATCCCATCACGGCCCATGTGATCTTGAAGGAAATGTGAGAAGTGTGAGATGCACACAGGCTACAGTAGATTTCAGATTTAGACCTAAAACACAAAGAAGAAGGATAAAATACCATCTGTGTTGTAATTTAGTTACGTCTTTTTGTGTACATTACCTGTTATATGCTTTTAAGGTTCATATTCTGTACAGAAATAACTACAACTATTCTGCTAAACTCATCTTCAACAAGTGTTTTCTCCTATACTGTTATAGTCATTATTTTGAAAATCTATAAAAAACCACAGCATTTTGAACATAATTTCTGATTTTGATCTGTTGATTCAAGTAAAAAGTGTCTCTAATTAGCTTCTGAAAGGCAATATTATATGTGCTGGGTAAAAAAAGTACCATTTTTTAACGCCTAGAGAGATTCTGTTCTGCTAAAAGAAGAGGCTGTGCATAAATCCAGAGTATAACATAAATAGTGAAGGGACTTAACTGTACACAAAATGTGGATTAGAGACTGACCGCTTCATGATATATTTTTGCAGCAAGATGTGTAACCAATTTTTACACCATGTATTTCTTCTTTCTTTCCATTTAACGAGGCATATGTATGTGATCCCTTTAGTGTAAAAGTTTTATTTCTCTTATTTCACACCTTATAAGGACTTTCCTCCTAGTCATCTTTGAAATTCCTTGCAACTTTAACCTCTTCAGGGGACAGAGAGGCTTCATCTCCCACTGCACTGCGCCATCTGTGCTTCTGCTTGTTGCTTGCAGCTAACCCAGGTCTTTAATTTTCAGCAAAACTTCTACTTTGCAAAACCTGCAAATTAAGTCCATTTACTGAATATAATGATCATCCTCAGGCATTTCAAAGGGTGATCCTTCTGTGCAGTTCTTTTAATACTTCTCACCTTTTGCTTCCTGTGGCAATATATTGTGGAAAATAGGCATATGTCAGTATTGAACAAAGTAACTGCATTTTTCAAAAATATAAGTAACGCTTTCAGAGGGTGAAGGCACTACATACAGTAGGTCTATCATTATGCAATTGTTCAGAAAATAGAGTAGGAAATCAGTAACAGTTGTGAACAAAAAACTAAGGCATAGAAATGTCTTGAGGAAAACAATGCTTAAGATTATATCCTGATTCTTTAAGAGTCAATTTTCCATTGATTCCTATGAGGCCCGTATTTTATCTCTAGCATTTGTTCTAATTATGCTTATTATTAACTCCATCATCCTCACCATGAGACAGTAAACCTTCATTTCCTTTTTTTCTTCTTAGAGAAATTTGAGGATGCACAGCATGCATTCCTATAGATTTCAACAGCCTCCAAGCCAGAGGTCGGCATCTTGTAAGTGACCAGGTCACATTTTGAAAAATGCTTGATCCCAAGTTGTTCCTTATATTCTCTATGGCAACAGGAGGGAGGGTTAAAACACAACACTTGGAGTTTACCTGCCGATTCTCTGTTGCACAAGCCCCAGAAAGATACTTGATGCAATGAGCTACTTTTACCTCCAAGCATCTGAGCCCCTTCATATTTTTCACATATGAAACAATAATATTGTGGGGCCTTTCATCTTTATGAGCTTTCGTGGTGTTCATTATGAAACAGTCCTAGGAAACCTGGAACTTGGAAGTGGCTAATGAGGCTGCCATGCTGCCATTAATTTAATGGAGAAGCACAGAAGATGACTATCCATAGTAACCACAGAAAGGATGCAAGACACTACCCAGTCTCTTTAGACTCATGAAAACACACCCTGAAATACCTTGAAAATATGAATAGTGGAGGAAAATTAGGAGCATGTCAGGTATCCGTACCTCTTGGTCTGCAGTGCAGTGTAACACCCAGAGGCTTAACATTACATTTCTTAATTTTTAAATACTTAAGTAAGCTACTGTCAACTGACTCTGCTGGATACACAGAGTACAGAGGATTGACAAGCAAGTGAGTATCCATCCTTTTTACAATGAGAACTACAGAACTGTGCCTGTGTTTGTGAACCAAACACAGGCCCAGGCTGCAGACATATGACCAACCCTGATGTGAAATTATTAGCATAATCCCTAGGACAGTTTTGGCCTGTGCCAAAACACCAATCTCCCTAACTGCATCTGGGGCAATAACCATTATCAACAGATAGTTCGGATTTGGGGTCCTGATTCTAACAGGAGGATTCAACCATAAAGATGTGAGCTGTGTCATACCACTTAACTATAGGGACAGAAAACAGTTTGTGGCCTGTTTTATTTACTAGTATACGTGTACTCTGAGTGTGTCAAAGAAGAGGAAATTTTCTGATGCAGCATAAGAAGCTAAAAGGACTGATGTTTTCACATTCTTAAGCATGGCACCTACAATTAGACATACATACATACAAAAAATCCATTAAAATTAATGTGTATAAAAATACACTTTAATGTATCTTAATGTAACATTTACATTTTTGTTTGGATTATTTTCATTGTTAGAATCTTACTCAAAATCTCATTGTTTTTCATTAAAATATATTCTAGTAATTTATTCTGGTTTAAAAGCTAAAAAGTTCACCTTTTGACTTGCATCGCAAATACAATCCTGCCTTTTTTTTTCCATCCCATTCCTCCAAAATTTAAATGTGCAATGTGTAAAAATGCTTGCCATCAGGAAAGCTGGACTTTAAAACAGCTTCTGTATTTGTCTCTATGCATTTCTACATGCTTTCAATTCCAGGAAAATAAACAGCAGAACTGAGTCAAAAGAAGTAAAGTCCTGCTCTTGAGCAGTATCAGCTGCCTATCTCAATGAGAAAAGGAAGTCTCCATAGCGGTTCAGAAAGAGATCAAATCAGGGAGTTCTGGCAGTTGCTTCACTTATCATTGGGTATGGTGCAAAAATTCCAGGTTATTCCAATATCAAAGAGGGAAGGAAAAAACCAAAAGATATAAATAAGCTAATATTTAATAGCACTAAATAGAGTTCAAAGAAATGACCAGATAACATGTGTTTTGCACAAATACAGGAGTGCTAAAACTGATTTAACTTGCTTTTGTAAATAAAGAATAACAGCCAAGCATGCATGCTTATCTGTTGAAAAGTGTTCCACCTACCAGTAGCCTCTGCCCACAAGGCTGGGTTTTTATCTTATTGTATATTTTCCACATCTAGTAATCAACAGTTATCTTTCCCATACAGAACTGCTTTGGCATTCTGACTTCATTTGAATCTTATTTTTAGTTAGCTACAATCGCACTTTAACATATGATTCCTAAAAAGCCAAATTACATTGCCAGGGACTGGGCCTTAATAATCAGTTTTGTGATATCTGCTTTCCTGCACTAATAGTTCAAATAAACCATTGCTGAAGCGGTGGAATTTAATGCTAAGAATCACTTGTACACTTCCCTCCTGTAATCCTTTAAAACTTATGACGGTGAGAATTGCCACTTTCCTTTTCAGTGCAGAAGGTGAGAAAAACCTACCCGCACGGTTATGTACCTGTAATGTTGTTAAAGCTGCAAGCACTGGTGTGTGATATGCATACATGATAAAATTTCTGGGAAGAATTATTATCAGACAAATCGTTGTGGTTGTGGTTTCACTTAACCTTTTGAGCCCATGAACATATTTGATGTTTTCTTACAGCAAATTTAATAAATTCAAACATCCCTAGACTTCCTGGCCACCACTGTCCTTTACTGGTATGGAGATCTTTGGAACTTGAATAGCTGGAGGTAACTTACAGTCTGTTCATGCTACCTTCGGTGCTTACACTTTAATCCAGTATAAAACAAAGAAACTTTCATCTTCTAGACACTTAAGCTAATTACATTTAGCCAGAATCTCAAGCACTGGAATCAGTTCTATATACAGCCATTACAAAACCAAACATCATAAAATCCAGATGCAAAAAACATGGCAACAGGTAAAAAATTTTCTTTGGCATGAAACAGAAACAAAACCATATCAACCACTGTAGCACTTCAGATGTCAAACTGTTAAACAGTGTTTTAAAATAAAAACGTATTTAACTATGATGGTTACATACACATACATTCTTACTAAAATGTACTTTGATTCAAATATTAGAAGATGTGAGTGTAACTAGTATGTTGAATCTGAAAGTTAGATACCCATGTGTTCAGTTTCTCAGAATAGTAATCATAAGTTACAAAGTCAATTTAAGTTTAATTTGATACTATTATTTTTTCCATTGAAGGGATTTTCTGTATTTTCATTTCTATGCCACAAGTATTGGGGGAATTAGTGCTTTTTCAGAAATTACTAGTAGAGATCATAATTGTAAAGGGTCTTTTTCAAATCAGTCTAACTTTTAACACTTGAGTTAACCCTACAAATTTCTTTCCAAGTCATACTAAACAGTTGATAAAACTAAAAGAGCTCATAGAAAAGAGTAGGGACACAATCTGGCTGCCTCCTTTTTGGCAAAATAATTCATATATGAGAGAGATTGTGTGATATATTAGCCTCCTATCTTGCATAGGTGCATTAACACCCTGATTTGGGAGCATATTACTCCATTCTGCACAGTGAGAACTGCTTTTAATATTCCTTTGCTATATGTAATCCAGTAACAATATAAGGTCCAGAAAAGACTGTTTTAGCTTTAGAAAGCTTTGCAGCGCTTGGTTCTTCTTTTACATTGCTAGTGTAAAACTCTTCCAGCTTCACTGTTCTGATTCCCAAACTCACTCTCTAATTCTTATTGCTGTCCATCCCCTTAGGTTTAGAAGGTTGTTTACATAAAAGTAAGCCCGATTTGTATGGATTTTATAGGATCAATAATGCACCTCATTTTGGTAGTAAAAATTCCATTTAAGATAATTTGTGAGCTTTATATCTTATTAATTCATTGTAACTTTTTTACCGCTGGGTTCATTTAGTAAAAGGTGCACTGAGAATGTGTGGGGTTCTGTTCCTTTTGTTGTTAGAAAAGTAATTTGAAAAATGATCATCTGGCAATTCCTGGAGGCAGCCTGTGAGCTCGTCTGCTTTTGAATCATTATGAATCCTCAGTGCCTGTGAAGCAAACATGACACCTAGAGTTCATCAGGGATTTCCTGTCATGTCACTCTCGATCAGTGTCAGTCAAAATCAAAACTTCTCAGTGGGGTATTTGCACCAATTCTAATGAAGGTGCAATTCTTGTCTAAAATAAGAGAAGGAGGGTAACCCACATTAGACTAGTCAGTATCTCAGATATGAGAGAACAAGGTTCAGGATTTAGATCTCGTAATTTTTTTTTTTTTTTAATTTAAACAGATTTAAACAGCTCCTATAAAAAAAGACTGAGAAGATCCACCTCTAAAAAAGCAGATGGTGGAGTCATTCACAGGGGACTTTTAAGCCTGAGGCAGGGCACAGATATAGTAGGAACAGCTGAAAATGGTAGTACTCCTTTTTTGGCTGCAGACTATTACCCCAGAGCTCTTCTGGAGGAAAGAATCATGTTCGTGCTGCCTCAGATAAAGCCAGTTAAATTAAATTGTTAGTGTAGGTGTTTTGATATTGTCTGATACAGGCTAAAGAGTGCTTTCGTAATTCTTCCTCTTCCTTCCCACTGGCAGAGAGAAGGGAGATTGTGCACAGTAGGTGTTCCTCGAGCTGGAGGATATGTTCTCCACCACTTTAGATTCAAGTCCTTTGCATCTCGAGCAGAACATGACATGGATTTTCTCATAACACAGGTTTAGATCCTAACTACTGATTCTCTCATCTTTTCTGCTGTGAGGTAGGAAATGTCTTTCCTTATCACTCTTACTAGTAACTATTATGTCACAGAAACTGACAATGAAAGCACTGAAGAGCAGAGAGGTGAGATATTCCAGGTTTCAACTCTGCTGCTGACACACAAAATGCTCGTTAGTCAAAGTTTGGCTAAAAGCTGCATATCATGGTTTCAGCTGGGATAGAGTTGACTTTCTTACTAGCAGCTGGCATAATGCTATGTTTTGGACTTGGGATGAAAGCAGTGTGGGTAAAACACTGATGTTTAGGTTGTTGCTAAGCAGGCAAGGTCTTTTCTGCTCCTCATACTCACCAGTGAGTAGGCTGGGAGTGCCCAAAAAGTTGGGTGGAGACACAGCCAGGACAGCTGACCCCAACTGACCAAAGGGGTATTCTATACCACAGGACATCATGCTCAGTATATAAAGCTGGGGGAAGAAGGAAGGAGGGAAGATGTTTGGAGTGATGGTGTTTGTCTTCTCTAGTAACCATGATGCATGTTGGAGCCCTGCTTTCCTGGAGATGGCTTGAACACCTGCCTGCTCATGGGAAGTAGTGAATGAATTCCTTGGTTTGCTTTGCTTGCCTGCAAGGCTTTTGCTCTACCTATGGAACTGCCTTTATCTCAACCCATGAGTTTTTTTCTCTTTTACTCTTCCAATTCTCCCATCCCAACTCAGGGGTNTACTAAAATGTACTTTGATTCAAATATTAGAAGATGTGAGTGTAACTAGTATGTTGAATCTGAAAGTTAGATACCCATGTGTTCAGTTTCTCAGAATAGTAATCATAAGTTACAAAGTCAATTTAAGTTTAATTTGATACTATTATTTTTTCCATTGAAGGGATTTTCTGTATTTTCATTTCTATGCCACAAGTATTGGGGGAATTAGTGCTTTTTCAGAAATTACTAGTAGAGATCATAATTGTAAAGGGTCTTTTTCAAATCAGTCTAACTTTTAACACTTGAGTTAACCCTACAAATTTCTTTCCAAGTCATACTAAACAGTTGATAAAACTAAAAGAGCTCATAGAAAAGAGTAGGGACACAATCTGGCTGCCTCCTTTTTGGCAAAATAATTCATATATGAGAGAGATTGTGTGATATATTAGCCTCCTATCTTGCATAGGTGCATTAACACCCTGATTTGGGAGCATATTACTCCATTCTGCACAGTGAGAACTGCTTTTAATATTCCTTTGCTATATGTAATCCAGTAACAATATAAGGTCCAGAAAAGACTGTTTTAGCTTTAGAAAGCTTTGCAGCGCTTGGTTCTTCTTTTACATTGCTAGTGTAAAACTCTTCCAGCTTCACTGTTCTGATTCCCAAACTCACTCTCTAATTCTTATTGCTGTCCATCCCCTTAGGTTTAGAAGGTTGTTTACATAAAAGTAAGCCCGATTTGTATGGATTTTATAGGATCAATAATGCACCTCATTTTGGTAGTAAAAATTCCATTTAAGATAATTTGTGAGCTTTATATCTTATTAATTCATTGTAACTTTTTTACCGCTGGGTTCATTTAGTAAAAGGTGCACTGAGAATGTGTGGGGTTCTGTTCCTTTTGTTGTTAGAAAAGTAATTTGAAAAATGATCATCTGGCAATTCCTGGAGGCAGCCTGTGAGCTCGTCTGCTTTTGAATCATTATGAATCCTCAGTGCCTGTGAAGCAAACATGACACCTAGAGTTCATCAGGGATTTCCTGTCATGTCACTCTCGATCAGTGTCAGTCAAAATCAAAACTTCTCAGTGGGGTATTTGCACCAATTCTAATGAAGGTGCAATTCTTGTCTAAAATAAGAGAAGGAGGGTAACCCACATTAGACTAGTCAGTATCTCAGATATGAGAGAACAAGGTTCAGGATTTAGATCTCGTAATTTTTTTTTTTTTTTAATTTAAACAGATTTAAACAGCTCCTATAAAAAAAGACTGAGAAGATCCACCTCTAAAAAAGCAGATGGTGGAGTCATTCACAGGGGACTTTTAAGCCTGAGGCAGGGCACAGATATAGTAGGAACAGCTGAAAATGGTAGTACTCCTTTTTTGGCTGCAGACTATTACCCCAGAGCTCTTCTGGAGGAAAGAATCATGTTCGTGCTGCCTCAGATAAAGCCAGTTAAATTAAATTGTTAGTGTAGGTGTTTTGATATTGTCTGATACAGGCTAAAGAGTGCTTTCGTAATTCTTCCTCTTCCTTCCCACTGGCAGAGAGAAGGGAGATTGTGCACAGTAGGTGTTCCTCGAGCTGGAGGATATGTTCTCCACCACTTTAGATTCAAGTCCTTTGCATCTCGAGCAGAACATGACATGGATTTTCTCATAACACAGGTTTAGATCCTAACTACTGATTCTCTCATCTTTTCTGCTGTGAGGTAGGAAATGTCTTTCCTTATCACTCTTACTAGTAACTATTATGTCACAGAAACTGACAATGAAAGCACTGAAGAGCAGAGAGGTGAGATATTCCAGGTTTCAACTCTGCTGCTGACACACAAAATGCTCGTTAGTCAAAGTTTGGCTAAAAGCTGCATATCATGGTTTCAGCTGGGATAGAGTTGACTTTCTTACTAGCAGCTGGCATAATGCTATGTTTTGGACTTGGGATGAAAGCAGTGTGGGTAAAACACTGATGTTTAGGTTGTTGCTAAGCAGGCAAGGTCTTTTCTGCTCCTCATACTCACCAGTGAGTAGGCTGGGAGTGCCCAAAAAGTTGGGTGGAGACACAGCCAGGACAGCTGACCCCAACTGACCAAAGGGGTATTCTATACCACAGGACATCATGCTCAGTATATAAAGCTGGGGGAAGAAGGAAGGAGGGAAGATGTTTGGAGTGATGGTGTTTGTCTTCTCTAGTAACCATGATGCATGTTGGAGCCCTGCTTTCCTGGAGATGGCTTGAACACCTGCCTGCTCATGGGAAGTAGTGAATGAATTCCTTGGTTTGCTTTGCTTGCCTGCAAGGCTTTTGCTCTACCTATGGAACTGCCTTTATCTCAACCCATGAGTTTTTTTCTCTTTTACTCTTCCAATTCTCCCATCCCAACTCAGGGGTATGAGCAAGCAGCTGCATGGTCCTAGTTGCTGGCTGGAGTTAAACCATGACACTATGTAAGCACAACTGATAAGTGGATTTCAGCATTTCAAGATTTCAGCATCAAAACACTGAAATAAATGACAAACCTGACTTGACCTGTCACCTAAGCTCAAGAAACTTCTGAAGTGCATTAAATTAGCTTTTACTGTAACACATTTATCTAAGTCTTTAAAAAAAGACTGACCAGGATTTTCTGTTGTTGTTATGTTCCTGATGGCATTCCCTGAAACATGATTATTTCCCAGACAAAACCCAAACCAAAACCTAAGCCATCAAAAAGAGAGTAATAATACTGGCATTTTTAAAGGAGACAATGCCACACAGGTTACACTTCAGCTTCTTCACAAGGGTTTGCCAAATCTTTTTAATGCATAGGGGGATTCCTTACTTCACCTAAGTAAGCAATAGAGCAGTAATACCAAGCTTATAATGCAATTTTAACAACTTGTGTTATTTTTTTCCATGGATGCTGCATGTTGTGAGCTTCCTCACAGTCTTCCTGTGAGATTAAGTTCATACATTTTGCCTAGGGAAAAGCTAAATTTGCTTTAGTTAGACTCTGTCCTCTTGGCACATATCACACACTAGTATACATTGGGTCCAAATATTTTAAGTTTTGACTCTCCTTGTGCTCTAACTGGTGCTACTGTGCCTCAGCAGAAATTATACTCCCAGGAAAGGTGTCCATATTATCTATATCAGAGTAAGCATGACTTGTAAACATCTTCAGACATACCACTTATATGTATTTGAGGAAATCTGAGTGTAAGTGAATTTGAGTAAGTATAATACCTTACCTACATGAGAAATTTACTGCATATATTTAAAATATTTACAAATTTATTTATTTGTGTTAGTGCAAACCTTTGCTAAAATAAGCTTAGTTCTCATAAATAAGGTAGGAGAGCAGGTCGGACATTCCTTGGGTCAGCACAGATTTTTTGCACAGTGAGGGTCTGAATTGGCTAGTGTAGGCAAATCGCAGTGTAAACTTGTAAAAACTGGTGCCATCACAGATTTTCAAATGGGTGGGTAGCTCTGGATTACTTAGTTTCCACCAAAAGTCAACAGCAGTTTCCATGGTGATCCCTTCCTGTGCAATTTCTTTTTCAGGGCGATTAGATTTCTAACTTACAAATACATTTTAAAGCAAAATAAAAGTCATTTTTCTTTCACACACTGCTCATAAACTTATAGCTTGGTTTCTCCCACTGAGAAAGGTGGTCTATGAGAAAAGATAGGGATCAGTGTGCAGTCGCTGTAGAATTAAGAGTCTGGTTTTGTCTAAGTATTTGATCACCCTTGAAGTATGATAAGCTATGCAGTGTCTTTATATGAAATGCTGCTGGGACAGTATTCAGACACCTAGGAGGTCTCTTCTAGCCATATATTTTGCTTTGGGATCAATTTGATGTTAGCATATATTTGCCATAAAGCTTCAAATTCGTAGGTCTTATTCTCCTCTAAAGTCAGGGTTCCCTAATGTAGCAAGGCCACATCTCCCTTCTGGCTCACTATACGAGGCATCATAGGAACTGTCTGACACAGAGCATTCAGGGCCATTTATTTTGGAAGTTCAGCCACTGAAGGAGAATCAGGCTCGAGTCACTCAAGCTACAATTCCCATGAGGCAGCGTGGCAGTTGAAAGATAGACATGGCTGCAGGCCAAGACTAGGTATTTGGGCACATACCTGTGAAAAAGTCTTGGTGTTAGTGGCACTGCGTTCCAAAGGAAGGCCTGTTTCTTCAGATGTCTACCCTAATAAATGAGTTACTTGAAAATATAATTTCCAATACAAAGCTAAAGGGGGAAATCCTTAATGTACTATTGAGCCAGCCATGTACTTCACTTCTTTAACCAGAATGACAGAAAAAGTATGTGTCAGCATTTTCTTAGACACTCATTTGAAATGCATTCAGCCTTTCCAAGTGACATGGATATCTCATTGCGATATTTGAACTCTGTTAAGAACAGCAGGTTCTTCTAAGAATGAGGGGGAGGACTTTCCTGGTTTTCCTTTTCTTTGTTTTTCACAAAAAATACATAGTTTTAGTGAGGGTCCAGTGGGCCGTTAAGGACTGTCTTTATTTTGGCTTTCTTTTTGACTGAGCTCTTTATAAGAGATGATGTGTGGTTTCCCTTTAGAAGAAGAGGAGTTTTGTGAGTAGTTAAGGGCAAAAAATTGAATTTGTTAGTGGTGCATTCCACACTTTTATGACTAAGCCTGTAGCACATGTCTATGTAACTGGTACATAACATGATACTAAATCAGCCCGCATAACTAAATTGCAACATACCATTGATTTTAGTCACTAATAAAACACATACATGTGTTTCAAGTGGTTTTCATTTTCTGTTTATTATTAAAGCGTGTTTTCTCTGTTGTGTTTCTATAGTTTTGATGTAAGAAAGAATTTCGCTTCCAAATTTAACTGTATTACTTGAGACATTTTTGAACCAGGCAAACAGCGACAAATGGCCATTTACCAAAGTATTGTTCTTTATCTTTGACCTCTAAAAGGTGCTACAGAAATCATTCCTGAAAGCTGGTGTTCAGGGAAAAATAATTAAAGGTCCAACTGATTGCATGATAGGCCTATGTGTTTAGCTTCACAGAAATGAACCACTTCTTGAGCTGAGGCCAAAACAACCTGTAAGCCTGACTAGCAAAGTCACAGAATACTAGCTCTCTTCCTCACACTCTGCTCCTTTCTCTCACTGATCCGATAAATTCCTGCCTCTGTGATTCATTGTCCTTTGCTCTTCATTTGTTTTTTACCCCTTCTCTGGCAGCATAACTCTAACTCACTCCTATTACTCCTTTTCCTGGTCTTGCACAGCATGGCATGACTTGGTGGCCTACATAAATATGTTTTCTCCTCCAGTTTTCCCATTGGCCTAAGTAATGTTCTTCAAAGTAAAACTACTTAATCACAGTAACTTTTTCCACATCTCTGACTCTCTCGTTAAGCTTTCCATCCTACTGTATCCACTTCTTTCTCTCCTCAGATTGCATCTCACCGACATCTTTGGAGAGGAAATCAGCAAAGGCTTCTGCTTTGTCTTGCTTTCTCTTCTCCCCAGCTTTCTCTCCTTTTCCCTTGAGGCAGAAATGCTATGGTGGCTCTCTTCCTCTCAGAGCTCTGCTCTCTCCAGCAGCCCCATCCCATTACTTGATCACCCTCTTCCATTTATTCATTACTCTTCCTATAGCTTTTGTCACTTGCCCCTTTCAGTACAATCCTGCTTTGGTCTACCCCACAGTCACCTCCCCACCCTTGTCTCTCCATCAATTTCCCTATTTGCTTTTTACTTCAGAACTTCACTGAAATAAAAATTGAGTTTCTCTCCTCTGGTTCCATCATAGAACATCTTCCAACCAACACTTTTTCTGTTCTACCTAACTGATGATTGCCAAAGTCTTTTCAAACCTTCAGACCACATATCCTTATCCTGCTTAGTATCCCTCATGTATTTTCAAATATTGGCTTACCAATATTAACGGAAACATAATGGCACCCTCAGCAGTTTATACTCACATAATAAATTTTAAAACACGTGACTTCATTCCTTTGGCTGCTTTGTCCATTATGTTTGGGAGGAACTACCCACAAACGTTGACAGGACATGGCTTCTTCACAGTCTTCTCTTTCCTTGTTTTCTGTGGATAATCAGACAATTGCTAGATTACTGGCCTTCAAAGACCTTTGCTACTTTTACTAAATTAATCCAATACTGACTAGTTTTCTTGTACTTATTTGTCTGAATCGGTTCCTTTTGTCTTATCTTTAGATGATTTTTGAGGCAAGACTGTGTTTTTTGTCCATTCTTCATTGTACTTTTCCCACAGTGGGGTCTCAGTCCAAGACGAAGGCACCACTTCACTTCAGTAATAACAGCCATACCTTAAAGGCTTAACTGAATTACAGCTGTATCTAAATGCACATAATTGTTAATAAACCAGACTCCTATTTTTATTGGAATTGTTTGAATTTAAGGCCTTTTTCAGTAATTTACTCTTCTTTGTAATTAAAGATAGTGAGAAACATATGGTTACCCTTTTTGATCTGAGCAACGAGCCATATTTTGAGATCTCGTAGGTTATTCCCATTGGATGGAGAAATTGATGGGGTAATTTTTCTTTGATGTTTATTTCTGGTTATTTCTGAGGAGGTTTATTTCCAAGAAAGAAATTCCCGCTTTTTTGAAACCATCAGGATTCAAGCTACCAGAAATAATACATCCTCCAGTCAGTACCCAACCAAAAATACACTCTGTAGACTTCTTCTAGGGCATATACTAGCATTGGTTCTTTTTATGTCTTTAACCTATTTCTGAGCTTTGAAGTCTTCTATACAGACATATATCCATGCACATGCAAACTAAACAAAACTGCTACCTTTTTTTTATTTGGATTTGTGTTTTGAGTCTGGAGACTGCTGCTTGCCTACATGGAGGGGCTGAATGACCTCTTACAACTATCATAAAAAAATAGCAAGTTCATCCCTGTCCCAGTAATGCATCTGTTAAACTGAGGTTTCTTTTAAGAACTGTATGCAGATACATTTACTATGAATTTTGTGACATGATCTGTAAAATCCTGACAGATAATAAAACTACTTTTGTATTTTGGATTTGTAAACTTCTGAAAAACTGTTTCACTCAAAATCATAAAAGATTTTTCATGAATGACTGGAAATGTAACATTTACATTGAGACATTGAGATATCTCAGTTTTAAAGCTGTAAGAAAAATAGTTTTTTTCATGCAGTAGGACAGAGAAGTTTTGTAGAAAGTCCCTTACTAGTATTCACTGTGCTCGGATTCAGAACCTGTTAGAAACCCAGCCAGAACCCTTGCGTGTACCTGCTGGCTTTGCTGTTTGTGTGGATTTGGAAGACTCAGTTGTGGCTATATAGTTACTTCACCTGTATTTTGTGATGAAATGAACAAAAAGCACATACCCTGTATGCAATAATCTGTCTCCAAGTGGCAGTCTTGTTACTGAGGGGGTAAAAGCTAATTTGGGATTTTGTATCAGTATTTTGGGTTATTTTTCTTGGATCTTAGTTCATGTTGAGATGCCCTTTGCTGCTTTAGTAATCCTATTGGAGCATTATCATTTCAGCTTTTTTATTCCTCCGTAAGTTTTCCACCTTTGCTAGTTCTGTCTGACACGTCAGAGTCAGTTCTACCAACACTGAGATTCATTGAGTAAAAGAACATGTGAATATCCCTTCACAGACACAACAGACATGAGTATGCCTTGCCCTGCTTTTGAGGTGGCTGCTTACGAGCCTGCACTAGTCAGAAAGCTAATTAGCTGTGTTAGTATGTCATGGTAGTCAAATTTGCTGAGAGGCGGCTATAGTGTTTTGGGAATAGTTCTCCCTAACGTAGTTGTATGGCTCCTGGATTGTTCATGACTTATGCCTACCAAGCTCTTGATCATTCTTCTATGCATAATCAAGGTTAACATTTTGTATTTTAAATATTATGTTCTTCCCTTGACAGTGTTCAGATCACTGGTGCATTGTCTTCATTCGGCCTTAGATCAGGGCAGATACAAAACGTTGAGTGGAAGACACCTGCTACAGCTGTATATATGCATCCTCAAATGATACGTGCAAATTTCTGGAGCCCCATGAAAACAAAAGTTCTTTTTCAGTCTCATTTATAGTATAACAAAGTAGTTGTTATAAACTGTAACCTTTCAACACTGATCCTGATGAATATGCAACAAAAAGATAAGGTTTTTGAGAAAAGCAATTGCAATGATCTAACTATAATAATACCTAGCTCTTGCACAGTCCTTTTCATCAACTGATCTCAGAGCACTTTAGAAAGGAGATCGGTATCATTACCCCCATTTTACTCATTGGCTTCATTTTCTTACAGTGCATTGTCTTGATTTGCAAAATGTATACAAAACTCTTTATATTCCTCTTTCAGATCTAATGTGAAGTGGGAGTTATACTCACTCCGGCATGAGAGGGTGCTTTTTGCCTTTCACATCCTCCAACCCCTACGCACACAGACCCCTCTATTTTTTTCTGACTGAGTGGTTTTGCAGAGCACAGATCAAAAGGAAATTTATCAGTATCTGTCTCCCTTCAGACCATTGAAGCCAGACTTCTGACAACTGTGTAGCAGCCTTAAAGCTGAAAGAGGCATCCAGAACAGGGAAAGAAAAGAGAGAAAAAGAAAAGTCCCGTGGCTACACTGTCATTGTCAGATTATGGAGGAGAAAATTGCAGTGTGAGAGCACCCACAGATGCTTTGAAGGTAGGGTGGCGGGGCTGAGGACTGTGGCCTCGCTTGATTGTTGGTTTGTCCAACTCAAAAGACTCCAGCGTCCCTGGTCCCTGAAGACCCTTGAGCTCTGAAGTTGAAACAGCATCCTCGTGTGTTATACTGTTGTGGTTAAAGGTGACCTGAAGTGCTTTAAACACATAAATCTCCTTGAAATGTTGGATCACTAACAGAACATACACATACAATCAGAAATTACAAATACTTCTCTGAAAATGCGATTTAAGGTGTGTCACTTAAACATAGTCCTTGCTTCATCTAACTACTAAAAATGGGGCAAGGGTTTAAAATGTCTTCTGTTAGAAAAGCTCTTGTGTATAAAAGCTGAAACCTGGAGTAAAAACTTACGAGTTACTGATCTGAACTTTTCCAGACTCCAAGGGATTTGGGCTAGGGATTGTCTGAAGTCCCTTGCTTAAATACGCAGCCAAGACTGCCGAGGTGATGTTAGACAGCACAGACTCTGCTCAGCTAAACCAGAAGAAAAGAGTCAGTGGATCCTTTTATGTCAGATGTGCTCAGTATCCCTTCAACAGTATCCTCTATCTACCACATTGCAAGCAACTTCACTAAAAGCGCTGGGGAGAGTTCTGCTTCTGCACTGCTTTAAATAATCATGTTAGTAATGTGATTCACTGATGAAAGAGGAGCAGATAAATCCCTGAACTCTGAACCTGGAAAGCAGAAAGAAATGATGGATGAACCTTCTGCATTGGCAATTCAGTTGGGTCCAGATAATGAATCAAATGTTTAGCTCCTTATCCAGACCCTATCCCCCAAAAACTCTCCAAACAGTTTTACCTGATACTGGGAATTCATCCAGCTCCCTTTGAAATCAATTAACAGGCTCTCAATGACTTCAGCAGGGAGGAGATCAGGCCCTAAGGCTGAAACAGGTTTGTTCTTGTGTGACTTACAGGTTTTTTTGCATTTTGGCTGAGATGGGGACAAGACTGACAGAACACTGGTCTGAAGATATATCTCCAGTCAGGGAGAAATGGGACAAGTGAAAATACCAAGGACTCTAAAAATCCTGTAGGAAAACCTCTGGTGGAACACCATTATTATGTATTTATTTTCTTAAGAAAATAGTTGATTCAGTTTGGCCTCTCAGTTTGGGGGAAAAAAAACACAGATTTATTCTTATTTTGACCATTCTGGTTCACCTGCATCAGTAAAATGCATAATATTTCTTTGTCAATAGATAATTATTTTGAACTTGATGTCTGAGAGATGCATTTTGTTAAGGAGTGGGACCTGAAAGAATCTTTTTGAAAAACATTCAGATTTACCTTTGAGTTAAATAATGGCAGCATACAAAGCAAATTCCCCACCCGTGGTCAGGGAAGATTTTAGAGGTTCCATATGGCAACTGGCACCAAACAAAAGGAAGCTGGTCAAGGAGGTTAATTAATTGGGACACATCCTCTCAAAGTTTTTCAGTGTCATTGCTACACAGAGATATTCAACAGGATGTGGTTACATTTCGTCTTCTTGGCATTTCACAAATGTATCTGAGACTGTATTGTTGAGCCCTTTTCAGATTCAAGAGCTGTCAGTCCCAATACTTTTGTGTGACAGTGTAAATAAGAAAAGGATATATGTTCATAAGGAGCTTGTCAACATAGCATTCATATATTTACAATGGGAAAAAACCCTACATCTCTAGTACCTAGAAATATATTTATTTTTTTCAGGGAACAACATTACATCTTTTTTTTTTCCTAACAGAAAATGTAAAGCATTTCTAATTGCAGTGTTAAAAATGGATTTTACGTTGGAATTAAATATATTTTCCTCATATTTTTCTTGTAAAAAACTTTCAGTCAACCGTTTTCTCATGAAAAAAACCAGACTCTGATCAACAATATTACACTTTCTGATAGGAAGAATCTTTGTGGTAAGAAAATGAGACAGTTCTATTAATAAGTCCTTGGATCTTCATAACTACTTGGGAGATATTTCTGAACTCCATGGTTTTCTTCCAAATTAATCTTGTTAACGTGAAGAGGAGAAAAGAACACAGACGTTTCAGTCGCTGTGCGGTAGTTGGGGCACAGTTGCAGACCCTTTTTATTGATCTCTTAGTTCCTAGACAGCCAAATAAGAGTACAAAAAGCTTTGAGGAAGTGAAGCTGCAGCCCTCGATGTGGCGGTGCCATTTTAGACCGTCTCTGTCAGAGCACTGAGCTCGTCAGGCACAGCTGACAAGAGCAGCTGTAGGGATAACCGTCTGCCTATTGTGGCCCTGCACCGGCCCTTCTTCGGGAGCACGAGCCACTCCAATATAGAAAGGCTACACAGAGCTGTGACAAACAAGACCATACACACCCTCAAGTGCATATTTCTGGCCCCTGGTCTGCAGCATGAAAACTGTTTCATGAGCTTCTATGGAGTGACTGTGGTCTCTCTCGGAAGATTTTGGGGAAGGTACAATTTAGTATACGCCTGTACGAGGCACAAATGACAGACAGAATAGGGTCCAAAACATTTTTTAATCCAGTCTTCTTATTATTACCTTCCTCTTGACTTAAATGCAAATGGAAAACAGAATAGTCCATGTTACTTGGTTTTATAGCTGTTTCCTGGCTAGGTTCATGGTCCAGTTCTCAGGCACTCCTAGAGTGTCAGCTGGACTCACACCACTGGAAGGGAATGTTCAAATGCAAAACATTTCCCTTTATAATGAGCACAGATCATGGCAATATTTCCATTCCTACTGTCTTTCAAAAACCAACTTCATGAAACCTAATTTGAGGCCCTAAACCACATAGCACAGCCCTTGCAATGGTAAAAAACCAATCTGAAACAAAATGTTCTTTTACCTACTTAGTGACTATTTCTGAAAGGTGTCACATATTTCTAATTTCCCCTCAGTTTAGGGTGGTTGTGGTGAAAGTTGTTTTCTTGAGGAAAAAGGCAGACCTTATATTGGTTGTGCTAAGAGGTAACGCGTTAACTTCACTGCATCTGATGCAGAAAAAAATCAGGACTTGAAGTATGTTCCTTCTGTGGCTCTTCCTTTGTCTCCTCTGAGAGTAATCTAATATTGGTCTTATCAGTAGCAGGTTACTTGTCATGTCTGGATCTGTTACTCATGGTACACTGTACACAGTGCTTGAGAAGACAAAGCATGTCTGACGTGCCACATGAAAACCACAGGAATGTTATAAGGCTTTTTCCTTAGTCTACATTTGTCTGAAGGAACTGGCCATAAATCCCAATGCCTTGAGTGTGCCTATCCAAACACGATCACTGTGAGGTGCAGTTTGACAGATACTGCATCACACTGGCGTCCAAAGGCTGTTCTGGAAACATCTTCCAAAAGTGGGTACAAAGATTACATCATGTCTTCAGGGAGCTGGACAATGGCGACCAACGGGGACCTCAGGTAAAGGAACCATAATCTACAGGAATGATTAATGGAGTTTTTTACACTCTAAGTACAAGTCATTAGAACATCAGCCACAGATGATTTTCCTATTCAGAACAGTTTATCATGAATGTCCAAATTCTACAAAAATCACAAAAAAGTCCTCATTCCTTAGTGGTGTTTGTCACAACATAATGAAGGTCTTTTTCAGACTGTTTTGGACAACAGATGCTTGTAGAAAACTGCCTTGTATTCTGGGTAACCTCACAGGAGAAGGTATTCTTCCATTTAATTTAGCAAGCATTGGTAAAAGTAGCTTTGGATTCTCATCATCATACCGGAGATCAGATATAGCTCATGGGTGGAAAATCTTGCCTTTTTGTGGAGGTTATTCGGGAAGACTGTGCTGACATGGCAGTTTCAGGCCTGATGTCACCATTCATCAGACACGTACTTTTTTTTTGTCTAATATGTGCATATGAACCAAGGCCAGTGTGATTTTGCTGATGGAAGATACTGCTTCTGAACTGCTCACACATGTATTTCAGAAAAAGTCAAAATCCGACACAGAAAATATGTGTTCTTTACAGTAATTAATTCATTTATTAATAAAGATGTTGTTTTTTAAGAGTGTAGCTACAACCATGGGACATTTCTTTGTTTAAATGTCTCAGGTGATATCATTCTTAATAGTCAAGTCAAACTACAGATGTGCAGGTCTAACTGCTCGCTGGAAGGACATCCTGGAGCACAACCATGACTGAATAGCAATTAAATTGAAACCTGGAAAAGCAAAACCAGCATACTCGATACAAGAATGGCAAAATTATGTATTAGGCCCTTCCATTTGCTGTCTGCAGCAGGCCATATCCTGGAGTCCTTATTCAATTCTTACTATTCCTTCTAAGCAAAAACATCATTAAAGTTAAAAATTAATAATTCAATGATAAATCAACATAAGAGGCAGAGTGGGGATGGGGGGATAAATTATGCTAAAGTTGAAATATTCGGTATTGGATGCATGAGAACAGCCACATTTTGTAAGTACCTAACAAAGCAATGCAATTTTCAGAGGAGTGGAATCCATACAGAGAATGCTCTTTTCACACTTGGAAAATTCCCTTTTTTCCCTTATTCTTTCCAGAACTCCCTCCTCCGTTCTTCTTTTGGCCTTCTTTGCTTATAACTATACCCATCATGATTGCGCTGCGTTTGGAGAAAGAAAATGTGTTGATAAACCTCCTCACTTGGTTACAGACCCAAAATACAATTACAGCAATTACATATAATAGTGGTAATATATTTTAAAAAGCCTGTCTGAGACAGCTGTTTTGAAACAATAATGAACATCCATGGCTTAAATCACTTATGACTGAGATTAGCTCTTTTGCCTTATTTATGTTCCTCTCTTTCCGAGAAATATTTCTGGAGAATATTTAAGGCAGAACAGCATAGACTTGCCATTGAAATTTTGTGGCAAAACATGCAAGAGGCTGACTTAAAAACAGAGATTACAGTCACCTACTGAATTGCTCTGATTTCTTAATTACTTGCTCCCACATGTAGAATTGAGGTCCTATGAAGTGTTGTAGGAAGACATGAACTCTTTTTGTGCCAAAGTGGTTGATGTTCAAGACTTCAGCACTGCTTGACAGAAGAAAATCCCTCCCCATAAACTCTACCCTGGGATCTGCTGTACGCCAAGCACTTTTGAAATATAAATCTCACTTACCTGTTTAGGTGGGTGCGGAGCTTTTCTGAAACTCTGGTCCTCTGGTATTCCAGTGATGAATAATCTAGAAAAATGTGAGTTACAAATGTCTGTTTCTTGTGGCTTAGACTGCAAAATACTTTCAGGACAAAATCCAGGTGTTTATTCCCTAAAAATACATTTGCCTCTTACTTGAGCTAAAGAACTATCTGCTGACTCCTTATCAATCAAGGCTGGTTTCCTCCTCTTCATTCTACATCAATCAATGGACACTTATCAGACACACTTTTTGGTAGAGAGGGAGCATACAATCAGCATACAGCCACAGAGTCTCTGCTTTTCCTCTGGTCCTGAATCAGCTGACTCACTAGATTTTTAGATATTGTCATCTCATTTTTTTTAAGACATTTTATAATTAGCACTTTACAATGACTGGAGACTTTTGGAAAACTTGGATGATATTAAGCTGTCACAAACTTTGCTCATCCTTTATTCTGCATAACCAGATGTCACTGCCATGTAGGCATGTGCCATTAGGTGTGTATTTATTTGTGCACGTTTACAATGAGTGCAGTGTATGCTCATGGTGATGTTTTTCCATAAATAAGGACTTAAGACTCATAAAGTGACACTTTGGTAGAATCAGAGACTTCCTGTCTCACTCATTCTTAACCCGTAAACACCAGTTAATAAACTACATCTTTCTTCCCCTCTCATTGCCATTGTTCTTTCAAACCCCCTTTTAAGTAACTGAACTTTTGAATTGCATGGGAAGCTTTGCAGTATGAAGTTCTTCAGTTCATTTCACAGGACAGATGACAAAATGTTAGCTATAGCACTATTTAGCACGATAACAACATGTCTTCTGAGATACAGCTCCTAAAGTATTGTAGGTAAAGCCTTCAGAGGAAGAGCAGATGAACAAAGATATAATAAAAAAAATAAAATTGGACAGTAATGTTTAAATAGCAAAATTTTAGTCATGAAGAATAGGTCAACATGCAACAGGTGGCTTATATTCCCATGCAACTCATGCATTTGGAGAGCATGAGGAGAGCGTTTGAAATCAGTTGGGAAGCACTAAGTATCTGTCTGGCAAGATTAGACCCATATGAGGTTGTCCTTAGAATTACCTTTTTTACTCATCACTAGTCACTTCTACCTCCTCTTCTTTCTTAGTCACTTTATTTGTTTCAAGGGGAATGATAGGGCCCTTAAGGCAGTCCCATAATGATACTAATTAATTAATAATTGGTAGCAATTTGGGTGTGTTGAAGAGCTGACCTCGGATAATTCATGCATTGTGACATGATGTACTTTACAGTGCCAGCAGCAGAAACAGCAGGAGTGCCATCCTCCAGCTGCCATAACTAATTATAAGCAGTTTGTCTTTTCCTTCAATGGCAGATTCTGTTTGTTTCACAACAGTCAATTTAAAAGTAACTTTTAATATCATCATCAACAAAAGAATACCTGGAAAAAATGCACTCACTTTTGACCGAGAAACTGCAGAATGGGTTGGATTTCCATGGTCACTTTTGTTAATTGAAACAGTGAACAGAAGGCAAAAAGCCAACGGGAAGTCTCTCACAGGAAAATATAAAAACTGGTATTGCTATTGCACAACGGATGTCATGCTGATGGGTTAGTTAACACAGCAACTTAAAACATAAAGTCCCTTCCTGAGGCTCTTATATTCTATGCTCAGGCGTATGACAAAGGACCGCAGGCTACATTCTCTATGAAAACTAATTCTGTGTAAGTCCTAGCAGGGACAAGGTGCTGAGAAAGTCATGCAGTCTTATCGAATGATCACAGTGTTTGTTGAAGTAGAAGGTAACTCCCTGTTATGAATCTCATCCTTCCTATTACTCAGCCATTAAAATCCCTTCTTAAAATTTCATCCTTCCTCTATAGTAAGGTGAAAAGGTTAATTCCCAAGGGACTAATCCTGTGAGGTGCTGGGCTCTCTCAGCTCCCACTGACTTCAAAGCTAAAAATTTGGTTCACATGAAAGCCTCTTTAATTCCCCATTACTGTAAGGTATACTTGTATACAACAGTGGGAGCAGTTGTCATTATAAATCAGACAGTTTATCAGGGGAGCTATTCTCCGGGGCAGAGCAGATTCTAACGCACCACGACATACTTTATTTGTTAGCCTCAATTCCACAGGAATTTTATTCAGGCAGACACCTCAAGGCATGCATCTTTTCAAAGTGTTTAGGCAGGAAGCAAAATTCAAATTAGATACACTTACGATGCAAATGCATTATTATTTAGCTCAAAACGACTGAGGCTCAGGGGTCGTAAATCCTGCCATAAAGAGATCTTTCAACTACCTTCTGTTCAGTGAATCAGAGAAGAGGAACCCTTTCCCTGGCTTTTTCATGCAGAACAAATTTGACTCCCAAACAAATATCAATCACCATAATACTCTATATTTTGGCCCCTATATAGACCTAACTCCAAGCTGGTTTATACGGGGTTTTCTTTTAAGATGGTGTCAACCCAAAACCTTGCATCTTTAGTGTGACTGAAATCTGAAGCCAGCTTTGAATGGCTCCTCCTTTTGTGAGCTGAGCCAAAACTCCGGACTAGAGAATACTTGAAACCTGGACCCAGATCTAGATCTAATTTTTAAATTATTTTCTTTCCTTTGAAATTTCGTTTCTTCCTCAGCTCATCCCTGTCCTTCATTCCAAACATCCAAACTACAGCTAAACTCTATTACTGCTTTCTCCCTAACGTTTCCAAAGCATGACTTTTCCTGGTGGCTCACATTTGCCTTCACCTCCTTCCTTGATGTTTGGCTTTTCTAGCATTCACCCAGTTTCTTCTCTTCCTTCTCCTTTCTTGGCCCCAGCTGTGCTAGTCTGTTCTACATACCATCTGCCCATTCAAAACACGGCTGGCTGCTGTAGTCATTATCCACTGTATTGACCATGGTATTCAGCACAGGACCTTGAATACTTTCATTAGTTACTCTCATTCCACTGCACCAGATTCACATCTTATTCCCCTCAGGATGCCCTGAATCTCTCTTTTTCCCTTGCTTCTCTGTTTTTATGTTATATTCGTCATTTACACTGATCTGCTCCCCAAATTTTACGTTACTATCCTTGAGTTTTGTTGGACAGGACATTGGGAAATTTTAATGTCTGTTTATGCTTTGATCTTCTGGACAGGTATAAGAGCGGACAAGTACAACATCCCTTTTCATAGTTCTTTAAAATGCACGTGAACACCTGTGTCCACAGACAGTGCCTTGGCTGGGAGTGTCCCAATAATTGTGAAGTGTTTCCAATCAGCATAAGGCTTCAAACAGAACAGTTCTTGGCTCATATATCCACTTTAGATTGTCTGTCGAAAATTTCAGTTTTCTCATCACATAATGATGATTGTATAAGTGGTGGTTTAAAGCGATCGTTCAAAGTGGTATGACACAGACTAAAGGAAAGATCTCCTCAGATACACAAAACCATTCAAAGAAAAATACACAAAAAAAGCCTGTTTCTCTGACGTGGGGAAATTGTACGCTTAAGCTCTAAGTTGCATATATTTCAAAAAATCCTTAGGATCATACTTAATTATCATTTGAGACTATATTTATAACAAAATAACAGATAGTCCAGCAACTTTTATGTAAATATATATTGTATATATGGTCAGCAGAACAACATTTAAATATATCTTCTCGGCAAAACTTGCTACTAAAGTTCACATTCATCAAATAAGATATACAGTTCATTCACCAACTTAAATATTTAGTTATATTCTAATTGTACCCATGTATTTTCTCATGGAATAAATGAATTGCTGTAGTTTTCAGTGTATTTCAAATGAGAGCACGCTATTAAAAAATAGTGGTGTGTCTGCAGTGCTAAAGAAAGGTGCCAAATAAATATCTTCAGAGACTGCAATTTTCTGTGGGTTTCATCTAGAGACTATTACTTTCCATGGACTGCTAAAGAAGAAGTACAGGTCCTGTGGTTGGGGAATAGAGGCCTGTGTCAAGAGGTCAGGTTTCCATTCCCCACCCTGCTGGACCTGCTACTTCACCTCAGGCCACTCACCTGATCACTTTGTAACTCAGTTTGCCCATCTGTGAGGAAGGCTTAATCTTTCCTAGCTACTCGGCAGGAAAGCTATGAGCCTTATCTTGAGCATGTTCATAAAGCGTTTTGAAATATTTGTCTTGAAAGCGAAGTGTATCTCTTGTGGTAGTGTTTTGAATCTATAGAACTGGTACCACATTTATAGTCGTGGTACCAGCTCTCCAACACTAAATCCTAATGAGAAGAGTTGTTCCTCTATCATAACTGTCAGATTTTTTTCTTCTTTTCTGTTTCCTCTTTTTCTGTCAGTTCAGGTGATATTTTTTTTTTAACTTTTTTTTTTCTTTGCATTTTCTGGACTGAAACCACAAAAGTCCAAAAGCAGATAATTTCTTTATCCCTGAATTTCAATCAAAAGGAGAACAAAAAAAAAACATAGTTTGGATTGTGTACATTTAAATTATTAGTAAATTAGGCTTTATTATTATGTATAGCAAATAAATACAATGGAAGCAACCACTGTGCCATAGCTTAAAAGATAGTATCACTGGTTCTTGAGTTTGTGCAGGCCTGCTTAGGTCTTTATCTGTGATTCCACTCTATAAACAAAAGCTTATCTTTCTTTTGCTCTCCTTATCTTGTTTGTCAGTTGATCGTTTGCTAAGTATCTCAGTGAACAAGACCCCAACAAAAATGACTGTTCATGTATAATTTGTTTGGATCAGATTAAATTAGAAAGAAGGTAAAAGTGAGAGACAGAGAAGGTAGAATGGACCTTACAAATGAGGAGTGGAGGTCAAAATGAATTAGCAAACATTGTACTTGCTTATGTTTTCCTTCCTCCTGTCTGGCTTCTCTCTGTACTTTCTGGAAGAGAGTAGCTATAACAGCGTGTCCAAAGGAAATTCTTTAGATCATGTGAATTCGAAATGTCTCTTATTATTGTAAAAGAAAATGTCTTGGGAAGAATAAAAGAACCTAACACAATTAAAGTTAACATGGTTACCTCCCTTTGTCACACTGTTGCCTGCTGACAATTCTTCCAGTGGCTGCTATTACTTTCTGCTCTACTACGCGTTTCTCATACTGATTCATTTTAACTGTTTTATCAGCGCAAGTCTTTGAAATTGATCCTGTATTTCTTGCAAGAAGGCTCAGAGACCTGACTGGGATGTGATTTGGAAGGGAGACCCTTACCATGTTAAAGTCCTTTGTTGTTGTTCTGGTTTTTTATTGCAATAATACCTGTATCTGAGGTTTGGACTCTGTTTTGTTCAGAAGCAGTGCTGTCTTATGACTTTATTTCAAGTAGATAAGGTAATCAAAGGATGTCTAGGGAATTAAAAAACTTGCAGGACATCATGACTTGACAAAGGCACAGCAGGCCGGCAGTGGCAGGGCCACGATTCTGGAGATCTGTTGTGCCTCAGCAGCATCCACAAGCTGCTAGTATAGGCATCTTTCCCACTTCTCACTCTCTCCCCAGCTCCTTTTTACTTCACTCTCTCATAAATATAAATCCAGAGGAAAAAATGTAGTTATCTAGTCAATGCCCCTTCATTCTACAAGCTGGATAATTTTGTTACGGTGTCCTTCTTCCACTCCTTCTGGCCTGTTTTTTTAATTACAACAGAATTGTTGATTTAAAACCAGAAAGAAAGCCACAACACCCCTATGAAACCTCACACCCTTGAATAACCTCTTTCAATTGTTAATGCCTCCCATTTTCTAAAATGTATTATTTATTTTCACTTTTAATTTGTCAGGTTTCGGTTTCCAGATGTTGAGCCTTGTTATTTGTGTGATAGATTAATATCTCCCAACTAAATGAATGGGTTTGACTGATGTTAAGCTTATTATAGACAGATTAAATAGATGAGGATATTTAGTCTTTCACATAGATCTTTATAGCTCTTTTCTATACTTCTTCTACTTGTCAGCGTTTTATTTTGGAAGAATGAGTATCCAAACTTGATACAATATTCTGCTTCTGGAGTAGTTTCAGAAAGACCATATACAGTTGTAATATTTTCCTTCTGTTTGGCTAGTCCTCAGCTGACACAGCCAGGGATCTTCCAGCCATAGCACATTCAGTTCATTATTTACCACGATGACTAAAAGTAGATAACTCGTATATGCCTCAGACCTCTGTCCACACAGACTTGCTGGTCTCCTACTGCCACAAGATGCTGATGTTGCTTGATGATTCAACCACACCATTTAACCAAATCCCTTTCTCCGTTGAGTTACCTTTGCCTCCTAATGTCTAACCTTGCAGCTCCTTAAGTCATCCTCATTCTTTCCTTGCATGGGCCCTCACTGAAGCCCACAAACTCCATAGGCCGTTCTTCATCCCTGTTGTGAGCATGTCCAACAAGATGTGATAGGAGCTAGCAGTCGGGAAACGACTTACATGAGAGACAGCTCAAAATGAAAAGTCATAGCCATTATTTCTATGTGTCCTCAAAGTCTTTCTCTGTTGTATGGAAAAGGTCAATGGGAAGTCAACAGAAGAGAAAAGGAAAACATGGAGCAGTGTTCTTTCAAGAAGCGACCTAGTCTACATTCATATGCTGTATATGCATATACTCCTTAAAATTTGCAGGCCTGACATGCTTCCCTTTCTCTGTCTATATCATGGAGACATTCTTAGGCTTATTTACTCTGCCATGCACTTTGAGATCCTCAGTTCACAAAGAAACTTTAAGCATTACTTATTCACAATTCATGCAAAATTAAAAAAGCAGCCCAGAAGCCCCCACGCTCCCAGGGTGATGAAATCACAAGTAATATTAAACAGCCCTCAACAGTCCACAAAATGCCACTCTAACGACTCTGAAAGGACCTCCTCTGAAACTCCAGGACAGTTAGTAGGCTAACATTTCTGACAGCACGCCCTGCTCATCTCTTTCGGACTCCAGTACCTACCCATAAGGCTCATTCCAGTAACAACAGTCCTTCTTTGTGAACTTTAAAAGTAGTGCTCTCCTTAGTGCATTAATTTGTCAGGTTTCGTATATTCAGAAGATGACACAGTATATCCTTTTCCAAAATAGTATGGTTCACATTGAAACATGAATTTGGCTTTTTCTTCCCTGTTTACTGTGATCCTCATGTAGGTTTCAAAACGCTGCCAGGCAGGCGATTCCTACTCTGAATCTCGCACCGTGGAAGAGCGCGTCCACGGAGGCCGGCTTATCGTGTGGCGGCAGAGGACCAGTAAGTGTGCCTCTGAATTGCCTCAGCGTTGATGGACTTGTTTTGGCACAAGGCTGGTGTCACTACATTAAACTGAATATTTATGACTGAGCTGGAAAAGCGAAGGGTTTGTTCGCAGGAGCCCATGAGATGTGAGTGGATGAGGATGGGTCAGGTTTTGCCGGCGCATTTCCTCTCGCAGGCCAGGCTGTAGCTCTTTTGTGGCAGTGGGACGTTCCCGGCGGCAGTTGCGTGACGGGAAGCGGCGGCCCCGCAGGCGGCCGGGCGGGTGGATGGCCCCGCCGCCTTCCCACCGCCGGGCCCGGGAGGCAGGACTAGGCTGCAAGGCTTCCTCTGGCCCCGAGAGCAGCCCTCACTCGCTTGAAAGCCAGACTTGCACAAACAAATATTTTGTGTAGCTGTTATGATTATTGTCAGTAACTGTCCCTATTGTTCAGGCGCAGGAATTCCTTTGGTCTCATAAATACTAAACCAGGGCCTCCCCTCCCCCCTTTAACTGTCAGATAATTACACAGTTGGCTTTAGAGTTTAACTTGTCAAAGGAGTTTCATTACTTTGTTCCTTTTGGGCAGCTTCCACTATTGTGCTTTCTGAACACTAAACAGAACCTATATTAACTGTCAGTTAATTACACACCGTTTTTCTTCAGTATTTACCAGTCAAAGGGGCAGGTAGGCTGCAATCCTATCATCTCAATCACTGTCTCTGCTCACAAAAGAATCAATAAAGATGAGTCACTTAGTGTCACCCAGTGTCTGATACTCAAAGCCACCCATTCCTAATTGCCTTTAGAGATGGATGATAATACAAACTTTGAAGTGATAATCAGCCTAATGAGTGGCCTTGCTGAGAGGGTAGATCATGTGTCAGAACAGTTTGCAGATGCTTACAGGCAAACAAAGCCAGCTTTCCTTTGAGAGCTGAGAGGACCATGGCAAGTCTGGTACCCAGAGCCCAGCACAATGGCAGAGACTGGAGCGCAGCAGGACGCTGCAGCCTGCTGATCGCAACTGACTCCATCCATCTTGCTCTTTGCCTTTAATCAGCACGGTCAGAACAAGCCCTCCACATCTCTGCATGTTTATGCGGGATGTTTAGGCAATAACTGTGCAAAAGATAAATTCTCTGATTCTGAGTCATCGGATTTAAATAATAGTGATTGGACTTGATAGGTAATGGCCGGGGATCCCGGCTGAAACTACTGAGTAAATGTAATTAAATACAATCGGGTGCAGTCAGCCAGGCAAAGGCAGAGACCATAAAAGGCTCATTCAGACAGCAATGAAAACAAACAACGTCAGCAACAAAAACAAAACCAGTGTTTGGTTTGCTAATAAGAGCATGATCTGAGGCCTGATCTACACTCCATTTTTGCACCCAACAATCTGACCAAATCAATAATTTGAAAAAAACCCCAGCAACAAACAAACAAAAAGACAAATTAAATTGTTATAATCCCCTAATCTGGATGTAGATATATTATCATAAAGACATTTTCTTTTTAAAATAGTAAAGCTGTCATAAATTCAGTCAAGTGCGAACAAATAGGCTATGACCATGTTTGGGCTAATATGACTGTCTCAATATAAAAGGGTTGTTTTGATTTAACAATCCTTTACCAATTTAGCTAAATTTTGACAACAGCTGGCTGCAGAGGTGGCTTCAAAATCATCACACACAAAGACTGGAAATCTGTAGCATGACACCAATTCGATTTCAAAGTATAAATTAAATATATGAATGTGCATAAATGGACTGGTTAACATGTTTAGCAATTTGGATGTAACAATTTAAAAGTACTTTTGGGACAAAAGCCAAAATCTGTATTCATTTTCTTAGCACTAGTTTTCAGTGATTCACTGTGAGTCAGGGAGAGAAAGGTAGTGAAAAAGCTAAACAAGTGGGTTCAGGATTTGACACTGTTTTAATAAGAAGGTGTCAGAGGTTTAAATATTTTGTAGTCAACTATTTTGCTTGTAAAACCTGTCATTCAAGTGAGGAATTATTGTCATAAACGAAATGAGAATCAGAAACTGTCATAAAAGCAAACTAACCCTTTGAAATGAAAAGAAAGATTATTGCTGCCTTTTAAAAAACTACAGAATGGGGCCTCTTTCAGATAAAACCAATCCAATTACATATTTTTACCAGATTTACATCTGCCTTGGTTCCTATCTTCAAGTCAGTGAGAAAAGTGTAATCTTTAGGATATGAATGGATAGAAAAAATTGCTTTTTGTTGTTTTGTAGTTCATGTATTACTATAACAGCAGTGCCAGTGGAAAGGTTTTAGAGCTGTCTGATTGTATTGGAGTTTTCCTTTTGAGGCAATGATGTTCTCCAGTAAGTGATGTCTAGTAATACTTGCTGTATGTTCATATGGAAACCTATATTTTCAAGCTCTCTGCTATAACTAATACCAGTAATTAGTCCAACCTACACTACATATGAAACTGAATTCATAATAAGGAGTTAGTTTAGTTCTTTTGGTATAGAACATGAGAAAGAAGATACTTTACTGAATTCATAAGTGGGCTCCAGAGACACACGTCTGCCAACGTTCATAGTCTGCCAGCGATCACACAGGATACCTAATGTTCCTGAATTCACAAAGCTGAAAACACATAGGACTGTCTGCCAGCCCTGTGCTCTCACTCTCGTGGTAGCCAAGCTAACTCAGCTCTGCTGATTTCCCTCAGTGGCAGCTGGGAGCGACACAAGAGTCTTCCATGTGTGGAGGCTGTGGGCTTCCTCCTTACGGACCAACTGCCCCTTCGTCTCTGCCCACAGAGCACTGCAGGCAAACGGACTTCTCTAACAGTACCAAAGTAATACTCTTCTCCAAGGGAAATTCTAATCCACAGTTATATTTTTCATACAGATATTATTCCTTTAAAATCCTCTTAACTTTCACATTTAAAGCCTATATGATTCAAGTTTATTTTTAAGTAATAAAGTTACTAATAATTTTTTTTAAATCACTGAGTAAACCCATATGCATATGCATTGGACTATATGCACACCACAGGTTCACACTCATTTAAAGACAAATATATTCACAAGTATGTAAGTCTAAAAATGCCCTTTCAAGCACACAATATTGCTATCATTACATATCTTACCACTTATAATTACATTCAAAATCTCCACCTGAGCTCTTAAAGTGTGGAGTCCCTCAGGGGGACTAGTGGAGTCCCTCAGGGGTCGGTACTGGGACCGGTGTTGTTCAACATCTTCATCAACGACCTGGATGAGGATACAGAGTGTACCCTCAGCAAGTTTGCGGATGACATCAAGCTGGGAGGAGTGGCCGACACCCCAGAAGACTGTGCTGCCATTCAGAGGGANAAAGTGTGTTGGACAAAGGGAAAACTTACCTGTGGTCAGACCTATAGAACCGAAGTTGATAATTTGTGATTAGTTAATGGAAATGTGTTGACATATGAATTACAGTTGCAAGTTTAAGCATGTATGTTGCAGCCAGCTATGGGTGGGAAAGGAAAGGGGACAATGAATTGAATAAATGGGTTTGATGATGCATGATAGCTGATACGCACTCAGGTAATCTTGATTCAGATTTTGGATTGTAGGTGGAAATGTTAAAATCCATGTGACATGATGCATTGCAAGGAATTTACTAACATTTAAAACAAACTAACAATTTAAAACAAAACAAGCAGGACTTTTAATGTATCTTTGAAATCTACACAGTTAATACTAACCTTAGGACATGAGTTTACTATTATTTTGGAAGCTCCTATTTGTATTACTGTACCTCATAGTCATAAAGAAGGGTTTTCTGATGCTTGGATTTGTGCACATACCAATGAAATAATCTATGTCTGAAAGATTTCCCTAAATATGAAGCCCTAATAAAGGAAATTATAACTATGATTTTCAGAAATTATTTGATTTTTGAATAAGCTTAATTTGAGCACCTGGTTTAAAAGATTTTGAATTTCACACATTCTGAAAATATCTCAAATTTGATACACAGAAACAGAGGCAGCCATAATCACTAGTGATCTTTAAAAATCACAGGTGTTTTCCTCTATCTGTTTATGCCACTCTTACACTGGGTGATTGCTGAGAAAGGGAATCCTAACCTCCCAGTTGCCTCTGGTTGTGCGCTCCCACTGCACTAAATATGCTGGTACTCATGGTCATGAGCAAGCCTATCGGATGGAAACATAAGCCCAGAAAATGCAAGGTAATCTGGTTGACTGGGCAGCCACACAAGTGGTAATGACAGCACCCGGGCACAGGCTGCCAGGGCTGGCAACAGGCGGGACGGGGCTCTCAGCACCAGCCTGAACTCATGTTACCTTGAGAGATGACGTAACTGCGCCCTGAGTCTGTGTGCGTTTGCTTCTTGGACTATGTAAGCAATCTGCTGGTGCTTTGCCAATAAACAGATGAAGAAATAAAAACAATGCAATAAAAACAATGCAATAAATATTAACCTTTAATAAAAGACACTTTAACTTCATGTTAGACTGAGAGAAGAAGAGAAAAATGCTGTAAATCTTACAAAGGAATCACGGAATCACAGAATTTGAGAGCTGGAAGGGACTAAGAATGTGCTTCCTTTAAGCTTTTGATTTACAGATTGAGATTTACAATGATGCTGAGTTTAAAGCAGCATCTCCAAGCTCTTTTACAAATAAGTAGCTCCAAGTGTTCCACAAATACCTACAGAATTCCATAAAACTTTCCATGAGGTGTAGCACAAGTGTACCAGGAGGTAGTCACCTGCCAGTGGAAGGCAACTACATCTTGAGGAAAACACAGCAGGGGTAGTAAAACCTAGCAACGCTAGAAATAATGGAAACCACAGGAAGAAATTAAGGTGTTTAAAAATAGTTACTGGAGATTAAATTTGTCTGAGACATGATGCTGTACAATCCTTTTCCCAATCTCAATACTATTCAAAGGTGCCATGAAACTACTAACGACAAACAGGAACAGAATCTCCTTTTGTCTCATCTCAGACTTATCTCCAGAGTAAGTAAGAAGCTTGCTTTCTAAATGGTTAGCTCTGTATTTATTCCCACTGAGCAAGTGTAAATTTTATCATTATTTTAATGGGACCAGATCCTTGGTGTGTTACCGAATAAATTACCAAACACACTTCCTACTTTTCTTGGAAATATCTCCATTTCCCATATTCATCCAGTCCAGATCTTCTCTGAGCTGCAACTCCGTCAAATCTTACAAACTTCTAGGGCAGAAGAGAACTGTAACTGTGGAACTCTGCAGCAAATTGGGAACATTGTCTTTAACACATGCCGTATGGTAGTATAATTCCAAGCAGATAAACTATATAGCAAAAGTCACACTCACAAAATTATATGTGGCTTTTGCAAAGTATTTTCATTTTTTTAAAGAAAACACAGTATACGACCACTGATACGTTAAAATGCAGCCCGATTCAGCACTGGGGTGTATTGCCTTCCCTCCCATTGACTTCAAAATGAATAAGCTCAGCCTGGGTATTTGAGAATTCATCGCTGCTGAGACATATTCTGGCAGGTCAACACAAGCATTATTCATAGGCCTCAATTCAGTCTGTCATCTGAAATGAAAGAGAGCCTTTCTTCAAAAAGCTAAAATCCATCTTTAATTTGTTATCCTAGTAACTGTATCAAAAACTGTTTTAAAATAAATATAAAAAATGAGAGAAAGCTGATGAGCAATTGAAAGACAGTTAAATAGATCTGGAAGTGACTGCAGGGCCACCAAGTCCACGCTCCAGCTATTGCAGGCAACCAGCTCATACAATCTTTTTCATAAATATATCAAGCTCTATCTTCAAAGCAACTAGTTTTATTTCTTCAGTTATTGTGCAGTTATTTGTATTTCTTCCAGTTGGAGTTACAGATTCATAGATTATACGCCAGAGGGGACCACCGTGATCATCAAGTTTGACCTCCTGTATAACATAATCTGTAGGATTGCCCTGAATTCATTTAAGAAGCCAGTGATTTTGCAGCCATGAGGTTATTGGTGAAAGGGCACAAGAGCCATGGTATCAGTGTTAGACTGATGGGATTAATCAGCTCATGTTAACACACTGATTATCATATAGTAAAGGGAAATGTTTCAAAAGAATACTCCAGTCTGAAAATTAAAGTGAAATCATTTGGACTTCCAGAGAGGTCATGGTTGAAATATCACAAAACTCTCTTTACTCAAAGCAGATGCTTATTAAGATTAATTTAGTGTGAAAAGTGAACCAGAATGCATATAAAAGACAATGCCTCCTCAATTATGTAACAGGACACCTCCTCATTATATTGTGTTCACTGAAGATGATGGTATTTTCCTAGGGGATGTATAACTACAGTTTGCCAAAGTCCCTCTCCCTCGTTTTAGATTAAATATCAGACTCCAGAGCATGAAGCCAAGTGAACAGAAATAAGAGAACTCAAATAAACAACAATTTAAATGTAAAAGAAAAGGCCTGTTATGTGTGTTTTCTAAACATACATGTTCAAAATAGAAAGTTACAATGATGCCAGGATACAAAGAGAAATTACTAGCATCTAATATAAGCAAAAATACCTCTTTACTACATTTGTACATGGATTGAAGTGAGAGGCAATCTATAGGTGTAAGTATTCATGTAAATTTTCACAAAAATGGAATAACTTCTCTTTCTTGCCACCTTTTCTCTCTGCTTCCTGTCTCTTTCTGTGAGCTCCCTCCAGTGTTCTCAAGGAAGTATTGAATCATTTCATTTTGGTATATTCCATTTTTATCACACGAAGTACCAAGACAAGAAAGATTGCATTTACCTAACCAAAAATCCTCTGCCTTAGATGCCCATTCTAAGATGAAAGTCTAATCTAAACTAGATTGTGAAAATAGGCACTGCAAGAAGAAGATGCATCTCACCCACCACAGATGTCCCTTGGAATGAATGGCACACTTTGCCAAAAGGACTGGTGGCTGTAGAGGCGGCTAGAAAACAAGTTGAGAATGTGTACCAACTTGGAGATTATTTACAGTTAACGTTAGATATTTAGAGTTAAGATTATTCAGAGAAAGAATATAAATTCTTTCTTTCTTTTCCCCGTAGGAGCTAACAAGAAGAATTTCTGTTCTAAACTGGAGGTTCAAATGAGGAAAAGACAGACGACCAGGAAAGCCCAGCCACTGACTCTCAGTCATCAACATGAAAAGAACAAGTTGGCTCCGATACCCTATCAGGTAAGGTACATTCTGTATAGCCATAATAATGCCTTTGTACAAGTCAAAGCTGAAAGGCTAAGGGGATATGATTACACCCTGGCAGAAAACATGCAGGGCACTCAATCCCATACGCTGAGGACATGCTAGCCTGCTTGGAGCCAGCTCAGGGATCTCTATACAGTGCTGCTATGAAGGCTGTAAGCATGCCATAAGCGCTCTGACACCTATTTACATCAAGTTTAACTCCTGCTTCTACCAAGATAAGCAACAGTGGAGTCAGGCACTATATTTTTTATGCCTCTTCCACTGGCTTTGCAGAGTTACTAAATTGAGCTGATACAAATGGGAATAAAATTATTCTCTATAAGGCTAGTGGGCCTGGTTTATTTCTGCTGGTTTGTTTTTTGGGTCTGTTCACTGACAGAATAAACCAATATAAGCTGGAGCTCTTGCAGTCCTTTTCTACCCTTTCTTCCCCAAGCTGTTTGTTCCTGTCCTTTCCCTTGTATCTACACTAGTGCTTTGTGCAGCTGAGCCATGAAAAGGTTCAGGGAGCTTAGCTATAATAAAACTAGGCAAATATTGTGAGAATATACATAATCTTAAAGTCATAAGCAATAGAACTAAAAAGAACTTAATTTTGAGTATTGCGATGTCAATTAATTTGGTGTCTCTGGTGATGCTTTATTTATTGTGAAAGCCACTATGACAAGCCACTGTACTGCTAAACTGCATGATATTCAGCAGATAGTGAGCTGTTGCCTAACCTCAGAAATGTCAGAATGGAGCTATGGAATTACTCCAGTCCTTCGTGGGTTTGGCAAAAAGTTTGTAGGATCCCTAGTGAGGTATGTTGGGCCTGATTCAAATCCCACAACGGAAATGTCTTTGTTTTGGCTTATTGTTATTTCTGACCCTCTAAATGCAGGGAGCACTCAGGCATTAAGATAGATATTGTTTCTCTAACGTATCAGTTGGTCATTGCAGTCAACATCAAATGAAACAATGAAAATCCCAGTTTGATTTTTTCCTCTTTTACTGTTAAAGATCTCATAATAACATAAATTCAATGCCCATCCAGCCAACATGATTTGTTATGTACGCAGCAGGATTTGAGTTTCTAATGAGAAAATTGAACAAAAATGGTCCATATTTCACAATTCCCTTCTTTACACCATTGTCTGTAAATAACTTGAGAGAAGTACTTTCCTTTTCCTTTCCTCTTCTCCTTTAAAATAGTTCTTTAAATAGGTTCTTTTTACATTTTAATTTTTCTAACCTTTTTGTGTTTTTGTTCTACTCATCCTCTTGTAAGGGCCACCCCATCACCACTTCTGCATGTTAACATGGAATCAGTGGAAAATCGTATCTAAATACAGTTCCTCTTTAATGCAAGACATTAGTATGCTCTGTATTGCGTTCCATGACTGAAGTTCATATATTTTATAAGATTTTTTTCTTCCCCATTTTTTAATAAGGAGTTAGAATTTTAGAGAATAGCTAGGTTGGTTTCACTCCTAAACCCATGAATCTTGAAAAATGAATTGAATCTAGACTTTTTTACGTACTTCGATGTCAATTAATTTGGTGTCTCTGGTGGTGCTTTATTTATTGTGAAAGCCACTATGACAAGCCACTGTACTGCTAAACTGCATGATATTCAGCAGATAGTGAGCTGTTGCCTAACCTCAGAAATGTCAGAATGGAGCTATGGAATTACTCCAGTCCTTCTGTGTTTGACTGCTTTTCAGTCTTCATAGTAGGATCATTCCTGAAAAGTGTTTCTTTTCAACCTCTCTCCTACTCTTTTCACAGTGGGCATATCAACATTATTTTTCTTGAGGAATTTCTGAAGGATCTCTTGCATATTTACTTTTAGCTCTGCTCACTGCCAGTAACTCAGAGCCTGTGGGATAATGTGAGCATTCCACATATACAATATTTATTGCATATATATTTTTAAGCCAAATTCTTTTGCATCCAATATGGTGGGCAGTGGTGTGCAAAATCCATGCCTGTCTGGTTTTTGCTCATTGTATCCCATTTCTAAGGCACCATAGTCTGACAGACACATATGTAGTTGTTAGACATATTCATTCTCTTCACTACCAATATTAAATTATACTTGTAAGCAATCTGTGTTGAGATTCCTTTGTGTTGGCCACTGCTCAATTTACAAGGGTTCATCTAGTCAGGGAAGTTTGTGATCAGTAAACTAGGTTGTGAATATACTAGGCACGAAAACAAGCTTTACCTAAAACATCTGGACATTCCTGTGCTTGACCAAAGCTGCCTCTTAACATTCATCAGTGCCATTTGCAGAGTGTTCAAAGGGCTTACTTTGTCTCAAGTGGGTTATTGCCATGTATATTTTCACAATTCTTAAAATTCAGCTACACAGAGTGGTCTGTGCCTTGCCCCCATAACTTCCAGTCCCACATTTGGTTTACAAGTTCTTAATTTTTTTTGCGTTACATTTTACTCCCAGCTTGAATTTATTGTAAGATTTGCATCGGTATCTGCATTGCTTCTTCCACTTTTTGTCTTTCCTCTAAGCTCATTTTATTTCTTTTCTCATTCTTGAATTTCCATTCTTCTAACTGGCATCATTTGTTCAAAGAAGCAGCTCTTCAGAGAGCTGTTAAATTATAGAATATGCAAGTCTGCAAATGTTACTGGCAATTGAACTGGTTTCTAATGGTCAATATTTGTTGCCACAGACAATACATGTGGCTTATATCTATGCAGTTCACATGCATTATTTTCACCAAACTTTGTTTCATTGTACATGGTGACCGTACTTCCTTTGTACAGGTTGTACTGTCTTCCAATCCTGCTTTAAAACACCAAAGAAGATTTCTTTTACACATCCACAAAGTTGTTGTATTTACTTTGAGTTTAAGCCAATAAGCATGCATGCTGTTGGCTTAAAATTTTAAACAGTCACCAAGTACAGCTTCTCCCGCTTTGATTTGTCTTGATTACAAATGTGCACTGTAAGCAAATTGCCTTTCTTTTGATATTTTATTCAATGTGCAACACGGCCATTGCATAAATTAAGTTACTGGTTTTATGCCATAAAAAATATAAAATGTATAAAATGGACCACAGGTAGTTTTCTATTGTCCATGCCAAATTAGAACCTTTGTAGCTGAAGTGCATTAAAAGGGAAGAAGTTCACGAGCTTTCTCTCTCTTGTTTACATCTCACACAAAAGGAACTTAAAACGTGAGGAGTTACCTGTGAGTGGAGATGAACCCCACCTTTAATGCGCCCCTCTTTCCCTCTTTAGTGAGCATATTGATTGATAACCACAGGGAAACAGTGGCTCCTTTTCACTGCAGGTTTGCCTAGGATATTTTACTTGACGTGCCTGTTAAGCAGGTACACCAAGAGCTGATGGTCAACCTGCTGTCCTCACACTGCACATGAAACTGTTGTCATTTGCAAACTCCTAATTCCTCCTCTTCCAGACATGCTCCTGCTGCGGCAGGACTGAGTGCACAGTGCATGCATTCTTACAGGTTTATCTGCATTGCTTGTGGTGGGACTGTAGTCCTTTGTGTGTGTTTTGGAATTTTACTCCAACCTTAAAATCTTGAATTTCAAGGTTAGTCCTTTTAGCAATTACAGGAAGCTCCAGTACGTACCACTGAAACCTATCTGCTCCAAAGTAAGCTTTAAACTTCTAAAACAAGGTGGCTGTGGAAGTGCAAAAAACTACCGAGCAGATGCAGTTACTGTATACAGGAAGCTAGGATCAAGTTCAAATAAAAGCTCTGGGCACCAGTTCTTAGCAACTGATTTTAAAGCAGTTGTAATCTTCAAAGCTATCTATTTATCTCTACAGCAGAGGCCCTCGGTATTATATACCTAATGAATTAGACCATTTGAGCAACCTTCTTTCACATTAAAAAGGTACTCTAACTTTTTCCTTTGCCAGATTAACTGTTCAGTCCATTTTTGACAGATGAAATCAGATGTATGGAATTTTAACACTGTTTCTTTTAAAATGTGTCTCTGTTTATTTCCTGGTGTCCAAATGGAAGTTTTAAGACTGCTGAAGTTCAAAATTGGTGGTGTAATATTAGCTTCACTGTTTTGGGGTGTTTTCCAGGTCACATACATAAAGCACAAATAAATACGTAAAAGTAGACATAAAGACACAATCTTGCTCCCCAGAAAATTTCCTGATCCAGTAAAAGGGTTATGTGCTTGCCTGTATGTGCCATGCCTGGTTCTGTTGACCTCAGTGGGAGTATTCACAGTATTCACCATTGCGTATATGTATAAATCTTTGCAAAGCTAGCAGGTAAACTACATATGTTTGTCAAAATTTACTTTGCTTTAACAAAATGTAGTTTCTTTTTTCATCAAAAAATGTATAGAGTATGCCAGTTATTTCAAGGCATCTAAATTTCATTAGAAAATGAGTAAACTATAACATGACAATAAGTAATTTTTTCTAAAAGCAGAAAGGGAAGGTGAAGTTCAAAATTTCAAAATAACTTTCACATTCCTACAGTTTAAGTGTAAACCAGCAGCACTCAAATAGCAAAAATCTATAGATTCTTATCCAATGCCAGCTGAAGTAGGAATACTTCAAGGCAGTGTAAACGTTGGCTTCATTAAATGTTAGAACAAGCTCCATAGCTGAATATGCACAAAACCAGCGGTTGATTCTATCACCTACATTTCCAGGAGCGTACTACTGTGGGCCAAGCTGTGAATTTCTTATTTCTATTGGCAAGAAGTTACCTGTGCAAGTGCCTGTGCTGTAATGTTTTTGTGGAGTGAGGCGTCAGTTCCCATGGGGATGGCAGGACCCCAGCATGTGAAAACTGCCCTGACATGCAGCATTGGAGAGCACGGCCCAGAAGTGTCTTCAGAGAGTTTCAGACTGAGGCTGTCAGTGGGATCAATAAGGCATTCCTGGAATTTTATTCATCACACTTACTTTGGTTTTGGTAGTGCAAAGAAAAGTAAAACAACAAATTTTAGGAAACATACCTTAAAGTATCTGATTTACTAGGTGTAAATTTTCACACAGCTTTACTAAATACGTCCTTTGCTGAAGTATCTTTATACTGAATCTCTGAATCTTGAAAGAGTGAAGGCATTTGGCTCGAGGTTCGATCAAATACTGCGGGCATTTCTGAAATGAAGAGTTTAGTCCCCTTCATTGCCCACTTTTTTAATACCGTAAAATATGTTTTCATGGTAAATCCAGCACCGAGGACAGGGACTTAAATTTGTTTATTCCTTTAATTAGAAATATACATAAATATCCATACCACAATAAAAACACAATTTAAAATACATCAATAATATCAAAGTATGAATGAATGCTAATATAACTATGAGGGAACCTAACCTATAGCTAAGGCTGAATTGATGAGAAGTGAACTGAAAGCACAGTAGTCATCATCAACGGAAGAAAGCCTGATACTCCGGAGCAGACAGGAAACATAAATGTGGCTGATTGAGTTCCAGTCTGCGGGGGAGAGGCAGGATTTTGAAATTGTGTTCTTTGGAGACTATCTCAGGGAACGTGCTTCTGGTCAGTGACAGCACAGTTAAAAACTACAGGGCATTCATTATATGGCATATTTCTTATCTACATATATATATATATACACACATAACACCACCACTAGTTTATTTGGTCAACAGTTTCCCCTTCTGTTTTCCCCACACAATTTCACATAGCTAGTCTACTGCCCAGCACATGGCAACAAAGTTGGCTCAATAACAAAGGTTTCTTCAGAACAGTCAGACTGCAAACAGTGCCGTGTTGTGACGGACGGTGGTACATCTTCCAGGTCCTGGTGCGATACTGCCCTAGTGCTGGATGGCAGCAGGTCAGAGCACCTCGGAGGTCAGCTTCCTGGTGGAGAAGAAACTGCCGCTGCACATTCCAGGTAAAAGAAGGTTCCTCCACCTGTACTGCCCAGGGGACACACACAGAAAATCACAGAATGGCAGGGGTTGGAAGGGACCTTAGTAGATCATCTAGTCCAACCCCCTGCCAGAGCAGGGCCACCTTAGAGCAGGTTGCACAGGAACGCATCCAGGCGGGTTTTGAATGTCTCCAGAGATGGAGACTCCACAGTCTCGCTGGGCAGCCTGTGCCAGTGCTCTGCCACCCTAGCAGCAAAGGAGTTGTTCCACATGTTGAGATGGAATGTCCTGTGTTCAAGTTTGCCCCCGTTGCCCCTTGTCCTGTCGCTGGGCTCCACCGAGAAGAGCCTGGCCCCATCCTCCCGACACCCGCCCTTTAGACACTGCCAGCGTTGATGAGATCCCCTCTCAGACATCTCCCCTCCAGCCTAAGCACGTGTCACCATTCCCTAGGGGAACCTCGCAGCAGCCCCAATCCCAGATTCCCGCGCAGACCTGCTGAGGTGTATCAATGGAATTAACCTGTCCTTCCACGACTAGGCTGCCAAGCTAGAACCTTGGCGGACGGCGTATAACAGCACCACCTGCCGACACCTGCCACACGCCGTGGCGGGGCGGTCTGGACGCCCCGGTTTTGCGGGAATATCCCTTTTATTGCGCAGAGCTGCCGTTCGGCGGGAGGCGGCGTCCGGGCGCAGGGGGGCCGCGTCCAGCCCTGGCCCCGGCACTCAGGGGATGAGCTCTGCGGGGAGAAGGCAAACCCCCGCCGCGCAGCTCGGCCGCCTCCTCCGCCGGCGGGACGCGCTCCCCCGGCAGCGCAGGGCAGGCGGCCCGCGGCCGAGGCCTCCCCGGCGGCCCTCCCACGCCGGGCGGAACGCGC
>VXBO01000816.1:0-31783 GCA_013400135.1 Rhinoptilus africanus | reverse complement strand
TGCGCTGGCTCCCTCCCCTGCCTGGCGGGGCTGGCGCTTCGCGTCCAGCAACACCGACTTCCCTTCGGGCCGCAGGCATTCACAGGGGTATTTCCTCATGCTGGTTGCCACGTAGGAGAGTGCTTCCATAGCAGATAAGAGCAGCAGCGTCTGCAGTGTTGCACTGTGTATGCTGTCTTCAGTATTTATCTGTTCTTTTTCTGTCACGCAGTGTGGCTCTAAAGTGCCAATATATACAAATCACAAGTAAAAAGATAATCAGAACGTTCTAAGGCTTGAAAAGGCAAGCGCTGAGAAGTTCAGGAATTACAGGCCTGAAGGCTGACCAGCACTAATAATAGTCCTCAGCCCACAGTCATGCTGTAAGAACAAATTTGTTGCAGATTATTTTGCTCCATACTGAATGAAAGGCAGGGCATAAAGTCTGATACTAAAGCAGGGATTGAATAATGCATTTTTAATAAGGTGCTTGACCACATTTTGAAAAACTAAACAAAGAAGACTACTCAGTACGCTCTCTGAGGAGGCAGGCTTACAGAACGCATATGCAAGTTTAGGACTAACAAAGAATGCTCAGGTAATCTTGTTCTGTGATTTTCTAACTTATGATTAGTTTAGTTTTCAAGCACAGATATTAGTGTCACATTTCTGTGCTCATTGCACTTTTCCTAATTCTAAAGGAGAGTACTTAAAAACTGATGTGTTGTATAACCATATTTGGTGATCAGTAGCTCACTGATTGCTTTGAGGCCTAAGTAGAGGGTGTCAAGTTGGGTACCTGTTAAATGAACATATAATTATTAACTATTACAACAAGTTGATTTAAGTGACTTGTGAACTGTGAGTTATGTGGTAGGGATCTGTCTGCAGTGATCTGACCAGCTCATAAAACCACATTCAAGATCTTAGTCCATGAGACCTTTTTTCCCCCTGCTGCATCTCCTAATTTTAACAAAAGATATTCCACATTCTGCAGTGTTAAAGAGAACATGCTCCTTCAGTCTCACCTCAGAACAGCGTGACCTTTTTAATTTTTAACACAATTTGTGTGTGTGTGAATTCTTAGAATTCTGAAAAGGATTGAGATTTTGTCACAGGGCATCATATTGATGTTTTTCTGCATCATCAACACAGATGCAACTTTTAAATCTTTCATTCAGAACTTCAGCACTTGGGCTGATGCTGAGGGCAGCTTGTTACTCCCTAAGAATTTAGCATTAGACTATGTTGAGATACTTCACCAAAGTATTTTACAGTTATTTGCAGTAGCAGAGGAAGCAAGAGAAAATCTGAGGTTTTTAGGTTCCATTCTAGGTACTCTTATAGCCACAGATATCTGTGCATTGCCTCCAAAGCTTTTTACCTTCTTCCCTATTGCCTCCAGTATTGTCTGTCTGCACCTTGTTTCCTTGTTTCAGTGTCTGTATTCAGAGTAATTTATAGCCTCAGACTCACTTCCTCTTCCCTTCTAGTCTTTTTTCTCTCTTCCCATCCTACAAACAACGCGCTCTTGCTTTTGCTTCCTCCCAGTTTTGGTTTTCTTTCTTAAGTTCTGTTCATACTCAAGCCTAGCCTCACCTTTACCTTCTTCTCATTGCCCTACCATAGGCCTGTGTGGCAATGACGTGCCATAGCTATGTCCTTTTCTTCCTGCCGTAGTCCTTTGTTTTCCTGTATGCACAGCTACTATTTCCCGCAGGCCCCAGCCTTCTCTCTGAGCTCCTCATCCTTTTTGAGTTTCCCTGGGGCACTGTCCAGGCAACAGAAAGAACGACAAAGATGCGGATAAAAGTATTTTGTTTAATTACAGGAGCTTCAAGTGAAGTAAACAGCTAAAGCCAACATAGATGAGCTGAATGGTCTCTCTGAGGGGAAAAATGGTTTTAATTAATGGCACTTACATAAACAATGACTTTGGAGAAGAAGCCAAGGCTTCAGCACAAAAATGTGTTGCTGAAGCATGTCTGAACATGATTTCTATCAGCATGCTGATCAATGAGTAGGAGTGAGATGGATTGGCTTTTCTCTGCTCCTGTAGCTCAGTTACATTCGTGACAGTGAGCCAACAACCTGCCAGACCAGAGGCCACCATTTAATGTGTGAATAAAACATTGGAACTGCAGTTAGAAAAATAAGCTTTGTAGTAAAATAAATTATGATTGTAGTTGCTTGTTTCATCCAAATACAGTTTGGTTTGATTATGTATGTGTCAAACCCTCTTTCAAATACTTTGTTGTAGCCTTGCAATTAAAATTTTAGCTGCTTCTGCCAAGACTGTGCGACTTAGCTTGCAAGTGTAATCTTTGATAGATGCATTAATTCTTTAACGTATTTGCTTTCTAAAAAGCTCCCCCAAAAGCTACTGAATTTTCCCATGTCTGTGTACAGTTTTTTTTGTTTTGTGTTTAATCTGAGGAACATATGAAATGGTTAACTAGTTTTGTCTTTAAAACTTGTCCTGAAAGATATCGGTCAGAATCCATATAGGATAACAGCGGAGACCCTGAATAATCTACCCCGAGTCACCACTTTCATTATAACTTATTTGGTTGGAGAATAAAATAGAATAGTTTCAGTTGGAAGAGACCTACAACGATCATTGGGTCTGACTGCTTGGCCACTTCAGAGCTGACCAAAAGTTAAAGCATGTTGTTAAGGGCATTGTTCAAATGCCTCTTAAACGCTGACAGGCTTGGGGCATCCATCACCACCCCAGGAAGCCTCTTCCAGCGTTTGACCACCATCTCAGTAAAGAAATCCTTTCTAATATCCAGTCTGAATCTCTCCTGTTGCAGCTTTGAACCATTCCCACATGTCCTTTCAGTGGATAGCAGGGAGAAGGGATCAGCACCTCCCTCTCCACTTCCCATCCTGGGGAGGCTGTAGAGAGCAATGAGGTCGCCCCTCAGTCTCCTTTTCTCCAGACTAGACAAACTCAAAAATCCTTAGTTGAAGATTTCCATTTGACATGCAAATGTGGAGATAGTGAAATGCAGAGTCTACATACAGACCTACTCCTTTCAGTGGTATGTTCTGTGTGGGTTTGCGTCGCTTCCTGCAGGTAGAGCTGTGCTGACTTTGCTTGTGCTCCAAGCTGCTGGAGCAGCAGCCAGCCCTGGTCCAAACATGTGGCAGCACAGCTGGAGTGGGGGATCTGGGCAGGCGCTCAGCCCTGCCTGGGGCAGCCACACAGCTGTAGGATCAGAGTTCTCCTTTGCAGCCTATCCCACTGAGGTTTTGTATCACATTATTGATGTGTTTGAGCACATGGCTGAACTGTGTTAAGTGTTGGCATCCCTCTGTCATACACAGTTTATTTTCTTCCTCTTTTCCCTATGATTTTTGCTGTAGGATCTGTGGAAATGTTCACTTGTTTTTTTTCTTCCATTCCTCTTAGACTTTAACTGGTGTTTAAGAAGGAAAATTGAAGGTGCTTAGCATTAGGAGAAGAACCTGTCAAAGTTGTAACAGTTCCTTATTTTCTGTTGAATTTAACTTTTCTTTCCTAAGAAAGCTCTGTGTCTGCACAGTGGGCTTCTAGTTTTCTGGTAAAGTTTCATTGCACCTGGGAGATACAGTTGTAAAGTCCTGGTTTACATTCTCAAACTTAACATGATTTTTAGGTGGATTGACGTAGGCACGGAGAATGTGGAATACAAGAACTTTGACTTGAATTAGTACTGTGTGTGGAAACTGGTTTAGAGATGGGAAGGATATGTTTTGTGTGCTCTTGGTATTTTGTGTTAGATGCACAAAATACTTCAACATTCTGTATTAATTTGTAATTTTTTCAGAGCTGACTGTTTTATGGTCAGGTATAGTGTATTGCTGCAGTCTGTGGGTAGCCGATGAAGGTTTTTGTATTTGAGACTAAGCTGGTAACACAAGGATGTTACGATGTTGTCTAAAACCATTGTAATGTTAGTTGTGGAGACTGCTGCTGGTGGTGATACTGTTGAACTGTGACAAAACTGACATGTTTGCCTCTTTGGAATCAAAGACAAATGTTCTGGCCCTGAACTTTTAAAAGTATTTTGTTTGCCCCAGCATTGACCCATCTCTGGTTATTCAGTTTGGGTTTTTTTGGTCTGTCAGCTGCATTGTACAACCATTGGGTTGGCTGATATGTAATGAAAGATGATTAGTACTGTGTGTATGGTGAATGTTTTTGGCGTCTCTCCACCTGTTCACCAGCTATGTATTCACTTGGCCCAGGTAAGAAATGATTGTTGAGGGATTCCGTACAACTTTCTATTGCTTGTAATTCATAAAACACTGTTAGAATTCATTATGTATATGTTAGTACTTTTTGGTGAATTAAAACAAAAGCAGATTTTTTTTTAATTTTTTTACAGTGACAGAGCTATTTAAAATGTAGTATAGAGGGATATTAAACTCTGCTATTCATCATACTTTTACAGGCTTACATAGCTGTGGTGGGTTGACCCCGGCTGGACACCAGGAGCCCACCAAAGCCACTCTATCAATCCCCTCCTCAGCTGCACAGTGGAGAGAAAATACAATGAAAGGCCTAAGTGGGTTGACATAAGGACAGGGAGAGATCATTCATTAGTTACAGTCGTGGGCAAAACAGACTTGACTTGGGGAAATTAGATTAATTTATTACCAATCAAATCAGAGTAGTATAATGGGAAATAAAACCAAATCTTAAAAACACCTCCCCCCACTCCTCCTTTCTTCACTCCCAATTTTCTCTACCTCCTCCCCCTGCACAGCCCAGGTTGTGGTTGTGGTCAGTTCATCATGTTGTTTCTGCTGCTCCTTTCTTCCCAGGGGAAGGCCTCCTCACATTCTTCCCCTGTTCCAGCATGGGGTCCTCCTGTGGAAGACAGTCCTCCACAAACGTCTCCAACATGAGCCCTTCCTATGGGCTGCAGTTCTTCATGAACTGCTCCAGCCTGGGTCTGTTCTATGGAGTGCAGTCCTTCAAGAACAGACTGCTTCAGCATGGGTGCCTCATGAGGTCACAAGTCCTGCCAGCAAACCTGCTCCAGCGTGGGCTCCTCTCTCCATGCCTCCACAGGTCCTGCCAGGTGCCTGCTCCAGCGTGGGCATCCCATGGGGTCACACCTTCCTTTGGGCATCCACCTGCTCCAGCGTTAACCTCCCTGGGCTGCAGGTGGATATCTGCTCCAGTGTTAGCCTCCATGGGCCGCAGGTGGATATCTGCTCCAGTGTTAACCTCCATGGGCTGCAGGTGGATATCTGCTCCAGTGTTAACCTCCATGGGCTGCATGAACTATTGGGAGCATCATCTGTCAAATATGCTGCTTTGTCCTTTGAAAATACTGAGGGAATGAGAACTTTTAATCACTGCTGACTGTGTAATATCTGTTGGAGAAATGGAATCAGGGCTGATACACCCTATTAACAGAAATAAAGATAAATTAATGGTCAGACAGAATTTCATAGTGGGCTTGATTGCAGCCATGAATGAAATTTTGTTTTGCTAGGGAGAATCTTCTTTTTCTTAAAGGTTTTGTGAAAAGCTAAAAAATTAAGTCCTGGAGCATGAGTTCTTCAAAAGCAATACCAGACATATCTGAAAAAATATCCTTGAGAATGGAAAATTTGAAAGGTTAAACGTTTCTAAGTCTTTAAATGCAAAATTTCAGAATGATCAAATGTCTGTTTGAAGCTGTTGAACGCATAAGGATGCCAGATTCATGAGGCTACAACATCTGTTATTCATATAACTTCTGTGTATGGATTCTGTAGGATGATTAACTGATTCTTCAAAAAAATTGGTATGATAGGCCAATATTCACATCAAGAATATGTTCAGCTGCTCTGTACAAATATGTAATGAGGAGGAAAAATCCCCACATAAAACTTGTCTCCAGAACTTGTTCTTATGAAAGCCAGAACAAATGGCATTCAATATAAATGTTGAGCAAACCTTTTAATTACAAGGCCACCTGACTTTTGTAGGATACTGCTCTGGCTACACATAGGTTAGTGGTGGCTTTTTTGTTTGTTTATTTTGCTTTGCTTTTTTAATTTTACGTACTCTGAGTAAAACAGCTCTTCATACATACCTGCATAAGTCTGACATATTTCTTTGTTTGGATGCAGCCCATGGGATAATTCAAAATAGCCTTGCTATTACAAGAGATGGAGAGCTGATGTTTTGTCCTTCGTTCCAAGCATGGGATCTTCCTGTGTATCTTTGCACAGTTTAATATTTAGAGCATGCTCGCAGGGGAAAAAGGGGGTAGGGGTGGTTGTATACGGTGTTCTACAGTGGCTTAATCTTTGCCACTGTTATTGCATTAATAAAACCTAAAGAAGCATGGGGAAGTCCCAAACCAGTAGCTGGTCCCCCAAATTGACCATGTAGGACCACCTTGACATAATTATTGACATAGCACAATTAAAAGTAGTGTTACTTTCTGATCCCTTTCAGACTATTCATGATTGTTTGAAGAGGTACCAAGAATAAAATTCAGCCACCGAAGTTGTGTTATGGGTCTGGTTACAGTATATAATCAGTAGCCAGTGCATGGCGTTAATGGAGAAAGACAAGTCTGCACTCACACTGGAAAATTTCTAAGGTTTTACAAAAAAAAAAAATAATTTGAAAAACATTAGTAGATGTTTAGATCTAGATTTCAAACAGAGGATTCCTCATGCTTAATACCATTTCAGTATCATAAGAAAAAAGAGTTGGCTTGCAGACTGGGAGGTCCACAGACTTTTCCACTGCCTACTTTTGGACATATAGTAGCTTCAGTGGTAGGCAGGTACCAATCTGCTGATGCAGGGAGTAATACCATCCCTGTTCTGAAAGTAAAAAGTATATGCAAATAAAAATGCCAAGTATTAAACACTTTATTGGAATATGCTAATAATAACTATGCTGCTGGTTCTGAGTCAAGTTCACGGTGTCTCTAGAATGTACCAAATTATATCTAAGCTTTTTAAAAGACCGAGAAAATATCAAAAATAATGAAATAGCCAGCAGGCTATGTTAACTCTTTATCGGATGGGACATGTATTTGCCAGGTCTAGAATAGACTTGAATGGGGCTTGATCCTGAAAACTTCCATATCTGAGAGTGGTACCATTAAAGTCCGTAGCAGAACACAGGCAGTGCTCTAAGGCAGCATGGTCACATAGTGAACTACCTCTCTTGTAGCTGAATAGCTGAAACTAACCCATGCTATGAGGGAAATGGCCAGAAATGGTTTAAATGGTGTGCTTTAATGGGTTTGGTTTTATACTCAAACTGAAAAATTCTAACCTGATTTACTAAGGTTAGTTTATACGATCGTTTTGACTCCAATGATTACATAAGAATAACTCCCATGAGAGAATATTTGGATGCAAGGGAAATATATACTGCTTATGGTATAGCCAATTATAGTCTTTATTAGAAATTAATGACTGTGCCAAATTTTGGACAGCAAGTGGTATTTCAGTTCACTTCTTAACTTTTAATGAGAGGTAAGTTCTAATAAATTGGGCCCATAGCTGAGGTCATTAGAATTAATTCTGACTTCTCCCACATACAGTTATGAACAGTCACTTTTTTCCTCAAAGTTCAAAGTACTCGTTCACAAAGTACTCGTTTACATGTGCATGGGTTCCCCTCCCCCATTTTCTAGGCAGAAAATACGATTCTGAATTATACTTTTTCAAATGGGGAGTTACAATGTACTGCTTTCTAATATTTCAGATTTATCTCTTCTCCTCTGCAAATTATGGTTAATGTTAGTTTTTTATTATGAGCATATATTGTTTTTACTTCTCGTTTCCTTCATCCTTGTTAGAGAAGAAATTAGCCTGAGAGATGGAAGGGAAAGAAGTTGATAATTTTAATTAGTAGAGGAAAAACACATAAAAAGCCAGTTAAGGAAATAGCAGAGGAAAGATTTTTTTATTTTTATTTTAAAAAGATTTTTGGAGAGGAATGAAATGCTGACCTTGTTTAATGCAATAGGATTAAATGCCAAATCACTAATGTTCCCCATGTGATGATTCTGGTTTTAGCAAAACTCACATGAGTAACAGTGGTGAGGGTATAGGTTGGCCTGGGGGGAAGAGTTATGAACTCTTACATTTGGGAAATGCCTGTGAAAATGTCTGTCCCCCTCTGCTTTGTTTGTTTGTTTTTAAGTACATTCTTAACTCCATGAGAATTGTTTTCTGAATATAACTGAACAGCAGGATTGGAAGTTGGCTTGGGAGACAACTTTCCTTAGTCACCTCTTAGTTTTGTTTTCACTAACCGGACCTCTTGTTGTGCTGAGAAGTCCAAAAGTATCTAAGGCTGCCGTTCCCGTTTTGAGGCTGTTGTGTTCATCCTCACCCCCTTCCAGGTTGGTTGTGGGAGGTTCTTTCCTGACTTAGAGTTTTTGGAGGAACTGTTCATCATGTAGCTGGTCACTATGAACTCTGTCCTGACTATGATTCTCCATTAAACTGACACTTCCTGTGATTCTTCATTTGTCACTTTGCCACAAAGGAGGATAATGTTTATGGAAGTTTGTAGTGCATATGGAAGTGGAAGAAAGCTGAGGTCTATCATATGTAGCCTCTTTCTTTTCTCAGACATGGGTTACGTTAGCATGATGTCTGAAGAAGGAGAAAGGCGAGCTAGGGGCAGGGTGCTGGGTCCTGTGGCATCTGAAAAGGTCGAGAGATACAGTGGAGGAGAAAGACAACAGCCAGTGAGCAGGCTTAGCTGGGAGAAAATAGAATGATGTAGGTTGAGAAGAGACAGTCTAATATGAGAGGTAGAAAAAAAGAATGAATACAAGGAAATTACATGGAGGTTATGATAGAATACAGCTAAATAGGAAAGAGAGGAAGGGAAATGGAATAAGGAAGAGCGAGAACGAGACTTAATACTTACCAGTTAGTGGATTTAACTGCATGTATGCTTTTTACTGTTTCTCTGAATTCTTTATCAAAGATTTTGGAGCAAGAACAGCTCATTATTTTGAGTACTTTGATACACTGTAATAGCTAGAAGCTTTGGGCTCTGTATCTATATTTTTTAAACTTTAACCTCTTGTTTGGGACAGAAATGAACTTTTAAAAAAGCAGATTCAAGAGAATATCGATGTGATTTGTTAGAGATTTAACTGTTGGGATTTATTTTTTCCAGATATTAGCAGTGAGGCCAAAATAAGATAATTTCTCTGTAAATTCGTAATTTTAAGGTTCTGATTCTCCTTCTCTTTTTTGAAAATAAGAGAAGTTTGGTGGATAGTAACCCAGAGAAGAACTTACCCGTGACTCTTCCCGAGCATCCTACAGTACTCATTTTCTGTGTGCATGGTGTATCCTGCTGGTTAAATTAGGTAGAGAGGGATGTTCTTGGACATATAGAAAGTACTGCTTTTATTAGTTTCTGCTAAATCTATATTTGGAATAAGGAGTTTTCTTCCCTGTGACAATTGGTGAACAGAATTTCTAAGTGACCACACGTTAATTGCTTTGAACTCTAAAGTATATTGAAATATTAATAAAACAGGGAGATATTGTAGTTGCGGATGCTAGCTATGCTTCACACATGATCAGAAAAAGAAGTTTAAATTCTCTTAATCTCAGGGAAGAGCTATTTCAAAGCGTTAATATTTTGCAACTTCTCAAAAAATTGGTTGCAAATCATTGCTCTCAATGAGTAGTACTGACACTTGGGGTTTTGCTAACTGGGGCTCGTTTTGGTCACCAGGATTAGTTATTGCTGTAATGCGGAGCTGATTCCTTGTGATTTTTGGTAATGAGTGGTTTAAGTTTTTGTATGTTTCACCATAGAAAAAAGGATATAACTTTCCAGTGAAAGATTAGATAATTATATGCTCTGGCTTTGAAACTTCAGACCACTGTGCTTGAAAATATTTTTCAGACTGGCAAATATTAAAGCCTGGTATGATAACTTCAGCAATGAAAGCAATTAAAGGGTGAAAACTGAAGGTACGAATCGTTTCCAGCAATTTTGGGAAAATGTTCTTTAGTATTGCACGTCTTACAGTGCGATATAATTGCATAGAATTTTAAGTAATGGATAGTTTCTTGAAAATGTAAGTTTCCTGACTTCAGGGTGGTGTGTCAAAGCTTTCTATCTGACAAAACCATGACTTTCTTTAGTGATCAGGTATCAGCCTTGAGGTGTTTGTTGTCCCTTTTTACCCTTTCATTCTGACTCTGCCTTCCCTTTTAATGGAGGGTGATGAGAGCAAAAGAAAAGCGGATGTACTGCATCTACTCAAATTTAAATCTATTCGATTTCCGTAGGTATTGTCCAGCATTTGGAAAACAAACAAACAAACCAAAACCCAGATACAGTTAAATGTAATCCAGCTTCCTTTCAATCTTTAATTTTCCGTTCTTAATAGATTGCTTGATATTTCCCACTGGATATTTCCATTTTTGGTTGACTTTTAAATGGTTTTGAATGTGGATGATTCTCACTGATTCTAAATTGCATATTTCATTTCTGTAGGACAAGATGCAAGTGTTTGCCACCTCTCTACATCTGGAGAGGTGTTTGCCACCAAACACCAGTTTGCCACTGGTGTTTGCCACCTCTTCACATCTCAGTTGGATAGTATGAAATGGGTTTCAAATGAGTGTCAGTGGAGGTCCTGTGAGGATACCCAGAAGCTCTTAAATGTTTTGTTGGTCTATGGTTGAAAATAGGAAACAGAGTCTTGGTTTGCCTCATAAGCTTATTAGAGCTCTAATGTGAAGTAAGATTTGAATTGGAATTCTAATAGGGTCATTCAATGACTTTTACAGGGAAATAAGTAAGTCCTCAGATGTTTAGTACAGGTGAAAGTAAAATATGACCACATTTACAAGACCAGAAATAATTGTGCTGCAGGACTTGAGGAGAGGGGAGTCTGGAACCAAATACACACCTGAGGCCTGGCAGGTAGAAGAGGAGCTGAGAACGAAGCATGGGGTGGTGCGGCCCACCGTGAGGGTGGTGGGGGTCCTCACGCTGGCTCCACGGCAGCAGCAGAGTGTCACAGAGTGTAGAGTAACTGGAGTCCTCAAACAGACTCCAGAGAAGGGGAAGGTTGATTAAAGGGGCAAGAAGACAGGGGAGTTTGTCAGCAATGTGTTGAAACCAAGGTGTTCTACTGAATATTGGTATTTTTTGGGGGGGAAACATAGTTTTAGAGTTCTGAGTTATTCTAGAAGTATTGTATCATCTGCTGGTTTTCAGATTGATGCGTAAAATATCATATGTAATTGCATCATTGATTTTTTTTTCTTGCCTATTTTCAGGTGTTTTGGATGCTCTTACAAAGTAGAAACAATTTTGAATTCACGGGCTTTTTGAGATTTCTCTTTCTTAAGCTGGAATTTCTTTTCCTTTGACAGTTTTTGGCTGAGCTAATGGTCTCATTTTTTCCCCCCTGCCTTATCTCAGTTTACCAAGTTTTTTTCCTTGCTTTTACTCTTGCTCTTTCCTGGAAAAGAAGCAAAACATTGTATGAGCTGCACAGGAACATATCACTTACTCTTATGACTCTTTATGTATAACATAAGGCATGTTATACATTATATCTGTCTTTTTTTATAGCTAGTTCACTTACATTAAAAAAAAATGGTCGTAGCAAACTGTCATGGGAAAGACAAACATGTAATGGTGATGAAAACCATTTAATGATTAGTAGGGAAACAAATATTTATTGAAAATAAAAACCATGTCTAAAGGCTCTAATGCTAACTTTTGGAAACACTGCCATGTTGTGGTATTTGCAATACCGTATGTCCTGTACAGTAGATATTGTTTAAAATTGCTTGGGAACTGGAGCTTGCAATTGTGAGCTTGGAATGTCCTGCAGATAATTAAGTTGTGGTCAGGCTTTAGAAAAATAAAAAGTTCTCGAACTATGATTTTATAAACATGCTACAATAACATTTCTTTATATTTAACAGTTTCTTATAGAAAGCTGATACTCTCACAAGGCATTGACTAAAGGTAAAACATCAAGAAAGAAAAAATATTAAATTAAAACTTCACTTAGGATGTTGACAGTTGGCTTGTAATATTAAACAGATGTGTGTGTTCTTGGGATATTCTTCTTTCAGAACCTTGTTGCCTGCCCGTTTTCAAGTGTCAACTACAAATTTTTGATTAATTTCAAATTCTCCTTTCTTCAGTTGTCTTTGTTACATATTATTTTCTTTGCGTCGATTCAGCTGGACAGTGTGATGCATACTGGAGTTTCTGCAGTGATACTCAATGGAAAGTTCCTTTCTTTAGGGTTAAATTGAGGCATGGCCCATTCAACTACATAGAAAAATTATTACATGTGTGCAAAGATTCTTTGGCGTGATATTACCTTTGCATGTGTAAGTAGGGCATTTATCGATCCTGGCTGTAGATACGGTGGAGCATAATTTGATCTCTTCGACTCCTAGTAAATATGGCACATAGGAGTCAATACCAAAATAAACTTAAATTTTTAAAAGATCTAAGCTTAATGAAACATAGAGGGAATTATCAATTAAAGGAAAAGCAGATAGCACTACTAAAATGACAAAATACTGTGTCCAGTTCTCATGTCAGTTTTTTTCAGAAATGTGATGGTGGGAGTTTGTTTTGTTTTATAGAAAAGAGCTACAAAAATGAACTGAAGTCAGAGAAATATACTTTGTGGTGAGGAAATTATTCATCCTGTTTTGGTAGGGGACATGGTCACACGAATAGAAGTCTCCAATTTGTTCATGGATCTTATGAAAAAACAAAAATAAGATACAGTGCTGAAAAAAGTACACATTATTTGTGGTGAGATTCAGCCGATCTTTGATTCTGTAGGTTTGGCATCACTTGAATCTCTAAGTCAAGTGCAGGTATTCAAAAATACGTACGGTGCTCAATAAGTAATGCAGGAGTTAATGCATAGGGATGGCTCAGGAATTCCTTTTTACATATGGGACACTGCTTTGTACCAAAGCAAAGAATTGGATACTGGTTTCACAAATCCCAGACTACTGCTTCAGTGACCTATGACTCTGATCAGTCTGACCTTAGGCTGTGCGAATGTATGAATGTTCTGTCTTCATTTTTAATAATAAATGAGCTTACAGGAAACAACATGTTAAAGTATTCCTAAAATAAGATAGCTGTGTTAGACTTAACAGGGTGCTTAAGCTAGTTATCTACCACAGAAGTTACTTACTATGAAGGAAGCAAACACTTTTTATTGGCTTTTTTTTTTTTCTGATTTCTTCCTCACAAATTTCAGAGGATGAATGGATGTACAAAGACAGTTAAGTGATTTGGTTTTATTAAAGGCGGAAGGAATCATTAACCAGTGTGAGGTTATTCATTGATTAAACAATATTACATTGCTGTAGCCTGCATACTGACTCAGTTTCATGTGTGTGAATTGGATATCTCCTTTCTTTGTTTTTTAAAGATTTGTGTAAAGACAAAATGATACACCGTAATATGAGCGAGACTAGCCTATTGTAAGCATACATTTCGTTTCTCTTAATGATGTTGTTTCCAATTCCTACGTTATTTAGCTCACTGTGGAACCCACTGAAGTATAAATGGGAAATACTTACAAGAGCTCAGATATTGTTTCTTATGGTTTTGAATAAGATGTAAAGGAGTATACAACAAATAAAGGAAAATACTTCTTAAAGATAATCAAAATGTAAAAGAAGAAGACAAAGGAAAAAATATCAAAGAGTTAATTAGTTGGTCTAAAATGTGAACTAGTATAACTTCTTGTATTATATTTGTTTTCTTCTGTCTTACAGCATACAGAATGGATGGTGCTGTGGTCTGACTAGTACTTGACCATTTTTTCACAATTTATTGTCTGAAAAATTGCAGTAGTTTCAGGAGTGGCTTGTGGGATCACACAATAGTTTTATTTTTTAGGGAAAATGAGACATGTACGTTTTTTGAAGGAAACTGGTTTTTTGCTTACAATGAATGAAAAGCAGCCTTTTCTCTATAGCTCTTAAATAAAGATAGATTCTTATTTTAACAAATTAAGCATACACCCTATGTAAATTCTGATCTTATTTCTTTAATATTGAAATAATTATTAATTTAAAAGCATCCAGTAGAGATATGGGAAGGAAGATAGTGCAAATATTACATGGATTTTTGTCTTTTGAGTAAATTTGCATGCTTGTTTTTGACACTAATAGGAATCAGAAGTTTACTTCAAAGACCATTTTTTAAATTGGTTTATACGTGGTTGTTACTCATGCTTTTATGTTTAAAAAAGAGCTACTATTGCAAAAACCCATCATTTGTTTGCAAGCATTTTATGGATTGAACTGTTTTGAACCAACTGATTTGCATCAATCAGTTCTTTAAATATAGTGGAAAAAGTTTCTTCTTTCAGTGAGACTTGTAGAGGGTATTCTGCACAGCCTGATGGTGATAGACACGCTCTTCTGTCAGAGCAGGCTTATGAATAACTCTCTTATTATCGTGCTTCTTTCTGCTGGGGCTTTGTGGTGTTGGTTCTGACTCCAGGTTTTTGTCCCTTACGTGGAGGACTTTGAAATAATATGAATAAAATGTTAATCAAGGAAATTACGTGAGGTAACTTGCTGTGCTCCTACGTCTCTTTCATTAGCATGCTTGAAGATAGAGGGAGGCTATATTAATGTATTTCCTATTATCCATATTACTGGTGCTTAAATACTACATCTCTGTCAGTGTAACTCTATAGGTTACTCTCTCCCACAAAGATAACTGTTTGACCAAGGCTGTTGCCAGCAAGATATTGTTGTTGATTAAACACAAATGTATGTCGCAACAAAAAATACTTTCTTGTTGGATCTTTATGAGCAAGAAGATTGTTGTAATGCAAATAAACTGAAACTCTTGAATAGTGAGTTGTTCGGAATTAATTTCCTACCTCTTTTAAGACTATGAACCGAGCTATTATATTGCCTTCTGATTGCATGGTGTGTTTTCTGCTTGAAATTATATGGCGGTAGCTCTGAGAGTCCCTGACTGAGGGCAGAGCTAGATATCCTTTGTGGAGCATTTGAATTTGTAACTAAGCAAGACATTTAAAGATGCAAGAAGAAATGCTGATTGTACTGAAACAGGCTGCAGAATTATGGTTGATTTATGGGAAGAAAAGATTTTTCAAAAAATTCTTAGCAGAGTGAAAGTTTAATGCTCATTGTTTGTTCCATATTTTGTCTTGTGAGTGAGAGTGAGGATGAAGGCTCAAATAAGAGAGTGCTAAAAGAGAAGTATTCTCAAGTGCTTTTTAGGATTTTTATATTGAGATGCTTTCCTTACTTCTTTGGTTTGTAAAAAGTGAACTGAATTCCTTGGGACTACTCATACATTGTTGAATTGGGTCCTAAGAGGGCATTCTCAGAAACTTCTGACAAATGGGAAGGAATTCTGAGTAAGGACACTTCCAATTTGTGCTCATATTTCCAAAGATATTCTGTACCTTAAGATATTCTGTACCTTAAACCGAAACAATTCTACAAATATTTATGCATAATAGTTGTTGGGTAAAATTTCTCAAAAAAGTGTAGTTTTGAAAATATATACGAGTTGTAGCAATTAACCTACATGCACATTTATAATTCTAGAAAATGGACAGCATATTACACTCAAAGACTGGATCTGATAGACCCAAATTGCTTAAAACATCAGTTATTGAAGATGTCCCCCTGGGACTTTGAGAAACCATTTAACAGATGAAAGTACATTTTGAAAAGTTTGACCTTACAGGCAATCATAAAATGAATCAAAACAGTTCTTTCCTCCCCTGAAATGTAGAGAGACCATCTGTATCTAATCCAGTAATTATAGACTGAGTTCAATTACCTTTTCAAACTTGGAGCAGACTGGAGACTAGGCAGTGAACAAACATAGGGTTTTGTCTAGACCTCAATTGACCACAGTCTAAAACTTGAATTTATATCTAATTTTATGTTTAGCTTAGTTTGATAGTTTTTAAAGGATTTATTTTGCTACCTAGTTGCTAGATCATGAAAGTTTTTACTTCTTGACCTAGTGTTTATGGCTACATTTTTAATCCCGGTGAAGTTAATAAAATGACACCAAGTCCTAAGAGTTTACTGGATAAGTAGTTTAAAATGTAACAAAAGTGGATTAACCATCTCTTTTGAGTCTTTAATATTGAGTCTTTAATATTGCTACAATGAAATTATCATACAAAATTACATCATTTATTCTCTGTGCTCACATATATATTTAATGTTCAGATTAAAAAAACCCAAACCACTTTGATGCTTTTTGCTCGTTTGAAAAATTAATCCCAAACCTACCTGACTGCAATATAGCCAGTAGTTGACGCAGATTAGAAACTATGCTGAATATGCTGTCAACTGTTTTATTAACTTGTTTCAGTTAGGGCAAACAGACTATCTATTCAGCCATGCAGAGAGTGTTAAAAAATACATACACAGCTACCAATTGTAGCAGCTAGTATAGGTTATCCCTTTGACCACCAAATTGAAGCCCAGGCGTCTTTTGATACTGTCCCACAAATGAAACAAACCACATAATATATGTCTTGCTGAGAAGTATCTCGCGCTGCGTTCACTGTCTGACATAATAACACTGCCAACATGATGCTCTTATTCCTTATACGGTGGTTTGTGTGCAGCCTTCACTTGAAGAGAGTTCTTTGCAATAAAGATGTGTGTAGTTGGCAGAAGCCAACCGCAGTGTGGGAGGCTTTTCTTGCTGCAATAGTACATTTCCTATCTCTTGGGTATCAGTGTAGGAGCAATGATTAAAGACAGAATAAGCGCTATATTTTTAACTTTTAATTGTGTGGTGTGCGTTTGATAGAATGGCGTCTCTTGGCAAGTGAAGGCTATGATAGTTGCTGCTTTTAGTTTAATTTATCGATTCTTAATAGCAATCAGTATTTTGTAGCAGTTGCTTTAATTAGTTAAGGATGTGGTTCATGATGACTTCCAAGTCAGCACGTATTTAGCAAGTAAGGCATACTGTTCCAATGAGTAGTGAGTTTGATGTGACAAGCAGGAATCTTCTGACGTTTAATTGGTTTTCCTTGTAACACTTGAGGAAAAAAACAATCTAATGAAATGTTGCATAACTGTAAAGCTGAGAGGCCCAAGAGTTGCATTGATTATTGTGAATATTTTTTGTCTCTATATTTTGTAAGCATGGGAAAAGTTCTCTAATGTTTGTCTTCTGGTTTATTGTGGGTTTTTGTTGTTGTTTTGTAGTGTATGGTAGTTTTCTGGATGAATTACAGTGTTCTGAAAAGGTAATATGGAAATATATGAAATTATTTTCATAATCATGGTTGTAAAGCAAAATTTGTAATAATATATGATGAGGAAACATAGTAGTTTCTGGTATATAACATCAGTCTTCTTTTTTTCTCTTGCAAAAAAGGGTTGTCATGCACGCAGAAGTCAGGAAACGGGTCTTCAATTTCAACCCTTCATCAAAATCCTATTTTCAAAAGCAGTGATAACTTCTTGTTTCCTCCCTGCTTTCACTCCACATCAGGAACTAAGAAGACCTTTCAGCTGTTGTTGTACAATCATATTTGTACTGGTAGTCTTATCATAGAAGATAGGACCATACACTTGTCTAAAATCATGGATCGCTTCCAGTAAACCCCTTCGCACTTTTTTTCCTTTTTTCCTTCTCTTTAGCGTAATGGCCATAAGAAGTAAACAGTTCACCTGGAATTTCTGGTAAAATTGATGCTGCCAGTCAACATACCATCAGGCTTTGTAATTGAAAGTTAGGATGGTTTATATAAATTTCTGAACTTTTAATTTATGTGATAAAATTGTGTTATAGCTTCATAGGAAAAGGCTACTACATCCCCGGTGCTGAATCATTTACTTATGCTCTATTTCATTTTATAGGGCTTCAGCGTTGCACAGAACTTCAGGACAAAAATAAAGCATTTTAGAACAACAGCTAAAATGAGTCTGTTCTGAGAGAATCCAAGGCAATGCCTTTAGATTGCAGGTTAGGAATGGGAAGTCTAGACTTTGCACTGTATTTAGTCTGATCTAGATAGTTTTAATTCTAAGGTGTAGTGACACTCCTCCTCTCACCCCAAATGCTAATAGTAATGGTTAAAAGTGGAATGCCTGCTATGATACACAAAAATTGTGTTAGAGTAAAAATGGAAAAATGACTGTTTCATAGTCTCTCTCAGGATTTTTCATTACCTTATCAGCTCCCTGTTTGTGCCAAGTGAGGGTTGGTTGATACGCTTCCACCTCTTTGCTCATTAGCAAAAGGACTTTGTTTTGTGACTGTTGCAAGAAACTACTGAATTTAAGTGAGGAAGTCACATTCAACTAATGCCTAATAGATTTTCTGCCGTGTGCATTGCATACACTTTATATTTGAAAAACAGTCAGTACTATTATTTTTTTTATAAATCAACTGTGTTTTCAGTTCAATGGAAAGGGAAATTTTAAAAGCGAAAGTATTTGTCCTTTGTGCTTCAGTGGGTATTTTTGTCTTGCTGTTTTCAAAGCAGATTGCTTAAGTCAGCTCTTACAATTGTACATTTGTCCTCTGCCTGGGAGCACACGCTCTGAACCAGGGGGAGAGCACGCATCTTTTAACTGCCTCTGTTCAAGTCAACGCATTTAATTTTCCGTGTAGAATCATTTTTAAAACTAAAGGGAATACTAACTGTATTGTAATCGCTGGACTTCACTTTGGCAAAAAATAGTGGCTCTTCAGGAGTCACCCCTTTTTCTCCAGTTTCACTCATTTAAAAAGAGTGACTTTCTTTTGCCTTCATTTGTTACTTCCAACTCGTATTTTTTGACAGTGTGTACTTTCATTTCTGGCTCTGTGTGTTGTATTTCATCGTAGCTCTCTGTTGAAATCTCTTTCTCACAATTTTAGTGTTACTGATTTCATATTGTTGGTATTTTCCTCTTCGTTTGCACTACATTTGCTTCCTGTTACTGTATTTGTTTCTACAAGAACATACTACAGAATTAATAGTTGCTTATTTATTTAAATAGTAAGAAAACTTTAACTGCAGGAAGGATAAATTGTTTGCCCACAAATCTCTAGTCAGTTGGTTTACTTTTTCTTCTACAGAAGAAGGCAGGCGTATTCTTTTTGTTGCTGTCTAGTTTGTCTTATAAGAAAAAGAAATTAAAAGGAAAAGGGCAGTCCGTGTGAAGCTGTAATCCACATAATTAATTTTTCCTTTGTGTTTTTTTCCCTCTCTTGTCCAGCTCCTGCTTTTTGGACTTTTTCCTTTTCTTGACTTCATTCATATAATTAATTAGTATTAATAATGGCTACTGATTGACTACCCCTTATTAATGCGGTAGTCATGGCAGACAGACACTTGAGTTTCTTATTACAGAAACAGTGTTTGAATCGTTATGAAGGGAACTGAAGAATGTTCAGGACACAAAAGAAAAAATTACCTTCAAACAGATTTAGATATCGTGGCTTTCAATACCCGCCCTTCACTGCTGCCGTGCAGCTATACAGCTATACAGCTATACAGCTATTCAACAACGTGCCTTTCCATTGGTATAATATTAGAGCTGCAGGCATTTGAAATTGTGTGTTTCTGTGGGGAAAAATTACATTTTTGGGGTGCTCTGGTTCTAACGCTGATGTGCCAAGGACTAAAATATGCTATTAAAAACATGAGATCACATTAACCCTCTCTTTACTAGCATATATAGAGCATACAGTGTTTTCTTTAAGCTATTTTGAACACTTTCAAGGAAAATATTTCACATCCTAATAGATTTAATTATTGGTTGGGGGGGTGTTGTTTCTTCCCCCTATTAAGTGTTATTTTTGTTTTATTACCCTAAATAAGGTAACTTCCTGTTCTTCCAAGTACATGCTAGCTCTTGTGCCTCTGGTATCTGTCTTGCATTTGCACTGAAAATATGATTATTGCTTTAGCTAGGATGTATCTTACGATGTTTGGGGATTTTTTGTTTTTTACCTCAGACCATGCCCTTCTGGTGCCATTTTTATTCCCTGTTCCATCTTCAATTCTTCCCTTCCTTCACTTTTCAGTTCTGCTCTTCTTTTTTCACCTCTATGACACAGTGAGCTTTGCCAGCTCCTGTTCCATATACTCATACAATTAGATATCCTGCTTCACATTTACCACGTAATCTTGACCAGTATCCTTATGGTGAATTCTCTTCCCAGTATTAGGCTTTCTTGTTTTAATTCTGATTCATAGCCTTAAAATTTTAATCTTAAAAGTTGCTAGTGAGATAGCTTCCTCATGGGGAGGTACCTTATGTTTACCTTTCTCTCTTCCTGAGTACATCATGTCAGGGCATCAGCAGAATACTGAAATACTGACGAAATATATTTCAGTAATAGTGACTCATCTGTAATGCAGAAGCAGAACTGTGGAACAGTGTCATGACATCTGTAAATCAGGTGTTTGTAACCCACATAAAAACTGAAAAATGTAGTATCACCTCTGTCCTTGACATAAGAGGCTGTGCACAGAATTCATACAAGAGCTGTGAAACACTGGTGTGCAAATTGCAGTAGCGTTTTACTCTAACTTCGAGTGAAAAATTGCATACAAACCAGTATCCATCTTACAAGAGATACTCCTATTTCTACGTATGCGTATCTGCTGAAATACAAGTATCTTCTATCAAGTCGTTTTGTTGTTTCCCCCTGCAGTGCATTTAGTTACTGCAGCCCACCCTGGGAAATCTAGTGGTTATGGCAAAAGACACAGAGTCAACACTGATTTCTTCAGTGTGTACAGGTTGGTGAGACACAGTGAAATTGCTTAGTGGACGCTGAATCTTAACACAAAGCTTCTTAGTAACTCTTACGGCTTAATCTAGAAACTGGTAGACGGGTTGTATGTGTTTACTTGTCAACATGTTGATGTTTTAGTTACCTGATGGTTCCTTCTTCCCCTACATGCTACAGCAGTTGCCCATATGTAGATTAGCAGAAAGTTGTGAAAAGTAAGGCCTCTAGGAAGACTGTAACATCTTTGAATTGTTCATGTGCCACAAGCTGTTGAAAAACTGTTCTGCTGCCTATAAAATATATCTTAAAAAATCAGGGGGGAGGGAAGCAGTCCCTGTTTTATTCTTTCTAGCAGACTGTTTCAAGTAAAATCAGAACTCAAATTTATTTTAAAAACCAGTGTTTTAATAGATTTTGTCTTCTGAAGCTCTTCTGATTCATCAGAGTTTACAGAATAAGCACAGTCTCTTTGCTCTCACTGGTAGTTAATGTGATCTTAGTGTACTTAGGTGCTGGATAACTGAAGTGTGCTCTTGCTGCAAAGTGCTTGTGAACATAAATCTATCAATAAATATAAGCTGTGTCAGTGTGTGTTTCACCATCTTGCTTCCTAAGATTGTCTCACAGCTGGCTGGGCGCTCAGTTGTATTTATAGTCACTTAGTAATTTCAGCATGGAGGCTGCGCCGCTTTCTGAGCAGCCATGAAGATAACATGTAGTTTACAGACCTTTCTTCTTGGAGGCCCTTTGGAGTTGACTGCTGGCTGAAACCTCAGACCTGATGCAGCAGTACATGGTGGTGGTATGTCTCAGTGGAGGTGCTGTTACCTTTTATTTCAGACAGCTCTTTTCTTTCTTCCTCTCGTGTATCTGTGGTTTTGCCATAGTTTGTTTGGGGTTTTTTGTTTGTTTGTTTATTTCTGTGTTCTCCCTATTTGCACATTGTGTATTTTCTTTTCTGTGTATGTACACCATCAAAAAGCTACATACTGTGTTAAGTTCTGGGCTCCTATGAATCTGAGGCTTGTAGAGATAGACATAATGCTTTCAGAATTGAATAAGACATCACAGGGAGAGGAAGCCTATCACAGTGTACAGGTGAGTTAGCTAGCAGACAGGAATGGACTGTTGTATTTTCAGGTGTCTTGTACGGCCTTGCAAAGTTCACTTCATTGAGTCTCTTCTTTTGCCATTTGTATTACAAGCCAAGCTTTCTTAGTTTTGTGTGAGCCTTGAGTTTGGCTGAGTCTCCTAGATCGTTCTCCTTTACTGACTGGGGTAAGAGGAGGAGACCAAAGCTTTTATCTCCCATGTTAGCATTGGTTAGGATAATGCATATTTATGTTTCTTATTACACAGTTGCTTAGCTTGCCCCAATCACATCCAAGTTTCTTGTTTGCTGACTAATAACAGTGACTTTGCAAGAGCAAGCATCGTTTTGGGCCAGTATGCTCCAGGCCCTAAATGTATGGTCTTTTGACATATTTTTGCCATTGCCGCTAAGGAGATAGACACAGGGGTTTTCATAAATTTCTCTTTGAGGTGCTGGTAAGAGGAACATATAGTACATGTGGTGTCATTGGGCTTTGGATGTAGCTGGAAGAAATAGAAGTTTTTCCTGGGAGGGTGCATGTGTGTGAAGGAGGAAACGGGGGGAGGATAACAGGAGCACGTAATCTACCTTTTCTGCAAGACAGGAGAAAGTTACTTTGCTGGGAAAAGTCACCTGCATTCTCTGTTTGAGGGAGATGACTTTGGAGAGAGCTCATCTTAAAATGTGGTCAGTGTGCCCTTGCGTTACCTTTGTTTTCTTGATGATAAAAGTTAAAGCTGTTGTAAGTAATGCTTCGGCTTCTGGCTGTGAATAAAGAGCCAGGTTCAGGTTTTGCTCAAATGAGGTTTTACAGGGGGATCTACAGTATTCGGAGTAAACCAGGAACACTGCAGCCTGTAGTCTGGTTGGACTGATAGGGGCATTCTAGAGCTGTTCGTACATTGGGGTAGAGGATGTGATTATTTTATGTATCGGCAACAATAACCTACTCTTTGAAATCAGTGCTTTTGTAACGGCTCCCTTTTACGTTCAGTTGTTTACTTCCTTAAAAGACCCTCAGCTGAGGAGGTAAGGGCAGTGGCATACTGGAAACTCATTTATCAGGGGCAGAGAGAAAAAAATGAAAGTTGGAAAAAAAGTTTTAAAATGTGGGCAGCACTATGTTTTTCAGCTGCAATTATCGTAGCAGCTTGCTGTTTTTCAGATCGCAAAGCTAGACAATGAGTCACCCCATGTGGAGGGGATTCCTGAGGACTTCAGAGTTGGTACTCTGGTTTATAAACTTTTTTTAGTCTTTTTAGAAGCTTCTGGCTTTTAAGCAGCTTAATTTTCTTTCTTTCTCTTCTTCAGTTCTACATCTGTCATTGTGTAATAGGTAGAATAATTGGGTTTAGAGTAGAGAGTTCAGAGTTTAACTTTCTAGTTCTAAATAAGGCTGATTTTTTTTTTTTAAATTTCTTTTTTCTGGATATGGTCTGATAATTTCCTATTGCTATGGTTGAGGGAGGCTTAGAAGAGGGCCTTATATACAGGTAATGTAACAGCTAGAAGTGCCACATAATAATTTATTGTAATACATACAGGAATTACAGAAATGATCTGTTAGGTTGCATTTCTTTTGCTAAAGATTCCTTCTACCGTATACTTGTATATTTTTCACAACTTCTGTTAAATTTGTGTGGCTGTTACAGGTGTTCCAACAGGGAACTATTTCAATCTATTGTGACGTGAAAACTTTTCTATGTTTTGGGCTATGACTTCTTGAATTGATGTTAAATTGTGAAGCATATCACGATTTTCCTCATGCAAACTTCTTTTCCTTACTTTTTGGAAATACAGCCAATGCTGATGCTGTTTTAGCTCTGACTTAGCTGGGCTGTAAATATTTAATTATTTGACCTTTTAAGTTCTCTATGCGGTATCGTTTTTGAGGGTCTGCATGCTGGAACATTTCATGCAACCTTGTAAATAGTCTATAGGAAACACTTTTTTCTGGACATAATGTCATTTTTTTAGCTACACTGACATATAAAAATATTTCCCAGTTTGTGCTTTTTTTTCCTTCTGCACTGTTCCCAAACTTTTTATACAAAAAACTCGTAAAAATTTTTGTGCTGTCTTCTTCTTGGCCTCACAATGCTGTAGCAGTTTCTCATGATTGCTCTTATTAAAAATGTTTCTTACATTTTACTTCACCTTCTTAAATCTGAAAAGTCTTTAACTTTTTCCTTACTGATCGACATCTATCTCGAGTAAAATTGAAATACTTACTCAGAAATCTGAACGCTTTGTTCAAATTGGTTAAGTGAGTATGATTAAGTTGTTAGAAGTATCCCATCAAGTAAAAATCTTATGACTGCATACAAAGCTGTCTGTTGAATTAAAAAAAGAGAAACCCAACTTTCATTTGCAATAGCAGTGTTCTGATTGTCATTAAATAAATTATGTTTTACTCTATTTTGCTTAAACTCAAGATTAATTTCTATGGTTACAGTGTATATAAATCTCCAGATTGCTTTTAAAAGGGATTGTTTATTCAGAACAGGGCTGACAGTCTCTCCTTAAGAGAAGCTATTACTTAATTTTATTTTTCTAAGTTTAAATGCTTAAAAAATATTTGTAATGATACCCCAAAGGCATCATAAAAATGTAAAAATAATTATACTCTAAAATTACCAAAATTACGGGAAATGGACATTTGAAAAAATATTACTGAGATTCGTGGCTGAGAAAAAGTGAGAAAGGAAAAGTGTCTTACTTCACAACTTAAATTCTTTTCTGGAGTTTCTGCTTTCAGGGATTAAAATGTACTTTTGAATTGTTAGCATTACTCAGATGCAAAAGAATACCATTGATTTCCCTTTTAATTACAGTCAGGCCTTATTGCTCCCAAATTCTGCAAGTGCCTTCTTGGGAGAAATTTCTACGTGACAATCTGTTGGAATTTTTTCAAGTAGAACTTATTCTCCCCTGTGGATGGAGGGGACCATTTTTTTCGTAGATAAAACCAGTTGGCAGATACCCCTAAGCAGATCAAAACCAACATAAATAACATTTTGTGGTGAACAAATGCAGGGATCCAGAGATACTTTTTCATGCCACGTCATATGTTAACTGGGGAAGCTAATGGTCGTTTGGTAGTTAATTTAGTAGAAATATGACTGAGTGATATATTCTGAAGGAAGGGATTTTTCTCAGATGGCTGGACTTGGGTCATGTCAGAAGATTCTTGAGTGGGGACAAAGTAAGGTGCCTTGATTCTCAGTCATGCTTTTAGATCAGCTTGTGCTCTGATAAACTTCTAGCCCTTACTGTAGAGCTGAGAACTTGTTGTGGTTTGCCTTAATTACCATTTTATAAGACACTTCTATTTCTTAGAAAGGGGCAGGGTGGTGGGAACAGGATAATAGTAACAGACTGGTTTTCAGGCAGATTCTGTTAGTATCTCTGTCCGATCCAAGAGTTATTAGAAGGATTATTTAAAAGCATTATAAGGATTATCCTTTTTTATTTTTCTGTTTCCCCTGTCATTTTAGATGAAATTTTTGCTGTTTTAAAGGCGAGTGAAGAAGAGTTGTTTTCCCCAGGGATGGAAATTTTTTTATTTGGTTCTACTTCCTAGGTGCTATAACAGAGGAAGAGTAGCTTGCTCAGAAAATGCAGCAAAGCCATGTGGGGTGGCACAGAAGAGATTTGTGTGCCTGATTGAGAAACTTTATCTAGATTTACCAAAGATGTGAATAGCCTCTATCAGTGTGTCACTCCACATCAGCCACATAACGACTTACACTGACCAGGGCCCAGTAAATTCCTAAGATTTGGGGCCGATGATCCAGGTCTTGGGGTTTTCTGTTACCTTTGGCGGGGAAAGGGCCCTTTGTCTTAATTTTTCTGCCGCTATGATAAAGCACTTGGATGAAAATCTTAATGTGTTCAGAATTGGCTTGTTTCCAGTATATTTGTTTATTTGTTTTGTGCCTGGTCTGTAAGTGTTCTTTAGATAAAGAATCATACACTTCTCATTTCCAACTGGGTATTTCCTTGATCCAGTTCAGTGTTTCAATGGGAGGGAGAAACTTATTTAACATAAAAGCTAGATCAGCCACTAAAGTAATGTTTCATCTGCGTAATACAAATGAAGGTGTTGAAACGTAATGAAAGGATTTTTTCACGAAGAGTACTATTGTACTGATGATGAAAATCCAGGAAAATACTTGAACGCTGACACAGAACGCTGCTTGTCCCCCCGAATCCTATTTGACAGAGTGGTAGGGTTTTAAAACAGTATACTGTGTCAGTATGTAGGCGTGTTAGTGTAAATACATCCAAAATGTAGAACTCTGACTGCCGAGGGCCTGGCAGAGGAGTGTGGGACCGCAGGGCGTGAGGGAGGCTGCGGTGGCTCCAGCAGAAAGCACGTCGGCATGGCCGGTGCCACGGCCGTAACTACTCGGGTGGTGGCCTGTGGTGGCTTCTGCTGGAGCAGAGTCACGTCAGTCCCAAAGTGCAGCACATGCACATACGTCTTTCCCTGAATGGCGCTGCAGAAACTCGGATTCTGAATTTCCTAATGATCATCAGACAGAGTAACCTTTTATTACGGTGTATCTGTTACATGGGACTGGAAATCTCTTTATGGCATGAAACATCTTTGAGTCAAGAAAACATAGTACTAAATGAGCTCAGACTGTGAGAACAAGGGACAAGAAAAATATCTCTTACAAAAAGACACAAGCAAAGTTGAATGCAGTTACTGAAAGGTTGTAAATGGAGCGTTTTGAACAGCAATGGTAAAGGGCAATTATTGCAAATATGTATTTTGACCAATTGACTTTTATCTCTCAACCAAAACATTCCCCACAATTGTTGTGGGGTTTATATTTTAGTCAGTGAGGTTTTGGATGACTGTGTAAAAATATAAATATTAAAGAAGTTATGATTAGAGTTGGACAGTAAACAAGAAAAAAGGAAATAGTTTTATTAAAATCAGATGTTGCTTTTTTTTTAATTGAGAGTATTTGTTGCCACAGAGAATAAATGAAGACTGGTTAGTAAAAACATTTAGCATGCCGTTACATTGTAGAAAGCCTACTGTTAATTTTTTCTGGAGGTCACCTCATATTCCTGTCTACAGACCACTTTCAGAATATTTAGATGTGCTTCTGTATGTGCAGCTGTCAAACCAGCGTGTTCCCACAAGACCTAAGAAAACAGTGGCAAAATTAACACAGGCCTCTTTATCTTAAATTCTACGTGTATTCAGTTTTCTGAATTGAATTGAAATTCAATGCTTATAAGTAGTTATCCTATCAAATAAGGGTTTTTTCTGTATTTATACATGCCTGAAATACAAAATATTAAAATGCTTTTAAGAATATACAGTATACTTCAGGATAATTTCAATCTTTAAAAAAATTTCAGTGGCTTCAAAATAATTTTTCTGTTAGGTTGGAGTTCGCTGTAGGTACCATGCACATTTTTAAAACATACAGCAACCCCATCCCCAGGTAATACCCTCTCAGAACCTTCACCCAGTGATAGTACTTGGTACTCTCGGTCCTTATTGTGGTCAGTGGGGAACTGGAGGTTTTGAGCTCTTAGGTCTTCATTTTGCTTTACTATTTAGAAGAGTCTTGAACGAAAAATGGTTAGCAATTGTGGCACAGAATTCCAAAAATAATCTCATCATCATTCACTTGACCAAATCTTGTGCCAGCTCTGGATTATTTCTAAAGAAAGCATGGTAAGATGAAATGTGAGGCTTTTAGGCTGATAGTGAATTATTTACTACCAAAATTTCCATTCTGTATAGTAAACGGTGAATAAAAAAATCCAAATAACCAAGTGCAGATCTAATGTGCACTTTAGCAGCTAACTAAGTATTTCAAATGTGAACTGACAGTAGCAAAAATCAATGAGAGACAATTTTTAGTATTTATAAATATATGCTAAGTAAAGCAGGAATTAAAAATCAAAAAAAGATTTCCTTTAAAAGCAAACTGGTTTGTTTGTTCATTTTTTTTAGTGTGCAAGACAGTGTTTCTCTACTTTTTCCTTTTTCCCAGTTTGATCTTAAGCAAAAGGAAGCATTTTCTGCTCCAGACCAGGTGTTAGGAAATTAGTTTGGCTTCTTACTGCAGTTTAGAGGTTTCTTAATCATTTTGTTAATGATCACTGAATACTGCCTGTGGTATTCTGCAAACAGGTTTTATTTTCCAATATCCCACCATGGCTAATGCAAATTTTTGCAGTGATTCGTTACAATTTTACTTTGGTTTTACAAAAAAAAATATTGTGTTATTTTAAATTAGAAAAATACTGACAATATTATACATTTTAGTATTTAAATATTTTTAAAAACATTTGTACTGTCTTCACCTTGAAAGGTCAAAAAGCCTCAGTCTTCGTTTTCATGGCTTTTAATTCAATTTTGAATGTTCTTATCGCGTGTACCACCCATTTTATTAATACAACGTCCTCATTCTTGGTTATGTTAATCCTTTTGCTTTGAATGCAAGACTAGTAATAAAATGCAATTGAAATGTCTCCCCGCTCATTGCTGCTGCTGTAACACACATGCTGATGCAAAGCAGAGACTGAACCAAGTCACAATTTCCCCGAGATTAGAGGTAGCCAGGCTGGCTGTCTCCTCGCCTCCTGCTGCCCGCTTCCAGCCCCGGGCCACCCCCACGCCGCAGTTTAGATATTATTTGCTCTTTCGGGTTTCAGATTACGAGAGCAATTGATCTGCGTGACCTATTTTAGAAACTTTCACGTTTTCTAGGGAAACCTAAACCAAATGTACCCCCTCAAGAGACGAATCAGCTGAAAACTGGCCAGTTGGCGTTTGGAGGCATACAGTGCTCCTCGGCAGTGAATTCTGGTGGGACAGCACCACCTTACGGCCTGCTAATAAGTCCCCATCCAAACCCCTTTAAATAACAGTTTTCACACTATTAAATTCAGAACTGAAGCTTCAGCTCTGAATTTAAACTTTGGTTTAATTTAATAGGTTAAATCTTTGTTGTGTGTCACTGTGTCAGGGAATTGTATCATTTCGCCTTTTGAACATTCCAGTTTCTGAAATGTAGAATCCAGGTAATAGTATTTTAAAAACAAAATCTTGTCCGTTCTTAGGCAATATCCTGCAGGAGCTCACGTGAATTCTATGGGCTGACAGTGCTTAAAATTCAACCTAGGAGGAAGCAATGTGGAACCTGGCTTTTCCCGTGTTGTATTTTAAAAAATTCATGACTCTATCTAATCAACAGCAGTTTGCCGTGGAAAACTTCTCCAGTAGGTGTCATTTCTGCAGCAAAACTTTTCTGACTAGTCTTTCCCAACTGTAATAGTTTAGGTAAGAGCCCAAGCTCTTAATTTAAAAATTTATTTCATATCAATTGGGTTTCTGTTTATAGTATCTATTCTGTTTGTATTTTATGACAGATTTCTGAAAATACTTGCCTTCATTACATGCACTAACTATGGAAAATTTTGTCTTTTTTTTTTTTAAATATGGTTTAGACATGCAAAACTTTTTCTTTTTTTTTTTTTTTTTAAGTGAAAAAAGGATTATGTTCTTACATCAATTACTCATCCTAGTACTGAGACTGTACTTTTTTTGGTCGGAACCATGCAGTCCCTGTACATCACCTAATGCCTTGTTGAAATTCTTAATTTCTTCTGAAATGAGCAGTGAGTATGTTTGGGTTGATGGTATGTTTGGAATTGAAAACACGGTAGGTCTCTAGATATTCATATTGTAACAATCTTAAATTTTGTGCTCTTTGCAGAGGGGACTGTGGAATCTAGCCACCTTTTTGTGAATCTGTAGATGGAATCTATTTAGGAAAGATATTTTGAAGATCAGGCTCTTTGGACATACAGAAAAATTAAAAGTAAAATTTTTTTTCTTTTTTTGTGGTTAATAAGGCACTACCATCAGTAGTGCTTGGCAGTGCTGATGAATCAACAGTAAATGTCATGTCTCTTGCGACTTTCGCTAGAGCCTTTCCTTTTTTTTTGTTTTGGTTTTAAGTATCTTTAAAGTTTCCTTTAACAAAGTACACCTTTTAAAAATTCAGAGTGGCAATGTTGTGTGAAGTCTAAGAGGCAATTTTATATGGTAGTAAATAGTTGCTTATTGTTCTGGTGGAAGAGTAAACCTGACAAAATGCTATGTTTGTTCAATGAAACTGACTATTCAGTGCTCTCGAATTCTCTCTACAATATGTCACGGGAACCTACTCCAATCATTTCAATCGCAAACAATGCTGCTGCTTCTTGCAGTGGGTTAAACGTATGCAAATTGGAACCTACTGTTTCATGAGTGATCAATTCTTTGTTGGGAGTGGAAAGAAATGTTGCGTGTATTGCTAAGATACTGAAGGAAGCATAGTCAGCGTCTTCATTCTAAATATATTCGTCTTTTGAAGATGCTGCTTTGGAGGGAATGCTTTCCTGTTTCTCCTCTTGTTTATTTAGAGCCTGCTCTAAAATCATAAGAAAAATCTCTATTTAGAGGAACATCTACCATTTCTAGTGAAGGCCCAAGTATAAATAGAGCTGTGCATGCCACCTGTGGTAGCAGATGGCAGCCATTCACAGCTTCCTTTTGTGTTGGACCTGCATTATATGCAATATTTGCTTTTGTGGTTTAATAAGAGTTGTTTAAAATAATCTACAGTGGCAACAAAACACAGATATAGGCATTAAAGGGGTAGTTTACAATGAAGAGAAACTTTTTAAACTGCAAGCCAGAACTTAAGGTAACTTTTTAAAAGTTACATTACAGGCTTTAATGTGAATTTATGGAGGGTTTTTCACTTGTGTGATGCTGAAGCTTTTGTTGCCACTGAGTGGAAAACTGCTGCTGCTTCACTGTAGAGAACCAACTGTTTTTTCATGATCAGAACTACACTTGGGAGTTTTTAAGTAACACCTGGAGTCTCCAGCTTTGGTACCTGAGCTTAGGAGGTTATCATATTAAGTTTCTTCAGGTGTAACTAAATATACCTGCGTTCATGGCAGATGCGTCTTTTAGGAAGTTCCTTACTGTGTGATCCAGCGTCTGCTCTCCCTTGTGCTGATATAGGCGTTTGTGGAGCTGAAATGAAAGAAACTGATTCTTTATATTTGGTCTTTAGCATTATTAACCCCCATTTCCAGAAGAGTAATTAAAAAAATGTAATTTGTGTGTGATTTTGACCCTCAAGGGAGTGCCAGTGTGAATAGAAAGAGAAGAGGGAAACCCTGGAGTTTCATAAGCGGTCTTCTTGTCAGAAAGAACACAGCCCTCCCTATTCCGGTAGTGAACAGAAGCTCAAGAACATGCTCTTCATATAAGGATATAACTGATGTTGGCAATAGGAGGAAAGGTATTTTTTTCCCATGATTCTCATTAAATTGTCAGCTATGTCTGGAAATTCAGTAGTGTTCTTCCCCATAAGATAGGTTAGTTTTAATATAGTTCAAGAGTGCTGCAACATTGAAGGGCATTTTTCTAAGCCCTCCTACCCCTTCAGGGAAAAAAGGAAATAATTTCATTATTTTGAGGTTGAAGGAGAGGCTTATTTCTCTGCTGCAGACTTTCAGAGAAGAAGAAAGCTGATTTCCAGAGGCAGAGAATGGGAACCACGACAAGAGGCCAATACTCAGATGTGTTTGTGCTTCATCTTCAAATTGCTTTCATATATTCTTTCGATGGCTGTGTCAACCGGTGGTATAATAGTTTTGAAAAATAGGAAGTTGCGGTTACAGTGGATGTGTAAATGGAGTGGGAAAAACGGATATGCTGAAATGGAAGTGGGATTTAAAATTGTTCTAGGTCTACTTGAAAGATGAATTGGAGAAGACACAAAAGATTAGCACAGAGACAGTAAAAAGTAGGGGGGGAGAGAGAGAGACTGCCCAAGAAAACTGTTGCAAAGGGAAGACTTTGTAGAGATAAAGTCAGGTTTGGTAAAATTCACAATGAATTAATTAAT
>VXBO01000813.1:12493-24605 GCA_013400135.1 Rhinoptilus africanus | reverse complement strand
TGTTGCTTTCCACTTTCTCCAGAGTTCTTACCAATCTGATTCTTATTGCCTCAGTCTGTCTAAGCAGTCACAGGTCCAAATTCCTATCTATGATCCCCGCTTCCTTTGTGGCATTGTTTCATATACGTACTCCCCAAATTGAGGCTCCGCTATTCATGATCTTCTCTCAAAATATTTGGGTGTTAGTATTTTACAAGTCCATTGGATTCAGGTTTCCCGGCTTTCTTTAGCATATTGGAAAGTAGAAATCTACCTCTAAAATTAATATACAATATTCCCAATGTCATATGATTCAAACAACCTGGGTAAAATAGTATATATTGTAGGAAACTTCATATGCAAGTACTTATAAAGCCACAACAGAAAATAAAATTCTATTCTTGAGCTGTTCTTCTCATAAAGGTCACCTGTATAATAAAGGTAACACTAATTTCTAGGTTTTGGGGAAGATAATGGTCTGCAGTGTAGCTTTTGCCCTGAGTCTCATGGAACTGAGTCCATTTGTTTGTTAAAAAGTAGTTTCTTCAGGGCAAGTAGAAAGCACAGTAGGGAGATGGTGCTGCTTCTCCATACAAGGAGGCCAGGGCCCAACCGCCCAGTCTGGGAGAGTTAAATGTCTTCAAGTCTGGGGCACAAGAATTAAGATTTGCCATTTTACCAATCACTCTAAAAAAAACCCCAAAAACATGTCTTAAAAATCTGCTTGCAGAGACATCACAGGAGGAGAGCATTAGTGTTGTTCTGAAATATGAAGAGGACAACGGCACCCACAGTAATGCTTTTAAGGAACAAACCTTGTCACAGTTCATGCTTGCAAAGCACCCTTACCTTTTTGTGGCAAAACGACAGGAGGGAAAGGCTTCAAGTTGCTCCAGGGGAGGATTAGATTAGATATTAGGAAAAAATTCTTCACCAAAACGATTGCCAAGCATTGGAACAGGCTGCCCAGGGCACTGGATGAGTCACCATCCCTGGATGTATTTAAAAGATATGTAGACATGGCGCTTAGGGACGTAGTTCAATGGTGGACCTGCTATTGTCAGGCTAACGGTAAGACTCGATGATTTTAAGGGTCTTTTTCAACCCAAATTTATTGTATGATTCTGTGACCGAAGTTGGCAGCCGGTCAGCACAGACACTCTCCAGGGTCCCTCCCTTTCCTTTACGATATTCCCGGGTGTTTTGCTGTCCCACAGAGGCAATTAAGAATTGCTGAGTATAGGATGCCATTTTAAGTTTAAAATTCTGCTGTTTTAATTGTTATGTCACAAAAACATGTATTTTCTAGTAAATGCGACTTTTCAAGTGTGTTGCTTGCAGGTCCTCTTTATGTGGGATTTGTACAGTTGACATCCAAAGCAATTAAAAGCTATCCACGTGTGCCCTATGTATTTTTCTGAGGCAAATACTGCATTCTTTGCAGATCATTGTAACAGAAATCTTGAGTTCGGAATGAATGGCATGTGAATTGAAATATGTATGAAGAGGCATTTGAATAAAGAACGGAAAAAGAGATAACGGCATGGCATGCCTGAGTTGGTGCAGAAAGTTGTCATTCAAATAACCAGAGAAAAAGGACTGCAGCAATTTTAAGCCATAAAGATAAGGTGACAAAGAGCTGAAAATCAGGCTTGCAGGCATAAAATACTCAAGTAGGAAAATAAAGAACACTAAGACTCAGCAATTTTTCCTCAGGCTTGCAAAGGGCAGGAGAGGATAGACAGAAAAAAGATCCCAGTAAATATCTACTCATGGAAGATGCAAAAGATACAACTAAAATTCAGTGAATAATACTTAATAATGACTGCCGATCAAGAAGAAGCTCGAGACACATGATGAGAACTCAGCAGTTGCTGACAGCACTCCTCTGTGGCATTATTATTCCTTCCTACGTTACTTGGAAAAACATGTATTGGCACTTGTGAATATGAGAGAATGAGTAAGTGAAATCCACGGCAGAAAGAGCATGAGTGAAATTAGTTTTGCTTAAAATAAAAATCACCTTCCCCTTCCAGAAAGATTCATGTTGAGCCTTCCTACAAAAACTACTGTAGATAACATAGCTTTATTTTTTTTTTTTCCACATGTAGGAAACTAGGAACAAAGCATAAAAATTTAAAGCACAACTTTTACCCCATAAGTTTCTCTCATTTTCTTTGATTTTTCCATTTTATCCTACACACTACAATGACTTTCATTTTAAAAAGCTACTCACCAATATGCATGTTTATAAATTGAAATGGATTTTGCTGGAAGAGAACTGAGGATAAATGAGTGCGTTCACCTTCACTCTCTTCATTTTACCTATTCTCTTCTTTGTGTCTCTGTGCCTCAGTGCCCAAAATTCCATGCACTAGAAAAGGTCAAAAAGATATGAAGTCAAGGAAAACCTAATGTAAATAACAGGAAAAATCTCCTAAAAGTCTGTACAATCATCTGTGTGAAAATAGTGCAAGACCCATCTTAATGGCACTGCAAAGTATTAAATACTGTAGTAGAATAAATTCCCTGGTCTAGTCCAGCTGTGAGGGAAGAAAGGGAATGACACCATATCATATGGTGCATTTTGTTGTTAGTTTCTATAATTTTTACTGTCTGAGAGAAAACACAGCCTCAGACCGTGTGTTGCCTTCCTCCTACACAGAGCTACGCAGATGATATGTCTAATAGTTCAGTGGACAAAATGTAGATCCTGTGATGGGATCATGGTATCATCCCAGCAAAACATCAGGTCACTTGGAACTGGTTGTTACATTTAACTTTTACACCCCTGAAAACAGTTAAAAACTGTTATTATTTGACCTCTAATGTTTTTTATTTTGTTTTATCTTAAATAATGATTTCAAATAATTCTGATTTGTATAAAACATGCACTGTCATGCACATATATGCACATATTTATCTTCTTTTTTTTTTTTTTCCAGCTGAAAATGAAAAGAGCAGCATCAAAGCCCAGAATCAGCCTCTGAAATTCAGGGGCAATGTGTCTTGGTCACCTTTCCAAATTACTCAGCCCACAGTAATACTGCAAGACAGGCCCATTTGATTTATCTGCAGCACCCAAGTGCCCCTGATACTCCTTCCAGTTCAGCTCAGACTGCAAACCCAGCCGACACCATTGGCAGCACTCAGTGTTTGACTGCCAAGAGAGTCCTGGAGCAATCCAGGGCAGGACAAGCCCAGCTCTGCCTCAACACTTCTTGAGAACGGGAAAGCTTCAGATGGGGGCAGTACATGCATGTCCCCGGCCAAGGTTTTCACAATTACCTTCAGAAAGCTAGACACCAAGGGCGGCAGTTTCTGGAATACTGAAATGACTAAGAAGCACAGCCCCAGTTTCAAAGAAATCCTCGTCACTTACAAATTTCCTTGCTAAAAGTCTGCCAGAATCTTCAAACTGAGAGAGTTGCTAGATAATTGCCGTAAATGCTTATTTACCTCTTTAAATGAATGGTCAGATTTTCAAACAGGAAGAATACCTAGAGCTTGGGAAAGTTGGAAAACAGTATTTTCCTTTTGTCTTAGGGGCAGGAGAGGAAAGGGGAAAGTCAATAATGGTAGACGAAAGTCAATATTAATGAACTTTTTCATCCACTTATCAGGAAGACAGCAACTCCAGTTAGTCTGATCTCAAAAAGGGCCTGGCACATGTTGCTCCTGCAAGTCAGATTATTGTTCTTGCAGTGACTTGTTCCTGGGATAAAAACAAGCAGTCTCTGTCGTCAGGATAATCTTTTCATCCCAAAGAATGAGCAAAGGAAAAAGAGGTTTATTAGCTGATATTTCTAGTTGTAGGAGACAAACAGTCCCTCGTCTCTTCAACTTTGTTATGTCCTTCCTCCTCCAGTCAGATTTTGCCGTTGTTTCAGAAACTGATGCCAATTTGTGCCAACTCTTGGCCAAGAGGACATCTGAAACTCCTTACGTTGAAATTTTGTGAAAAACAGCGGTCTCCTAATTAATCTCACGTGGTCCAGAGTAGCTCCAAGCAAACAGACAGGGTTTTTAAGCCTCTATTTCTGCTACGTCCTTCACTTGCATGCATGAACAGATGATTTTCCTTAAAACTAGCTATTGTCAGAATAGTGTTTGAATGCACAAAAAGTTAGGATGTGCTGGATAAGTGTTGCTGATGAGCATGGATCACAGAAATACCAGCCTGCACCTAACACTGCCTGAACAAGACTAGTTTGACTGCAGAATGCCTTCAGAAGAGCAGCCTATAATCATCAGTCTTGAGAAACTAGGAGCTAACCAAAATGCAAATTTTTCTTACATCTTAGCTCCCAACTTCAAATCATGTTGTGACTCAGTTCCATCAGTCACTTAGGGAGGAGATAATATCACTAGGATCAAAATATACTGGCACAAGAAGTATCACATTTATGAGCCTGGTACAGACACCCTGTTGTTCCATTTTCTGGATCTCGTCAATTATTCAAACTCAAAGACTGGATGACTGGAAGCCCCTTCCAGCCCCTATGATTCTATGTTTCCATGACTCTGTCGATGTCCCCCAACAGTCAAATCCCAGTTCAAATGGGTTAGGAGCAATTTGCAGCAGGAAAACTGCTGTAACACCAAGAAAGAAGTTACGATGAAGATATGCAGCTGCTGGCCTGCGGCTGGTGGTTTACCTCCAGCACTATGGTTTCCACAAACTTATGGGAAAGGTGGGACTCGGTTGCCAATGCTGCCTCCCTCTCCTAAATTAAAAAGGAGATTGCCATTTAATTAATTTAATACAGTGCATGTCTTCAGAAGGATTAAAAGCACATGAAATGACAAAACTGCTGGATCCACATCTTACGCCCTGCAGATCACACTAATACAGAGCCGGTAGCCGAATACTGGAGCTCCTAAACATGAGAATGACATATTTCCAGCTGCACTTCTCCTGCCGTGTAAACACAAGTGCAGATCAGACTACAAGCTCTGGACAGTAAAGGCTCCGATCTGGATCCTCCCAAAGGGCAAGCAGCAGAACAGTGGAACAGACTTCTTTGGTGGGTGCTAGTGCTTTACTGCTGTAACAAAGGCAACTCATGGAATCACAGGTTAGTTTGGGACCTTAAAAGGTCATCTAATCCAACCTCCCCTGCAATGAGCAGGGACATCTTCAACTAGATCAGGTTGCTCAGAGCCCCGTCCAACCTGAACTTGAATGTTTCCAGGGACAGGGCATCTACATCTTCTCCAGGCAACCCGTTCCAGTGTTTCACCTCCCTCACTGTAAAAAATTTCTTCCTTCTTTTTAGTCTAAATCTACCCTCTCGTGGTTTAAAGCCATTGCACCTTGCCCTATCGCAACAGCTGTGCTAAAACGCTTGTCCCTGTCTTTCTTATAAGCCTCCTTTAAGTACTGAAAGGCCATAATAAGGTCTCCCCGGAGCCTTCTTTTCTCGAGGCTGAACAACTCTCTCAGGCTGTCTTCACAGGAGAGCTGCTCCAGCCCTCTAATCATTTTTGTGGCCCTCCTCTGGACCTGCTCCAACACATCCATGTCCTTCCTATGCTGAGGGCTCCAGATTGGATGCAGTACTCCAGGTGGTGTCTCACCAGAGTGGAATAGAGGGGAAGAATCACCTCCCTCAACCTGCTGTCCACGTTTCTTTTGATGCAGCCCAGGGTATAGTTGGCTTTCTGGGCTGCAAGCGCGTTGTTGGCTCTTGTCCAGCTTTTCATCCACTAACACCCCCAAGTCACTCTTGGCAGGGCTGCTCTATATCCCTTTATCCCCCAGCCTGTATTGATACTGCGGGTTGCTCCAACCCACAGCAGGACCTTGCAGTTGGCCTTTTTGAACCTCATAGGTTGACCTGGGCCCACTTCTCAAGCTTGTCCAGGTCCCTCTGGGTGACTCAGATGATTACTGTTGCACATTTCAAAGCAATCAAGTATGCCCAATGCAGAAAAAACCAAACCTGTCAGTGCCGCAGGTGTTGAAATGTATAGAGCAGATCCACAACCAGCAGAAGTAGCCAGCATAAGAGCAGATCTCTTTCACTTATTTATAGAATGCTAACAGTTTTATATAATTGGCTATTCTAATTAAAATTTAAAACAGGAGAGAGAATTGCAAGCCCAACACCAGGTCAATGAGCTGGGTGTTTGAAAAGCGTACTTCCTTTCCATGAATATCACAGCACTCACCGTGTGGCCTATAGCCCTGCTGCAGTTACTCTCCAGTTCACAGATCCTTATGCATCTGCATAGACACGAAACACCAAAAAAAATGTTGCTTGCTTTTTCATCCAACCCTTTATGGAAGGGAAAACTTTAAAAAAATGGCCAGCAGACCACAAAGTCCTATGGTGCAAGAAAATAATGAGTAGAGACACAGTTACATGAAAAGGTGGCAGAAGGAAAATAAAATGGAACGTTGAGGAGTCCTCATCAGGCGCCAGAGCTCTGTATGAAAGAACAGAGCAAAGTGCCTCACAGTGAACCTTACCACCCAAGCATCATTATTAGATAAAAAGAGTGATTTTTCACTCTGTGAAGTGTTAATGCTGAGGGTTGGTCTTCTTTTCTGCTGAGGGAAACACCTACAAGGCAACTCCCCAACCTACTAAGAAGCATTGGGCTTGGAGATTGCCTTGCTGACGTTTGCTTGTGGCTCTCAGAGGACAATGCAACAGTCCAGCAATAATGCAGCGCATTAAGTACTGTCTGGTGCAGCTTATTTTCTGAATACAAACTCAGCAGAAACAATTTCCCGTGTTCCTCATACCTTTCAATTCCATTTTAGAGAGACACTAAGGCAATTACTTATGATTCTATCTAAAGCATAGCTTGTCTAAAGCTGCAGGTGAGAAAAGAGCACAACCAATACCACATGTGTTGGAAAGAGATGCAGTGGCTTGGTGTATAAACATCAGCCCTCAGCTAACCAACATGCACGTTTTCCTTCTGAGCAAGATGAAGAGATCAAACTCTAGAATACAACTTGGTATCATCGAGTTCCTTGGAAACCACCTTTGAAGCATCTTTTTGCTGCATGTGAAATGAATTACAGATGCAGCTCTTAGCCAAAACACACTCCCTGAGACATCTGTTGCCCCATATCTGCTCCAGCCTGCAGACAGGTGATGTCCCTAGGGTCATCCCGCCAATGTCCCGCTGGTCCCTCTCCTCTGTCTCCTCAGCACACTTCCCTGTCCCTGTCCTTGTCAGCCGTTGCCTGCAGCATTTGTCAGTATTTGCCCTGCTCTATTTGACGCAGGAACATCTATCCAGTGACAATTTAGCATTTAGTTTCCTTTTGGTTACCGGCTGCTTGTCCGTGCGCCTCGCGGCACACCCATGGCCACCACTCCCGATTCCTGGCAGCCCCAGGACAGCTGGGGACGTCATCTGAAGAGCTGTGCGTGATTGCTCCTTAATTACCGGGTAATCATCCACGGATTATGAAAACTGTAATCATTGTTTACAGTGATGCTATTCCTGCACATCTTGTAAGGGTGGTTTGAGACCCAGGGGAAGATCCTACAGCTGCAGCATCATCTCCGTACCACCTCTGCTTTGGACTGTGGTTGGAGGGCCTCATCCCCCTCTGAGTCCTCAGCTATGTGTCAGGACTCGTTCTTGTGTTCCCTCAGGAAATCCTATTTTTGTTTCCTCCCGTGGCAGCCTGAACAAGAGTAAGAAGGCTGAAACACAACGGGGTAATCCAGGATTATAATGAATATACATCTAGCCTTCACAGTAGCGTGAGGACACCACGTAGTCACTGGTGTCACTGCAGTGACAAAGGTTTCTTCTTTCAGTTTCAGGATGTTCTTTCACTATCTGACTCTTGCCAGAGGGGCTTTGAATTCAGCAGTCTCCTTATCCACAGCAGCACCAGTCCCCCAGCAAACTAGTTGTAGACTGAAGGTGACGCAGCCTATTCCTCGGGATCTTCAGATTTTCCTTCAGTTGTTGCTGGCCCAGAGCATTTGCTTTCAGCACTGATCAAGCTGTATCCACTGCTTCAAAAGAGAGATGATTTGTTCCTATCAGATTCAGGCAAACTGAAAATTTGAGCAATCGCTAATCTAACAAAGTGAAAGATTCGTGTGCTGTTTATACAATTAAAAGCACTTCGACTAAAAATAAAGATGCAGACAATAAAATGCAGGCTTTGGCCACGCCTAGACTTATATCTATTGCTGCAAATGTCTTTCTGAGGTGTTTCTCAGGTATAAAAAAGCAAATCTCCTACTTAGTGGTAAGCTGCCTCTAGAGAGACGGCTTTCAGCCTAAAGCCTCCTTATAGAATGATAGAATGGTTTGGGTTGGAAGGGACCTTAAAGATCATCTAGTTCCAGCCCTCCCCCATGGGCAGGGACACCTCCCACCAGCCCAGGTTGCTCAAAGCCCCATCCAACCTGGCCTCGGACACTTCCAGGGATGAGGTTTATGTTCAGTTATGCAGTTACATGTGAGGTTCTCTAGGAACACCGAATTCAAATTATACTTCAAAACATTTCTTTGCTAATTTAAGGAACCTTTTTTTTTTGCTTTGTGGCCTTATTCTTAGCAACTCAGGAGCTAGGAGAGCTAATAAATTCTTAAGATTTATAGTGGCGTATATAGAGAGATCGGGACACTAGTGCTTTTGCTTCTTTTCCTCTTAGGAAAGGACTTGAATTATAAGTTCATACAGAAGTCGTTTTCGAATAACGAAACATGCCTTTAAGCTCTGTTAATGTCTTCAACATCCTCTCTACCGAAATGTTTTCCCTAATCAAACAGTAGACAGAGCCTTCTGCTTGTACTTGAATCTTTAAGTGTACCTTATAAACTTTACATGAACCTTTAAATGTACACATTGCAAAAGTCTCTTAGGGAGGGCGGAATTTGGCAGCCCAACAGAGGTGAAATTGCTGCAGCTCCTTGCCAGCCGGTGCAACCAGCAGCAGGCTGAGCATACTATTCCCAGTCGGCACATGCACAGCAAGGCACAGACACACCACAGACACACGTACACACAGGGCCGCCACACAGACCTGCACAGAGCGCTCCCACGGACAGAAACGGCAGCAGCATCCTCCCTCCTTTGCTCCTTGGCTGAGCAGGATAGAGGTCCACTAACGTGAACTACACACGGATTGTATTTGTACCATGTGGATCTCAGCAGCTCTTGCAAACCAACATATTATCAGGTCAGGTAAAACAGACAGACGATGCTTCCTATGGCTTGAATGTGCTATAGAAAGATAGATAAAATGCAAAATTACCTTTGGGACTTAAAATTCACTTTGAATCCAATTCTAGCCTTTGGTTCCAGATCTCACCATCTGAAAGCAGCTTCTTGTTCTCGTAACAGTGAAAACATCCAGCTTCCAATACCAGATGAGTTTCAGCGTTGGGCTGCTGTTGTTACCTAGTCAAGGGAGCTACTCATAAAGCTCTGCTGCGGTCACGAATCTGCTGTGGTGCAGCCCAGTGCTCCTCGAACATCAGGTCCCAACTACAGGCTGACTGAGAAAGAACATTCTGGTATTTAAAGCATGGAAATAGGAATCTGCTTTACACTTTATATTTGACACATTTTGATCAAGATCCAGATTCTTGACTGCACCATATTTCACTTTTTTAGTCTATAGACTGAATTTTTAATTTGAGACAACAAAATTAGGATGACCCATATTGTAGTTGGGAACTTCCGTGAGCCTTTCCCAGTGAGGTCACTGTTGGTTAGTCACTAGCCCACGAGCAGACTGCTCAAATTGCTCAGTATGAACTGCAGGTTTTCAGGTTAGTAACAAGAAAGAGTGATTCCAGTGAGGGATGTAAATATATTCTTCCGATTGCTGCAGAGAAAATTAACCATCCTGAATATCAAATATTGCGCTCCCGTATTTCCTGCTGTAACCAAAGTATGTTCCAAAGTAGACAACAGAGACAGTATCTCTACTGCTAAATGCATCCTCTTTAGAGAGGGATCTCTGATCAAACCCTGTGATGCTAAACAACCTATGTCCAACAACTTAGGGCTCTAGAACAGACTGGAGTGGCTGAATTGCACAGTATTAGGCTGAGGTCTCCTCTGTAAATGGAGAAGTAACACGAGGGTTTTGCTGCAGTCCACAAGATTAAATGTCACATGTCCTGAGGTGCACAACAGAGGCATGTGGGGGTGACTGTAAGTCCAAAGCCTACTGACAAAGCAAAAAGGGGACCTATCGTACTCTGGTCCAACCAATCATGATTATCAGTAGCGCCATGCCATGAATGCCTCCATCCCTGGAGGTGTTTAAGAAAAGGGTAGATGAGGTGCTGAGGGACATGGTTTAGAAGTGGTTTTTTGTCAGGGTAGGTTAATGGTTGGACTTGATGATCTTAAAGGTCCCTTCCAACCTCACTGATTCTACGATTCTGTGATTCTGTGAATTCCCTGCCATGTAGTAGTTCCCTGTCATGAACCATCAAGTAGTTGCCTGCCATGAATTATCTCCAGAACTGTACCCGGGTTTCTTCCTGGAAGGAACAGGTTGGTTCATTTCAAAATAATTCCCTGTGGTGAATCAACACCCATGCAGGGTGGACAAACTAGGAGCCGGGTCATGGCAGCCTAGTGCTCTAACAGTGCAGATAATACCCAGAAGGTGATGCGCTAGATGAAGGGGCAGGGAATGGCCATGTGAGCTCTACCTGTAGCAGTGGTGCTGCATGAAGGTACACAGGGGTGGAAAGGCTGCAAAACCCTCCCAGGGTTCTATAGCCTAAGGTGTTTCTCCCACGAAAATACAAATTCTTCAAGGGAATGAGCTGCGTGGTCATCCCACTTGTTGGCAAAAGTGATATGGACAAACAAAGTGTGTTGTACTAAGTGGAAGCCTTGGAGTTGCAAGGCATCTGATGGAGCCGTTACTCATGCCTTGCTTAAAAGACTGGGAAATCCAGGTCTTAAAGCGCAAAGAGGGGTGACATCGCTTTATATGGTATCNTTGGACACCTGGGCACACTGCTGGTAGTAGTAGTAGTAGTTTAAATGTCTTTAAACTACTGATACGCCCGAATCACTGGCAGCCTGTACAACCATATTAACTAGTTCTTAGCTTATCCATGAGATCCCCTAGTCTTTGTAGTGTTTTCAATTAGAAGTTCCATGATCAAGATGCCTTGTTACCTGCATGTGGTAGTCCACTTGTCTTTATGATTCTTTGATGGTGGTTCACTGGACCATGCAACTTGCTCTTAGGCATCTCTTACAACTTGATTCTAGCTGATGCTATAGTGAGCAGTGGGAGTCTTTCCTGGCTCATGGACCACCTGTAACTTCAACCTTAGCATACCCTGTAAAATGGAACATATCACTATTGTCAGGGATCATCCCAGAGCAGGAAAAGCAGCAATGTTTTTAGCTCTCAAGCCTAGTTTTTCTGTGTTTGTAAGATATACCATTGACTTACAGAGTCTGGATTTTTCCAAGAGGGCAAAATCAAGGGTATTCCATGAAATGGGAGATTGCTGAGTGGGCTAGTGTAGGGGCTGGTGTATTGTTCTCCTTCTAAAAAAAACCCACCCTAGTATGAAACCCAAATGAACTCCTTTAGCCATGAGGACTGGGGAGTTATTTAGAATCTGAATCTGGACGGAACTGATTATGAATCATTTTATTTGTAACAGAATCCAAGATTTGAGATGCTGACATGTCAAAAAGGAAGCTCTCAAATCTGTTTCTCTATTTCAATTCATTTACTGCCTTTTTTAAGGCCCTGTGCATCAGTCTGCCTATCTCCACCTAAAGTAGCAGAACAATATGAGTAAGGGGACAAGGAGAATAATCAAGACAGGAAAAATTTCTAGTAAGGAGAAAATTATTTTAACCCTTTAAAAGGCTCTCTGACACAGGTTTTCATCCTTTGTCATCAAGTGAAATACATGTGCACGGATCTCTAAGACAAAGGTCTGTAAGAACCAAATCTTAAATTAAATCAGTATGTCATTTGTTCCAGAATTTAAGCTAATTCAGAATGGCAACAATATAGTTACTGCATCAGAATTACATTGTCTATAGATTGTTGGGTATTTTATTTTTTGACAAATTAGTTTTTGATGTCAAACGGTTCATTTAAATACAGTGTATTTAATACTTATTTGATCAACTAAAATGATAGAG
>VXBO01000813.1:0-12470 GCA_013400135.1 Rhinoptilus africanus | reverse complement strand
GGGGGGGGGTGGGGGTTACTGCTCTTCTTGACTTCATCTTTTGTCCTTCTCATGATGTGCCCCTGTGGTTTCTCCGGCAGGCTTCCAATTCCTGTTGTTTTTGAAGAAAGATTGATTATCAGTTTTGATTGCCTTTGCTAGTCTTTTTAGAATTTTTTTTGGTCTGACTTACTATGTTCACGTCCTCTTATTTTCATCATTTAGACACAGCAGGGGTTTTTCAAGGATGTCTATATAAGTCATGCTTTCTTGATCAAGGAAAATGCATGATATTTCAAGTGTCTCATGCCATATGAAGTTGTAATAATTTTTCATAGTCAGGGCTAATATATGTTCCAGAAAGATGATGTTGACAGCATACTAGTTAGTTTACTATCAGTCTGTCTGTAACAAAGATCTTGCAAGGACTGAACAGTGTGTTGTTTATTCCTCTCCGTATTAGTGTTACAATGCTTATTACCTGATCTTTATTAATACAGAAAATGAGCAATATCAGAAAAATGTTCCGTTCAACATGAAATGATACAGCATGCTCTACCAGCCCCACCGTGAGCTGCCAGTTGCCAGCAAACATTCTGAGAAATACCATCACTTGCAAACCTAAAAGCTTGCAGATGGGGATATGCCTTGGAAGAGTGGAAGGCTGTGTAGGCAAATTCATCCAAAGTATCCAAACTCTGAGACATATACAATACCATTCAGACGTATGTTGGCTTCTTAAAACAAAACGTGTAGTCAGAGTGTGTTTCATAAATGTGTTGTGGGGAAGCATTTCTCAGATTACAATAGAATTTCCTGAGAAGACCACAGGCTAGCAAATAGCCCGGGACTGTTGATGAGGGTATTTGCATAAGGGAAATGGAACCTGAGGCTCTGGCTCCACATCTACCTGTTTCAGAGAAAGCAACTGGACAATAAAAGAGGTATTGTAGTGTGGGGTGGATTGTTTGTACTTCATCTCAGGTGGAGTCATGACTTAGAAAGTACTCTCAATCCTTAAGTGTTATGCAAATATAAAGTGGAGCCATAGAAGAGAAACAAGTAATTATGTATTACTCATTGTTCTGGAAAATCCAAGGCTTCACTGCTGAAAGCTGCTCATATTTCCACTGAATTTCCTGCTACATCTCTGACGCAAAGGAAAACAGGCACGACTTAGATCTATATTGATGGACAATTTGAGTGTTTTAACTCCACTTTCAGACCATGCAGTGTTCTGCATCGCAAAGAGATATTCCTTGATGTTTTTATATCTTAACCTGTGACTGTATCTGGTGTCTAGATTCTGCACATACAGCTATACTGGGCATTTTGGGACAGAGTAGGGACATCTGAGATGCTGTACGCGAGCTAGCTGGGGTATTGGAGACGGGCTAGTCACAGTCTCATAGAATTCTCTGTTGTGAGTGCAATGTACATGCAAAACACTCAACCGTTCCCAGAAAGTGAGTGGGATCAGTGTTACTTGGAAGACTTTACATTGCCCTGTCGTGTATGTGTGTTCGGTGTAAAAAGAAGTGGAGGGCGAGTGCATCTGATGTGATAAAATGGATTGGAAAATTCAGCTTTATTTGAAAGAATGACTTGTGAAAAACATATGTTTCCAAAGCAACTGTAACAATCATCCCTCTGACTCATCTGGAGAAAGAATGGAGAAAAAAAAATATAGTATGTGTATATAGAATTTCTTCTTAGGAAAATGCAAATGCAGTAACTTTCTGAAGTCAGGACTGAATGAGTTGAAGGCATGTTGATTCTCTGCTGTACAAAGAGCATGCAACATGGCTCTACTTTGAAAACTAAGTTTACATGTGATACTTAAGCCTGTATTTACATTGTTTTAATCTTGACGTTCATTTGACACTGTTCCTCATTTCATCAATTTTCTAGCCAAACTATGATCTCCAATTACATCTTTCCTTACGCCAGTATAAAGCAGTGCCAGCCTAAGGTGAACAGATGGGTTTATATGACATCCAGTATCAAGGTATCTTCTGTTGTCTGTCTTGTAACACCTGCTTAGTGTGAGGTTCATTGTCTCCCCCATGTTAAATCTTGATCTTCGTGCTTTTAGGTGGTTAGTCTCCCCCTGGTCCCAGCTTCTTCATCAGACAACCCAAAATTTCTTTTTCCCCTCCTACCAGAGACAACTGGAATAATTTCCCCATTGCACTGTGACCTTATTAAGAATTAGCCGTGACACAGTAGTGACGTGCATAAAGATCCGAGCTTGGATTTTTATCACAACATCGCTGCAACACAAAGAGGTCCTCTGGGATCAAAAATTTCAATGAAGTAATGAATTCATTAGCTTGTTTCCAGAGAAACAGATGCTCTTTAATTGATCTGATCATAATGTCTTCTAAGATTTTGGGGTTTCAAATGCCTTATTTATTTTTTTTTTCATGTCTTTGTATCAACAAGAACGCCCTCTTACCTTCATGCTAAAGGTATGCTGCACTTAAATAATGGATGAGCTTCTGGAGCAATTCCAGGGCCCTGGAATTGACTGATACTTCCTTCTTCCTCCTTAGTTCTTTTTCACCTGTTACTTAGTGCCTGTTTGAAGTAAGAAATGGGGTCTGGGGCATTTCAAAGCTGCAAAGACACAGGTCTGTGACATACCCTTAGCTGTCTTCTGCCCTCATGACAACTAACACAGCAGCTTTCTTCATAATGTGACCGCCCTGTTGGCACACCACCCACGCAGCCACTGTCACTGTAATGTCAGGGCAGCCTGGGAAGCTTTGTGCAATATTTCTCACTCAGTGGGAACAGACAGTAGCTCCATCAGCACTTAGGGCAGTTTTCTTTGTGTCCGAACTCGGTCATCAGAAAGCTTCTGGGAGAGATGGGTGGTAAACTGGTTAAGCGTGGATAGTTTACAGTATTGCCTATGCCGATGGAAAGAATAATCCCTGTACCGCTGAATCATTAGCGAGAATGTATTATATCATGAGCAGGGAAATTGATAGAACCTATCTTTCAACAGTCCCACATCCATTTGTACCACATCACTATAACAGTCCCCATTTCCTTCTCCTACCCCTTACCACCGAAATAACTTCAGGCTCACTCTGTCTTGTCTAACACCTTTTTCAGTGTCCCTAGCCCTCTTTCATGTCCCTAATTGCTCCTAGAGTATACTCAGCTTCCTCTTCACCTGTTTGGCTGAGGAAGAGAAATTGCCTGTTACTTCCCCTAGGTTGCAGTTGCACACATGTTGATTGATTACCTTATTTTCTTTGTGGTTTTTTTTTCCTTTTCCTATGTAGCAGTGTGAATGCAGTCCCCCACTAGTGCAGATTATTTAGTTTCCTGTGTTCAGGCTATATTACCAAGAGTGTAGCTAGCACATCAAGGAAATTGATTCTTCCCCTATATGCAGCAGTTGTGAGACCACAGATGAAGTTCTGCGTCCAGATTTGGCTGCCAAGCACAAGAAAGGCGCTGACAGACTGCAAGGGGTCCAGTGGAAGGTCATTGAGACGGTCAGTGGCTGGAACAAACGTACAGAAAGAAATAGAGAAAGTCTTGTTTGTTCATCCTGGAGAAATAGAAGTTAAGAGGGGACATAATTGCAATCTTCCTCTACATAAAGGAGGATTATAGAGAAGACAGAGACAGATTCCTCTCAGGGGTGCACAGTGAAAGGACAAGAACCAATGGACATAAGTTATAGTACGAGGAATTCTGATTTAAGGAAAAAAAAAAATCAAAAGATGGCTTCTCAAGCATGGGAGTACACGCCGAGAGATGAGGTGGCCTCTCCATTCTTAAAGATACCCAAAACATGACTGGAAAATCTTTGAAGCTAACCGTGCTTAAAAGGAGAGATTGGACCACCTAATGTCAGGAGGTCCGTTTCTATCTAAATAATTTGATGATTCTATATCTTGATTATTCTGAAGCTTCTTCTCAGTCAGATTTACTTAACATTCACCAGCAATATTACAAGATATTTGATAAGGGGAGCAGGAATGGGGGGAAAACGTGGATTGACAGACAGATGAACAAATGCAGTCGCGCCGTGTGATTCCTTTCCCCATAGATATGCTTGTTCTGACCACTGGCAAAATTGGTAGACAGCTAGGCAACGCCATCCACGCTGAATGTTACTGTGTGCAATAGGAAATCCAGAGTACAATTAGGAGTTTCATTCTGTGCCACGCTGAATGCAGATGTAGTCTAATGCCGTGCAATTACCGCCCAGGTCCCTGTGCAGATATACAATAACAAAACAGATGCCTTCTGTTTTATGAGATGTATCTATGGGACACATTCACAGAACAAGGAAATACTTAAGCAGTGGCAAATACTAAGAGGCTGAAACATTAAGGAACCTTCAGCCAATGACACAGTAATCAGAGGGGTAAGCTTCAATAAAACATTTGGATGGGCAGGAACCGGTTTGGCCTGCAATACCTCGCAAAGCTATGTGAAATATGAGAGCTTTCCTAAGCTGTTGTTTGAGAGTTCAAGGAGTGTGAGAACAGACAGGAGAGAGGAAGATGAACCTATGCAAATTTTATGTAGATATCTTTTTTTAGAATATGATTGAAGCCGTGGAGGAGGAGCACCATCTCAGGGCAGTTTAAAAGCCAGGAGACAAGCTGTCCACTTGGGATCAGTCTCTCTTTTACTTCTTCACGGACAGAGATGTTGTCAAGGATTCTTCTAAGTATTCTGAGCTTGAACTGGATCGCCACAGTGTCTTCTGAACCGTAAGAGATCATACATTCTATGGTTTTATTATAGAATATTTTATTTCCCATCAGTTAATTTCTTCTGGGACATTGCTACATAATAAACTGAATATTTGAGACCTGGGTTCTGAAATATGTCTGAAATGGAAGTAGATGGCACTGAAGGATGATTTGGAATGATGCTCTCCATCAGAAAGCTGCTATGAGATCCCATTTGAATGAAACCTACAAGTGGATCAGATGAATTCTGAAGTGTGTGGGTGAAGTCGGGAGGAGATTCAAGACTAGACTAACAAGTAATACTAATTATCCGGATTGATAAACATCAGCAGTACAGAGAGAGAGAGGTGTTGCAGGTCAGATAATATCTGATACTAGGGACTATGCTGAATGGCAAACCTAGTATTTCTATTTGTGTTTGTATCTGTATTCATATTTGTATTTGTATTCATATTAGTATTCATATTTGTATTCGTATTTGTATTTGTATTTGTATTCGTATTCATATTCGTATTAGTATAGGAATGGCACTTGCTGTGCTGTCATGACTTACAGAGCACTGGTAATGTCCATGGCTTTATCCAAACAGAAGATTTCAGCCGCAGTTTTCAAAAATACACCAACATTAGAGCTATAATGCTCTTCTCAGAAGTTCTAAAGGAAAACACTGTGAAAGTCAGAGGGTTTAGCTTTCTCAGATGCAGAATTAGTTTTAGTAATTTTACTTTTGGTCTTTGAATATTGTGCAGTCTGAACTGGACAAGTGAAAATGACCAAAAAAAAACCCAAAAAAACATAATAGGAGCGAGCAAAGCTGTGGGAAAAAGGGGAAAGGATCAGATTACCAAGAAAATATTGTGCAATTCATGTTGTACTGCAGAACGAACTCATCAATTCTGTCATACGTTATTTGAAAAGACCAGTTTGGGTAGCAGGGAATGGGAGGCCAGCAACAGAACCGTAGCCAAATATAGCAAATCTGAAGGAATGTTTTTCAGAGGAAGAATTCCAAGGAAGGCAGGCCTGCCCTCATTATAGAGGGTAGTATAACTAAGAAAACCCAGTGGAAGAAAGAAGCAAAGGAAGCAATGCAGGGAGAGGCACGGAAACAGAATAGAGAACACAGGTTAGATTGAGCGTTCCCTGGAATATTCTCCAAAATGGCAAATCAGGATCATTTCTTGTGCATCATGCTGAATGACATAGGATATTTGAGTTCTTATCTGGAGGGAGAGATATCCAGAGAAAAAAGAAATTAAAAATTTGTTGCAACCATTAACTGGTATTTTTGTCATCGATCTCCGAAAAGAAGGTAAATATCACTCCCCCTTACGGGAGGTTCCACAGGTTTAAGTGTACATATAGGTCATGGGAGGATAAATGTAGCTATGCGTGTCAGGTTTTTAAACAGTCTAGGAATTGAAGCTGTGTAAATACCTGGAATAGGACGATGCAGTATCATGCTGCATAAGACACTGCATAGAATGATGCCAGTCTTTCGTCTCAGAAAAAATGTAAGGGACAAAAAATTGTCATCTGTACGTTCTTAGTATTTTAATGAAAATGAATTAAAAGAAACGGAAATCCTGCCACTGGTTTGGGCAAGCTTTGGGTTTGGGAAGACTGTGTCTTCCTTCCCACGTACAGCATTTCTGTGGTACTTTCCTCTCCTGTTTGCTCCGACTTTCCTTCATGACTAAACTGTCTGATCTGGTCTTGCTTTCCTACAGTCAGTATGTGCTGCTGGTCCCAACGGTAGTGCGGAGTGACTCTCCACAGACTGCTTGTGTGCAGTTCCACGGCCTCAGTGAGCCTCTGTCCCTGAGCATCGTCCTGGAATACGGCAGTATCCATCAGACCCTCTTTGAGGAATCCGTGACAAAGAACGATTTCTTCAAGTGCTGCGAGTTCAAGGTATTTTCTCTTTGGAGACTACTGAAGAGGGTGTAGAAGCTGGAAATACTTCTGAGTGCAACTCTCCTTGCCAGTGAGGGCAAGAAGATGAAGAGTGCGGGCAGGGAATAGGACGAGATAAACTGCTGGAAAGGCTGACAATATAGACAGGAAAAAGAAAGACATATGGGTTGTAGAATCTGGAGAAAGACTTTCCATCTCCATTCAAGGGGAGAATAGAAAAATGCTTCTGATGATTACCATCACAGGTGCACGCGCCCTATGGGACTGTCATAATTGCCAAGCTGGAGAACTGAGCTGGGACATGCTCATTCCCTTTCTTGTGCCTCAGCAAGATCTGGACAGATATGACAAGTCCCAAGATTAGGTATTCCAGAATGCAGCAGGAAAAACATCTCATAATTGAGCTATGTGGCTGGGGCAACCTGCATATAGGCAGGTAGCTACGTGAGACGAGGAAATGCATAGGACAGGGCCTATCTTAGTACCTGGTACCAGATTATGGGACTTCCATAACAGATATTCCCAGAGACTATCTCACTGCCAATGATGGGGCATCTCATGACTTTGCACAAGCTATTTATGACTGACTTAACAGTCAGTATCTTACTCAAGAACCCTGGGCATCAAGGGACTTCAACATACCTCATTTACCACTTTTCCTCTGGGATTTTGTTTCTCTCCAGGTTCCTCCTGCTACTTCTGACCCCCTGGCATTCATTTCCTTCTCTGCCAAAGGAACCACAGTCAACTTAGCTGAGAAAAGATCAGTAGCGATTGAGAATGTGGATAACATTGTCTTCATCCAGACGGACAAACCCATCTACAAACCAGGGCAAAAAGGTGCTGAGGAGTTTGAGTCGGCTAGTGAACTGGGAAACTGAATGCAAGGGTGACAAGAATGACAAGGACTTCCTCTTGTGGAGGAAAAGGCCATCAACTGTGATGGCCATTAGCAAATCCTTCAGATAGTGTGTAATTAATTATCTGGGTTTGGGCTCACCAAAAGTCAGAGAAAAATAGAGCCAATTCACAAAATTGCAACAAATGAGTAGAGTTCATGTGTTTTTACTGAGTTGATTGCATTTACCAGATCTTGAGTTCTGCCAGGTTGACTGAAGTCAGTCTCTTAAATTGTTAAAAATTGTCTTAAAAATACAGAAAATAAAAGGCTAAGCTTGGAATTCATAAAATTAATGTAACAATAAAGTAAGCATGTCATTTCCTGTACACAGCTCTTTCTACTTAACGGTTAACCTAATTCACAGTGCCGATTCCATCAAAATATTTAAATGACAGTACTAGCTGTGGTATAGTTAGTTAACTCTTTAGTATAATTATACTTCAGTGATGCACAGAGTTTACACTTAGAATAAAGACAAATTCTTCCTTCTCTTCTATTTTTTCATTGAATTGGTTTGTATAAACAGTTTTTGAGGAAACCGTCCAAAAAAATGAGTCCTTCAAAAAGAAATGAAGGCGGTACAGGCCATTTGTATTTACTTTAGTGGTTACCTTAGTCCCAGTGGGTCAGAATTGAAGATATTTCAGCTGACGAGTTTATTTTAGTTTTGTTTTTCACTGGCTAAGATAATTAAATCCTTTCTATTTCTCCATGGACTCTTTAGTTCTCCCTAAAAGCCTGAGCAAACTTTTTATTAGTTGTATCTTGAAAGTGACTTACCAGTGCCAAAGTGAATGATCCTTTTTTTTTGTCCTACATATTTTACAGTGATGTTTCGTGTGGTGACTTTGAACAGCCAGTTCAGACCTGTCCAGGAGACAGTAAGTATGGGTGATAGTCAAGATTTTTCAAGCACCCTCTTATGGTACCTATTCGCTGAGACTCTTTCACTTAGGAATGTGATAAAAAGGGCCTGAGATAGGCCTCCTGATGGTTTTGAAGAACTGCTGTAACTCCTTATCTTCACACTCCATCCCTTCCCTGCCTTTATAGAGGGCAAAGCACTCCTGGAGACCACTCCAAGGAAAACCTCAGTGCTCAGGTTTTGTAATCACTTCTCCTGCCTCAGATATGTATAAAAAGACTGGATGTTTTTTGTAGAAAAGATAAATTCACCATCAGCTATTATTCAATTACAGACATCAGTTTCAAATTGTTTCCTTGATGCAGTCTTCTGTATCCAAAGCTAGCTGTTCTCAGCCTTATTTTTCAAGCTCCACAGTTAATTTCTTGATGTTTTGATCATTTTTTTATTTCTCTTTTTTCCTCTTTTTTTTTTTTTTCCTCTTCCAGTATCCCCGAATCATCATTGAGGTAAGAGAGGCAACACATCATTAAAGCACAAGTTACTTTGGAAAGGCTACGTATGCTTCATCACTCCCCATGCTCTCAAAAGCTGAGGGAGACTCACCCTAGACACGCTGTCTAAAGCCAATGGACTTGAGGTTGAACAGTGGAGGTACCCATTATCACACACCAGAGGAGAAGAAACCAGCAGAACTGGAGATGTTAGATGGCATGGGGTGGTTGCTGTGTCTTTTGTTAGGATTCAAACAAGAGTGTTCAGTGTAGTCTTACTTTGGTATGACTACAGTAAATGGGCGGGTGAAATAATACCCTCATTTTCATACAGGCTTAAGAATAGTAACTTTCTGAAATACCTGCTGGGGGACAGGCTAACAATGAGTCAGTCTTCTACTGCATTTCACGTCACATCTCAAAACACCTTCTAAGGGAGGCAAGCATAATATTCCCATTTTAGAGAAGGAGCTGAGTCAGAAAGGTTTATGCAAGAAGAGCATAACTAACCAATAAGCAAACTGAGTTCAAATCACGTACTATTCCTGGAAGATCTGAGCCCATTAGGCAGGTGCCTAATTTCCAGTTAAACATAAACTTAGGCTTCTTTCGTGGACAAACACACGTGGAAAAGTAATCCAAAGTCAGAGTACTTGTCATCAGCCCAAACACACATTCACACTGTGATGCACTTAGTCAACATTCCAAAAATTAAAAGTAGGCAAGAAGAAAAGAAACAGCATGATAAAGGGGTTTGGTACATCTTTTTTCTCCCACTCTCCAGGATCCAGAGCAAAACAAAATCTTCCAGTGGCTGGATGTAGCATCTAAGCATGGAATTGTCCAGCTTTCCTTCCCACTAATCCCCGAGCCTATTCTGGGGTCCTACCACATCACTGTGGAGAAGTCATCCGGTGAAAAAGCGTACCAGTTCTTCACCGTGGAGGAATATGGTAAGCAAAGGCTGTGAATTGCCTCGCGCCAGCAATGAGGCTGGCTCTGCCTAGGTCAGATAGGAGCTGCTACTTTTTCCTCAGATAGGAGCTGCTAGAGCTCTGCTTGTGCAGAGCTTTGAATTCTCCGCTTCATGTCTGAGAAAGAAAGACACGGAGAGAACTGGGTAGAGAAAGTGAAGGCGGGAAGGGAAAAAATAAAGGCTGAGAAAGGCAGCATTTTTCATTAGTTAAATTAGGAGCCTAATTCTTTTCTGCGCTTGGCCCAAAATCACCGTGATTTTGGGATCCACATCCAATCACTCAGGCCTTACACTCTCCATCTGTGTAGAGGCAAAATAAATGAGTCAGGTCTATCCTGTTTTGTGGAGGCCATCACTATATGAAGAGCACTGGGCTAAAATATACAGTAGAAATGTGAAGATATTATCTTCAGACAGATTAAATAACAGGTACCAGATTGTTACCAGGGGAGGCTGGATAGCCAGTGGAAGCACAGGCTGGATAACAATGGGTAGTGGAGATGCCAAAACCCTTCTAGTGATCTGCTTACTCTCTGGAATAGAGCATCTCGAGGGAATTGCTGAATTTGTTTTGATTTACAAGTTTTCTCATCTTTTAGTGTCAGGCTTTCCTTGGTAGTCCCCAGAGGAGGCTTGGACAACTCCCAGTTGCCTGGGTTCTTCCTAAGGGCAATTAGGGACGTTTCCTGCTTACCCTCCAGAGTCTTTCATACCTTGCAGTCTCCCGGGCACAGGTGCAGGAGAAAAAGACCTTTTTCCAGCTATGTTGTCATTATTGCTGGTGACCTGGGCCAAAAGAGAAGCTGAAAAGAGGGAGTGACAGTGAACTGTCTGATTTTACTATTTCATCTTATCACTGTTGTTATCCTTCAATGCGGCTGGTTTGCATAACTTCTGTTCTTCGGGGATTAACTAGTTTGAGACATCAGCATTATGCCCACCTTTCTCTTGAAGAAAATGTACAGCCAATTAAAGTGATTTGTCACAGTTTTTACTGTGGCTAGTGTAATTATTAGTATGATTACTGCTGAATTTTTAAGAAGTTATTCATCTTGCCACTAAGAGTTACTTTTTTCTCTGATAAAATCCTACAGACAGCTCCTAGGTAGACTTCTTTGGACCATTTCCTCTCCCTTGTTGAAAACGCCTTTGCCAGCTGGTTTTTTTTTTTCTATCGTACACACACACACACACCTGCCTGTGGCGTGCAGCTTCTCATCAGTCGTATTCACATTGCATTCCCAGTGCTGCCAAAATTTGAAGTGCTAACCAGCGTGCCAAGGAGGATCTCTTTCTTTGATGAGGAAGTCAGGGTGAACGTTTGTGCTTCGTAAGTATCAGAGCTGAGAACAGCACATGTGTGCACGAGAAACACGGGATAGAGGAAGGTGTGCCACTCGGGGAAGTAGGGACTCTGCTGCTGATTCGGAGTATGGGTCAGAGCAATTCCTTTAGCAATGACTTCTATGACATGGAGTATGATAACTGTTCTCCTCCTGCATAGCAGAATTAGAACTGGGAGAGTCTAGACCTACACGCTAGCTGTTGTTTTTTATTATTACAGAAAAGGAGAGAAATAGTACAGAAGGAGACTCGCTCATTAAGATTGCTGGCTGTGGCACTGCCAAAGGGCAAGGTGGCATGAGCCAAAGGGCTGAGTAGGGTTCTTTCTGTGATATACCTTGCTTTGCATAAGGCACTAATGAGAAAAAGCAAGCAGCGGAAAATTATATCCTAACCCTAAGGCCATCACTGTTTTCCAGCTTCAGACCTTGAAGAATGACTGCACCATGACAATAGTAAACCACGCTTTTTTATCAAGATGCCAGAAAGAGCCTAAAAATAGTTGAAGGGAATTCTGCTAGGGCTAACTTGTTGGAATTCCCAGCTGCTGCTCTTCTGTCTGTGCTCTGGGCAGTCCTGAGGGGTTTAAAGCCTGCGTTGCTCTGCAGCCTTTGCAGGTTTCATGTTAAGTCCACATAACAGGGTTCTTGTGTCTCTTCCTCTCCTAGGTACACTTATGGCCAACCAGTGCAAGGGAATGCCCAAATCAATCTGTGTCAGCAGCACTTCTACAGTCCACGGTGTGAGCAAAAGAAGAAAGAAACCTGCAAAGCTGTCACTGGACTGGTATGATACATGGCAAGGCCTTTCTTCCCCATCAGCTTTACTACCCAACACGTAGCACAGTATTTGGTGGCCTCATTTATTTCCTGGAGAACACCAGAGAGACAATCAGAGGCATGTTTTAGAGAGATGGGGGCTGACCTCTTCTCCCTGGGGACAAGGGACAGGACAAGAGGAAACGGGTTCAAGTTATGTCAGCGCAGGTTTAGATTGGATATCAGGAAATATTTTTACTCTGAAAGGGTTATTAACCATTGGAAGAGGCTGCCCAGGGAGGGGGTGGATTCCCCATCCCTGGAGGTGTTTAAGAAAAGGGTAGATGAGGTGCTGAGGGACAGGGTTTAGAAGGGGTTTTTGTCAGGGGGGGTTAATGGTTGGACTTGATGATCTTAAAGGTCCCTTCCAACCTCACCCATTCACCGATTCTATGATTCTACGTTTTTTCTCACTATCTCACAGACAACAGTGAAAGACCATGAAGGTT
>VXBO01000810.1:13654-40828 GCA_013400135.1 Rhinoptilus africanus | reverse complement strand
ACAAAATTGCCCAAATCAGACAACCAAATTCTTCATGCTTCAGATGAAAGAGGACGTTTTGCTAAGGGCAGAAAAAATTATTGATTCTTGTAATGAATTTATTTTTTTTTAGCTGTTGTTTGAGAGTTACTGTCAAGAGTGGATAGTACTCAAGGACATACACATCCTAAGAATGCAGTACAATTGCATAGTTTTATAAGAGAGACATTTATCTGCTAATTAGATATAATCCATTGCCAGCCGAAGCATAATTAAATGTAATAATTCAAAAGCTACTTGCATTATAAATGAGTGACTAAAATGTGTAACTAAGAGAACATTTACATAATTAATAATTATGTTTGATATTTACTTACAAAAGTGATTTAGACTTTTTACCAAAGAACGTAACTCTGAGCACTGTTGGCAGGTTTTGTTGAAGTGTATGAAAGGGGTTTTTTGCTGAAAAAGTATCCAAAATGCTGTATTAAGATAATATTTAGAAGAAATGGATGCTCGTAACATAACTACTTTCCTTACTAAACCTTTCCATCCCTTGATTTTCTGCAGTTGTTTTGTTCTTTTTTTAAAGAACAATCTAATAAGAGAAAGGATTTACAAGAAATCATGGAATATACGGAGAAGCCCACATATTATGTATATGTGTACAGACCAAGTTTAACTTAGATGAGAAGAGAGGTTTCAATCCTACTTCAATTAAAGCTTTTCTTCAAAAGTTTCCAAAATTGTGTAACATGAGTGTCATTCCTCCCAGTACATCATATCTGCACATATGAGCAAACTCACACAGAGACATTATGTTGATTATGTCCTGCTTATATTTGTCTCCTACCTTCTCATTTACTTTCTAGATTGTACGCTTTGTGATTAAAAAGTCTTCATGGGTAAATTCAGTCTGAAAATTGAGAAATTAAAAGTGAAATGAAGGTGGTCTGCCTGAAGTCTGATACCTGTTTACAATAAAAAACTCAGTCTTATCAAAGTATTTAACCATGTGCCTATTTTAAAGATAAGCAATCCCACAAGATGCAAAGCTATTATTCAGATTCTTAAATTTAAACTTAGGGTTTATGGTTTTATTACTGGCATAAAATAGAGTCTGTAGTATTTGAAGTTATTAGAGCCCAGAGGCACGAGGCAAACTGGGGCATCCCAATGACCTGTCTGAGCATTAGCCCTGTGGGCTGGGGTCATCTGGCACCGCAAACGTCACAGAGCAGATCACAGAGCACCTCATGGTGTCACTGTCTACATGACACGAGACTTATTTCAGGATGCAAGGGGAGAATTGCACAAGACATGTTATGGGATGTTTAGGGAACAACCAAGTGTGGTGAAACAGAAGACTCAAGGTGGATGGGGAAGGAGAAAGTATGGGTAAAATAAAGGTATAAGGGATAAAAGAGGCCAGTTATGTGTAAACAGGGGCTGATCAGTACACTTGTCTGGCCATGTCCTGCACCCGATTAGTGCAGGCCTCTCATTAATCTCCATTTCTAACTTTTTCCCTGGATGAAAGACTCTCTGAGTGCATATGTGTGTATAGGGATCTGAGTGCCAGCAACTAGCAGGGGACCATGGGTTATAGAGGCTTGTGCATCAATGGTGCCTGCAACTGCAGTGAGGGAGAATATGTACACCAGCGTGTGATAGCTAACAAATACCAGACAGGGTGTAGGATAAGTGGACTGAGAGCCAAATATCAAAGTTAACCTAAGCCAAAGCCAGATAATATGTGTGTGAAATTATTGTTGCGCAACTGGAAGCTGATTACTGGAGGGACCAGGACCAGTTAGCCTCAGCTATCGGTAAGGCAGTAGGGCCTGTGTGTCCACCAAAAGCTGTGCAGTTGTGCATGTGCTGGTGAGTGCAAAAGGTCTGCACCAGCACCTGGCATGGAGCTGAAGCCTCAGAGGTTCACATGCCCAAGTGCCAGTAACCTGGGAAAGGGGGGATTCAGGAGTAGCTGTTGCAAAGACCTAGTATCAGAGCCCAGCTGATGGAGATATTCACGTTTCATATGTTTGTATAAACTTCCCACTAACAAAACTTAATCAGATTAGCCAGAGAGTTTGTCTTTTTTGAATGAATCATGTTCACATGCTTTGACTTTACTCCGCTGATTTCTAAGTGATGTTATTTACTTTTGTAACTATCCCATTTGCTGATGAATGGGCAGGTAGCAAATCTTGTATAGGGAGGGATATAAAATTGTTTATTATTATATGCTAAAAATTATAATATATATTAAAACATATATTCCTTACTGAAAAAATAATAAAATATCCTGCTAAAAATACAAGTGATCTACTGTGTTGTCTGAGATTTGTAGTGTCGTCACTTAGTAATGTTTTGAGTCCATTCCTTTTCTTAGATATATTTCTTATTTCCTAAATATAGGCTCACAGAAATGAATAGAGATGGCATGCAAGAGAAGGAGATGAAGTTAAGTAAGGTGAGAAGAAATTAAGTATATTGAATGAAATAACAGAAGTGAATAATGAGAAAGCTGATTTTTCTGAAAAAAAAATAAGTTTTTCAGAACAGACAGAAAAATAAAATCTGACTGGGTTCAGCGGTGCATACGTGATGCCTTTCAGCAGTGAAAGAAAACAATGAAGTGCAGGATAGTTGTTACTGTTTAATGAACCACATTCTCTTTCTGTACACCCCATCTTCCCTTCCTTCCGGCCTGATCCCAAGAGTGTGACGTGGTATGAGGAGGGAGATAAAAGAACCCCCAGTGCTACATGCTGTCCACAGTGCCCACAACTGTCTGCAGAGGTGGGTATATAGGACTCACAGATATTCTTCTTCAGTAATCCCAGGGCAGAGTCTCAATTTCATGTCTGCCTAGGGCATAGTAGATGAAGGAAACACAAAAGACACTCTTTTTTAACCATATCCTAGTATTACTGTACTGCTTCTAAATTTGATATCTGTGACAATCAACTCCAATTGAGAACAACCTAAACTTTAATATTTTTGAAGATTTGATAACAGGGAGTAAAACCCTCCCATCTCTATTGATATCCTCTTTCTTATACTTAGATACGTGACTGCCATTGCTGCAAATGCTTCAGCATTTCAAGAAAAGTTTAATAATTTCCTCTGCACACAAATAGCAGTCATAGCTTCAGGTATTTAAGCCTGGGATGGGAAGGAGAGAGAAAAAAAGAGAATAGCAGCTTTGATACAAACAGATAAGCAGATGATAATAAAATATGGTTATGCTACTTCTGTGGATATACATGTTTAAAAAAAGTATTGAAAGAACTTAAAAAAACCCCACTTTATATTTTCTCCTCCTATAACTTCTGATAAGCTTTCATCTGAATCAATTTTCTGATCCAAATTCTGTGTATTTTAATTTGTAGACAGAAGACACCACTGATACCAATATTTATTGGAAGCAGATGAATGCTAATGAATAAATGTTCAAAGAAAACAATATACTTCGTCTTCCACTTAATTTTTCATGTTGATTTTATATTAATTTCTCACGTTTCTCATGTGATTGCTCATATACGACCCACATTTTCCAGAACAAGTTATTGTTTTTCAAGCTAGTGCAAAAAATCTTACTCAAGCTGGATTTATACCTATCCATTTTGTTTTAAAGTGTCTTTTTAGTACAAACATGATTCACTCTGAGGCAAGATCACAAAATACAGTCAGAGTACTCAGTTAGAACATAAGATACAATAGAGCAGACAAAACTATAAAAATAATAATCATTATGCTGGATTTTTCTTCTAATTATACTGTGATACTAACTGAAGTTCTGAAGTACGCTTAAAAAGAAGAAATATACAGGGAAAAAATACCACAGAAACTGCCTTGAAGCTGCAAAATTAATTCAAATATGATTTGTTTTGAAATTATATTTTAGGCAATAAAAATCATATCATATTTGATCTTGTAGAAGAGGCAAATATTTGAAATACAGTATGACACCATATAAGTTTTATTATACTGGATACTGTCAGAGTCCAATACTCTCTGACCAAGTTCTTTTATATACTCCATGCATGGAGGGTGTAATGTTTAACATCAAATGAGTTAGTTAAAGACAGTTGATGTTACATGAGATTTCATATTTAGCATAGCGACACAAAATACACTGAAAACAAATACAAATGTAAATTACACTTGGAAAAATATAGCAATTTCTCAGTTCTATCACAGTACCAATGTGATTCCCATTACCGGTGACTGTGACACACTCACCGCCACGAAGCCGGACGTCCCCAGTCGCTGTGAAAGAATTGAACCAAATTGTAGGTCGAAGCTAGCTCGAGCCCATTGCGCCTCTTGAAATTCGTTTGCTAGTTGCCTAGTTTTCACATATTGGTCTGAGATACGTATTCACTCTCCGCCCCCCACCCCCGCTTCCACCATGCTGGTCTGCCTAACTGAGGGAGACATTCACACTTTTTTAATGAACTCATGGGGAAACTTTACACCACCAGATGATCCACTCAGCTGGTGATAGCTGCTTAAGGGACCACTCTCTGGTCTCCTTTGTGTTGAAATAGAGTCAGATTCTTTGCAACCTCTGTGATATTCGCAGCCTTAATTATTCCCTGAACTGCATGGGCACATTGCCCTTACCTGTCTCCTCTGAGCCTTATCTCATTGTAAGGATTAATTGGTCAATCACAGTTACATAGCAAAGGACCATATTAAAGTTGCTCAGCTTCTTTTCATTAAATAGATGTTGCTATTTTTCCACCTTGCAACCCAAATACTTTTTTTGCTTATAGCTCTTTTGGAATAAGAATGAATGTGTGTCCATTTCACTATTGCTTTTCTTCTTGACTTTTTATTTCTACCAATCATATTTTTTGATTCATATCAGCAAATACTCACTTCCATAAGACCATGAACATTACATGTTATTTATTCTATTTCAGGAATCCTTGATCAGTATGATCAAGCTTTTATAAATTATGCTTATTTTGAACGGTAAGTACAGGCAGCATACTTCCTCATTTCACCTCTGCAAATAGCTCCCTAAATATAATGTTCCCTAAATATAATGTGCTCTATGGATAGAAGAAGCTCCTTGTCAGAACTGTGTGAAACAGGATTCAACTTGGCACTATTCTTCTGTTGGCTGCTTTCAGCCAATCACTTAAGCATCTTTATTCTTCTTCTTTCACACACCAGAGTGCATGAGGAATTACAAATGTGAATAGTGGGAAATTAACTTTTTTTAGCAAACTCCTTGAAGAACCTCAAATATTGCTTATTATAAAAATCTTCTTAGTCTGACCTAAAAGTAAAAACCTCCCTAAAAAAAATGTAATAGTAACTATGAAATCTGTTCTATTTGTATGACAGCTGTGAATTTCTTGATCTCAGAACAATTTCCAGATAACAACATACCAGTGTCATAGTTCAGCTGCCTTACACAGCTATCAGATGTCTTACCTACTGTTACAGCAAGGCAAAACTTTTAATTTGGACCATAAATATTCTAAAACGTAGTTATTTGTTCAGGGGAGTTTGTAGAATACTGTTCTTTGGTTTTCCTCATTTATTCTGCAATTTTTACAATATAAGACCAACGAATGCATTCAGCTGCCTGAACCATGTTACACTGTTCTATGCTATCCTGCCTGATCCCTTCTCATTATTTTGCAAGTGTTCAGGGCTGCCATGGGTCTTGTATTATACCTGTTAGTTCCATGTGAGTGTTTTAGGTGCCATTGAGCAAATGCACAAGCATGTATGTCTAAGTGCCTGAACTATGCCTCTAAATGCAGATGAAACAAATGCAAAATCATATCACACATCCAGAAGTTAAATGGTATATTATGACTGAACCTAAGAAGCCAAGAAGCTTAAACATTTATGTAGCTGCTATTACTGTGGTCATTTTTAAACAATGATGAATAAATTAATATTCTTCCAAATATAACAAACTATTGAAAATTCCCCACAGTGGTTTGTAAATGCTTAGCTTTTAAAATCATTATTGGGAACCATATACTTCAACAATTTTAATATCTTTCTTTCCTGTTTCTTATATTTTCTGATCCAGTAAAATATCACATTATAACGACATCTGCCAGTTGCCATGAATGTCTTGTTCAGTGTCCAATAAAACTATTTTGAAAACAAAATTTGACCTTTTACCTTGTTTCAGGTATTGCAGGTATCCTGCAATACCACTTACCTTAGAAAGTTCCCACCTTTCCTCTTCTTGATATGAGATAAAGGATAACAGAAACACAGCAACACTTGTCCACTGAGCCATTCTTTCTGTCAGGTGGTGTATTTTGACCAAAGAAAGAAGACATCAACCCATAAAATCAATGTTAGATTTTAGTTCATTATCAAATTTCAATGAATTATTTTCTTTTTGTAAGTACTTTCTGCCTTGTGCACTCCTGGGCAGTGACGCGGGTAAAAGTACTGCACTCACAGTCCCTAATTCACAATTTTATAAATAAAATATCACAAATAACACAAATCTGAAATTTCACAAAACTTCATCTCCTTTCACCAATATTTTCACAGGAGAATTGCAAGACAAAGTGTCATGGTATAAACGTGAACATTCATAAACATATATATATCATTTATACTTTAGTAGAACAAATGTAATACAGAAAATACAGTATATATTTCAGTCCTGGTAAAAGAAACTGTCATTAACTGCCTTCATACTTCTAGTCCTTTTTTAGACTATAACTCCTGTAGTTCAGCATAATCTGATCTCCTTGTACCAAGGGAGCCATACACTTGTGATATCAAGGGTGATAAACCATGATAGGTAAGTGTTGAAGCAATACTGTGAATTTACTGTTCAGAATGAATCAGTTAATTGGTTTAACCAACTAAACTGAGAGAAAATTTACTGGAAATAGCAACACTCAAACCCCAAATGGTTTGACAGTTTCTTTTGCATATTTTGTGTTTCCCTTGGAGATTATCAGACTTGGGAAATTATCTTGGTTTAGGAACTGATTTTTTCATTAATATTTCAAAATCTCTTTCTGTGGGATTGTTTTTATGGGACCCTTTTCCACTCATCCAAAAATAAATTAATCCATCAAAATGTAATAATACTGTTTTAGTGACCTCTAAAAATGGGTCTCTCATAGATTTACCTAACAACAAGTCTTATCATAATCTTCACAGTTCCTTTTTTCATGTTCTGCAGCTTTCCAAAACAATTGTCCCCTCCTACAAGAAAAATATACCTGTTATTACTCAAGATTACTCAGGATGATTATTAGGCAGAAGGAAAAGAAAATAATTAGATACAGTCACTTTTTACAGACCCTTTTTAAGTGAAAAGTTGGTTCATGACAATCTTGCCCATTCTTACAAGCTGTTTTATGATAAAACAAGATCACCAGACTTTAACATACAATCATATTGCAGGTGCCATCAGATCAGTAAGATCTACACATGCACTTCCTGTGTGAGTCATACTGACATAGAATATTTGAAAATTTTCTCCAATAAGACTCAGCTATGAAAAGTCTGGAGACACTATGTAAAGGGCAGCCAAGTCCTTTGCTCAAAAATTTTTATCTAAGAGTAATTTGTAGCTGAGTGATTTTTCTCTAGTTAGATATATTCACTGAGTACAAAACAACTAATATCACTTTTCTGTACTCTATATATTAATCTCATTTTAATGATATTTTTTGCCTGTTTTGCCTTTGTTTCTCTCAGTGAAACAGAATGTCACATACTATGACAAAGTCACTTGTCACCAATACTTTTTCCTTATTAATTCAGCTTCTCTGGACTCTCCTGGCTAAAATCATTATGGCAATCAGCTTCTTGTCCGATTGAACTGCTGTAATAGTAATGAGAACAACTTCTTATAACTGTAATGTGATCTTCTACAATTTAGACAGAAAAAGAAATATAAAGAAACAGACTATAGACATGCTGTTTGACACTGAAGGGATAAAATTCATGTGGCCAAAGCTCAATTAGAGTTCAGGCTAACAAAAACTGTGAAGAATAACAAAAAGACCTTTTCAAAATACATTAAGAGCAAAAGGAGAATATGAGACAACATTGGTCCATTAGTTGATGGTATTCGTCACCTCATACATAGAGATATGGAAAAACCAGAAATGCTTAATTCTTTCTTCACCTCTGTCTTTAACACTGATGATGTGACCTGGGAATCCGGAAGTCCTTTCTTGGAGTACTGCAACTTGGGGGATAATAAACTCCCAGATGACTATAAAGTCGCTTGAGACCTGTTCCTCTATCTGCATACACATAAGATTACGAGGCCCAATAGAATTCATCCCATGGTACTGAAAGAGACGGCTGATGTTGTCATGGGACCTCTCTCCATTATTTTTCAATGGTCTTGGGAATCCAGAGAAGTTCCAGTTGACTGGAAGCTGGCAAATGTTATTCAAGAAGGTTGAGAAGGAAGACACTGGTAATTACAGGCCTGTCAGTCTCACTTCAGTGCCTGGTAAAATTACGGAGAAGGTTATTCTGAAAGTTTTTGAAAAAGTCTTGAGAGGCAATGCAGTCATTGGTCACAGACAACATGAGTTCGTGAGAGGAAAATCATATTTAAGTAATTTAATTTCCTTAAATTCACCCATCAACTCTCTTGACTAAAGACACCCAGTGGGTGTGGGGTTTTTCTAATTTTAGCAAAGCTTTTAATACTGTCTCTCCCAGCATCCTTATGGAAAAAGTGTCCAGCATACAAGTAGACAATTCCATAATACCTTGGATGAACAATTGGCTGACAGGTTGGACTCAAAGAGTTATGGCAAATGAACGTACATCAGATTGGCGGCCAGTCACTAGTGGGGTTCTGCAGGGCTCATGAATAGATCCACTGACATCAGCTGACCTCCTCAGGCAACAAAGAGCCTAATCACTGAAATAAATGAGAATCCTCTCAGTGGATTCAGTGGGTTGTGAAACAAGTTTAAATTTATCATAAAAATGACTGACTGACTCAAAACCTTTCTCTATCTAAATATTAATCAAATTTGTAAAACATTATATAAAATACTGGAAGTGGGAACCATGACTTGCAAAAGGTCAGTATTAGAATAATCAGATAGCAACTGTGGCGCAAAAGAAAAATGTATTTATGATTTATGTCATAAATCTCTCCTTAAAAGCAGAATGAAACAAAGAAGATATATTACATTTGTCAAACAAATAAAATACATATAGGTATGAACTGCACACTATTGTTATATTAATGGCAGTTTCCTGAGGAAGGAATGTTAGATAGAACTCAGAATTTATTTAATTATGTAATTGGCAAGTGTTTTTTAATAAAATTTTCATCTAATCAAACATACTAGTTAAAAATTTGGTCAACGTAACTACACCTTTTCAGATGTTTATTTTCAAAGCCAAATTCCTAAAACTGGTAAGACCTTGTGAGTTTCCAGTTTAGGAAAGAGTTCAAAAGAGGAAATACACAGTCATGGAAGGCTTAATTTCATTATGTCTTTCACTTCTACCTGTACCACCTTCTGGAAAACTACCTGAGTATTTTGTGTTGTACAATGTAATGGGCTAGTATCCCTCAATATTTCCTTCCTAATACACCGACATATTCTATAAATTAGCATCTCTGGAAATATTATAGCTTTCTCAACAAAAAGAGAATTTAAACAACCATCATCATCCAGGATGACTAATCTGATTACTAGATTATTGAATAGAATCCCACCCTAGCATTTCTGTGAATCTGGCTCTTGGTTTCCTATGTTTTTTATACCACCATCTAAAAAAGGACCATCTCATTTTAGACCAAATGGCTTTTTTTTTTTTTTTTGTTAAGCACAAACTGTTCTTCACCGGAATTTTTTTTTTCAAAGAAAACCCTCTGTCCTTGTCACAACTAAAAGTTTCTCTATGACTCACCCGAGAATTAAATCTGCTTCTCTCCAAGCCAAATATATACCTTTGGGTGTTTCATTTTTTCTGTGTAACTGAAAATTTATTTGCATAACCCAGAGTTGCTGAGGATCCATAATTTACACACACACAGTTGTCTACTACACAGTGTACAGACTATCCAAATAACACTTTTTAGGCTTTACTCTTAATGTAATGTACTTTTTGGTTTCAACATGAGTGTCAAACTCCTACTTTCTACACGCAAATAAAACTATAACCTTGTGGTTATAGCATTCACCTTAGGGAGAGGTTAGAAGGATTATATCTTTCCATCCAAATTTCATGTAAAGCATTTTATTTGGGTTTCAGAATGCATCAAGCTCTGTGGAAGTTCAGTTATAAATATGATAAAAGGATGAAATTCAAGACTTTCCTATAGTTATAGTTGTGCCTGTGTGCACTGGAACAGGCATTTCCCTGGTTGGTGCAGGAACTGCCCAGTGGGGCTCTGCACAGGAGAGGCATTGGGCTGACCGGAGGCAATGGACCAGCTTGGAACAGGGAGACAGACTAACTTCTAGCCAGGTTTGCAGCAAAGTATTAGTTTAATTTTTACAGTAGCTTTTCAGATGGGAGCAGTCCTGGGCTACCCCCAGGCAGCCCCAGAAGGGTACCAGTTCTATTTATTTAAGTGCTTTGGTGCATTGACTGTGTGGAGAGTCTGGGTGGCCAGCCCATTCCCCAAGGAATCTTCCTGCAGAATCAGCCAGGCTGCATCCAAGTGAGGACCTTGTGAATAGTTAGTAGAAACTGCATCTATAAATGCAGTTTACACGCAGCAGTCTTTTGTACATAGTTAATATAGCTGGAAGATATTTTGTACATAATTTAAGATAATCAGTAGCATTCATAGTGTAAGAATATTATGAAACCTTCCAAGCAACTGTGGAGAGTTTTTAGACCTCAGTGAAGCTTGGAGGGACCTTTGTGCTGAGGTGCTTAGGCTGGGGGGGGAGAACTGTGCATATAGAGAGGTATGTATGCAAGCTGCCTGGTACTTAGAAGACCAAGCTACCTGAAGGGTAAGTATGTAAGAAATTCTCCCTAGTTCTGGCATTTGCATCCTTACAGTTGTCTGTCTGTCTGTCTTCCATAGTAATATACATCCACAGAAGTTGCTTACCAAGTGAATATAAAATCTGCCAAATGGGAGTGATATAAATGCATTTATGGATCACGGAGAGGAAAAAGGAACCTAACATTTGATGAATGTGACAAAACAATTTTATAGAAAGAACACTAAAGATCCTTTAAGATGTTACAAGACAGTTTTTCATAGCAGGTCTTTCTAAAAAGTCATTAGCAATATCATCTTCTATTTGAAAGGGTTTTTTTGTGTGCCAATGTAGAAACAAGGCATAAAATAAGCACAGAAGATTACCTGATTGTTCTACAAGGAAACTTGGAAGTATGCCATAGAACAGAGCATTTACTCCTGAAAAAATTTTGGATTATCCACAAGAAATTAAGGCATATTCACAGAGATCTTGTGCTTCTATGGTAACCACAGGCAGCATGCTCTGAGTCAGGGCTGAATATTTAGTCCGCAGGACTGAAAAGATTTAACACTGAGCAATAGCGGAAAAAGTATCATGAAAGACACCAAGGAAAAGTTATGACTAGGTTTTGTATTTTGCATTATCCTGGGAGTGTGAAGCCCATCAAAACCTTTCCTCATCTCTTCCCTTAACTACTGAGTATCTGCAGCTCCCCACTGTTCAAACTCAACAGTGCTGTCCTGACATTTAGGCAAAAGAAAGAAGAGGAAAGGATTGTCTCTTCATTGTGACGGGTTTGTGAGAAACGTTTCAATTACTGCCAGTATGTAAGATTTCATATAAAGCAGTTATTCCTGACAAGGAAGTAACAAACAAAACCAGTCCCTTTTTTTCATCCAGAGCTTGCAGGACACAGGAATGATGAGACAGATAGTCTGTAACAGTTTTCATACCTGCAAAAGAATGGCCTAAAAAAGGGAGATCCTCACAAGAAAACAAGTGACTACAGGAAATTGAAATATAACTTAAAAGAGATATTTAGACAAGCAAATAAAACTTGATTTTTTAATTAATTAAATCCCATTGTTTGCATTTGCAGCAGTTATGTAAAATCAGACAAAAACCACTATAGATTGGAATCCTTTATTTACTTGTAGCAGCAATGTTGGCATGTATAATGAATGGTAAAGGGATTGCTGCCGCAACTCACCTCTTCCCTGACAGAAATATCCTTTTGCTTCACAAAGTACATGGCTTTAAAAATGTTCATGCTGAACTCAATGAATATTTTGGCTAAAAGGAGTAATATTGCTGCAATTTGGATGCTGTTTAACACTATGATAAAGGCATTGATGACTGTCTCAGAGAAGCCACTTTTNCTTGTTTTGTTTTGTTTTTCCCAATTTTTTTATGCTTTTCTTCCAAACTCAATTAGCAAACACAAATAAAAAGTGTAGCACCATATAATGAGAAACTAGCAAGGCACTTTCTTATTGTCATGCTTTAGCACTTGATTTTCTTCACCTCTATTTGCATTTTGTTTATAAAAACCTCTGAGNTTTCATCCAGAGCTTGCAGGACACAGGAATGATGAGACAGATAGTCTGTAACAGTTTTCATACCTGCAAAAGAATGGCCTAAAAAAGGGAGATCCTCACAAGAAAACAAGTGACTACAGGAAATTGAAATATAACTTAAAAGAGATATTTAGACAAGCAAATAAAACTTGATTTTTTAATTAATTAAATCCCATTGTTTGCATTTGCAGCAGTTATGTAAAATCAGACAAAAACCACTATAGATTGGAATCCTTTATTTACTTGTAGCAGCAATGTTGGCATGTATAATGAATGGTAAAGGGATTGCTGCCGCAACTCACCTCTTCCCTGACAGAAATATCCTTTTGCTTCACAAAGTACATGGCTTTAAAAATGTTCATGCTGAACTCAATGAATATTTTGGCTAAAAGGAGTAATATTGCTGCAATTTGGATGCTGTTTAACACTATGATAAAGGCATTGATGACTGTCTCAGAGAAGCCACTTTTTGTTTATTTTAAACTACACCAGGTAAAGAGTTATATAATCAACATAAGTCCTCCTATGCTATCTGCTCTCATTTTTCTTGTTTTCTAAAAACAGCTTAGGAGCAGACATGAAAATTACAAGCAACCATTTGCCAAAATTACTATTACCTTTTCAGTTAGTAAAATTCAACTATTTTTCTGACCTTAACTTGTATTTGGTAGATTTGGATTTTTCACATTTAAGCATTTGGGATACATTTCTATTGTTGGAGATAACCAACAAATTCTATCTTTTTGTTATTAATTAATTTAGAGATTTTTTTTCTCCATAATCCTAATAAATTAATCATATTTCATGCTCCTATCTTGTTTTGTTTTGTTTTTCCCAATTTTTTTATGCTTTTCTTCCAAACTCAATTAGCAAACACAAATAAAAAGTGTAGCACCATATAATGAGAAACTAGCAAGGCACTTTCTTATTGTCATGCTTTAGCACTTGATTTTCTTCACCTCTATTTGCATTTTGTTTATAAAAACCTCTGAGACTTCTTACTTTGTGAAAAAAAATCATAGTTCTATTATGGACAAAGATTTGAGAACTTTGATAAATTGAAACCTTAGATTTTATGGATTTGTTACAATGTCTGCATATCCACTCTGATAAAATGATAATGGAGTTTTCCTCATTAGTATGCCTCACATTGTGGTACAAATGGCTTCCCTTTTATATTTCTGAACCAGCAGATGAAGGATGTATTTTCTGTGAAAATGTTAGTGTTCAGCGCCCTTTAAAATCTGTACTGAGCCTCAGTTTCAGTATTCAAAAATATTCCTGCCTAACATACTTTGCTACTGATAATCCTCACAACACCTTCACTAAAAAAGTTTAGTTCATTATCACAGAAGAACAGAAATTTTCTCAAGTCAGGCTAGGCAATCAGTGAATAATGGGGACTAAGAATTTTCCCTAGGGGGTTTTGAGACCTTTGGTACTCTTGACAAGAAAAGTTCCTTTGAAATGAAAATTAGAGCTGCTGGGTGCAATACAAAGTGTAGGTGATAAGCTTTTTAAACCTTCGGTGTTCCAGCAACTACGGCTGGGCAGAAAACAAGAATTCCATTTTAACTTTTTTTTTAGGTTTAAACATCGGTTTCTCATCTTATGCTGTAAAAAATAATCAGTAACTTTCTGAAAATTTTGTAACAGCTACAATATGTCCAATTACTTAACAGTCTAATGCTCAATCAGGGCATTAGCCTTGGACTTCGGTTGCTGTCAGCAGTATTAATCAAGTTGGCCTATGAACTTGAAACCCTGCAAAACACTTTGGCCTATAGACCATTGGACCATTCCATTCCACCTCTACTCTGCAGAAACTTTCCTACAAAAACGTTATAGTGGAAGCAGCAACAACAAAAACCTTCAAAACGCTCAGCACCTTTTTTTTCATAATAAATCTAATCACAGGGGTAGGTAACAACACCCAGAAACTGCTATATTGCTTATTTGGGTCTGAGGGTTTCAGCCTGTGTAATTGAAAGGTAACAATTAAGTCATTGATCTTAAGTTTAAAGGTAGGGTTTGGGTTTGTCTCCTGTTATAAACTTTTTAAAACACATGCAAATAAGGCATATACTTGAATGTACTCGAATGACTTTTAGGAAGTTGTTGATAACTACTAACATCTACCCAAGATCTCAAACCAGTTTGTAGGCATTTTACTGGTCATATACGTAGATCACTGAAGACAGCAGAACAGACAACAGAAAGCATGCGCATTAAAATGAGTTATTCCATGAAGTATCTCATAGAAGTAGGTAATGATGAGATGGCTACCAGAAGTCTAAGGGCAATGAAGAGAGACTTCATAGCCCTGGGACAGCTGGTTAAGGGATCAGGAGCACAAGTAGTGTTCTCCTCTATCCCATCATTTGCAGGGACTCATGAGGGGATAAACAAGAAGAGTCAGCAGATTAGCTCCTGACTCAGAGGCTGGTGCAACCGGCAGAACTTTGGTTACTTTGATCATGGACTGATATACAGGACACCAGGCATGCTGGCAACAGGTGGGGAAAGACTAACCCAAAGAGGAAGAAGGATTCTGGGACAGGAGTTAGCAGGACTTATTGAAAGGGCTTTAAACTAGGTTTGAAGGGGGATGGGGATGCAGCCAGAGTTACTAAAGTGGTGCCTGGGAGCAGTATGCCTGTGCTGGTGAACAAAAGCGCTAGCAAGGTCTCACAGCCTGTTGTCACACTGGAGGTGGGAGATGATGACCCATGTGCTAGCAAAGACATGAGGAGTAGTGAAAGGTTGGCAACTGCAGACATGTGTGAGCGCAGTCAGGTGGGAATAAGGGCTTGTCCCCCCAATAAAGTGGCAAGGCAATTAGCCCACTTGAAATGCATCTACATGAATGCACGCAGCATGGGCAACACACAGGAAGAGTTGGTGGCCATGGTACAGCAGGGGAACTATGGTATAGTTGCCATCACAGAAACGTGGTGTGAAGACACACACAACTGGAGTGCGGTGATTGCCAGCTACCAACTCTTCAGAAGGGATAGGCAAGGAAGGAGAGGTGGTGGGGTGACCCTCTATGTCAGGGATGGTTCTGAATGCCAAGAATTTAACAATGTACATGACGACATTGTTGAGTATTTATGGATAAGAATCAAGGGGAAGACCAACAAGCCAGACATTGTGTTGGGAGTTTGTTATAGACCCCCCAACCAGGATGTAGAGGCCAATGGAATATTCTATAAGCAGCTGGTATAGGTCTTGCAATCACTCACCCTTGCTCTTGTGGGGGGCTTAACTTCCCAGATGTCTGCTGGAAATATAACACAGCAGAGAGAACAGTCCCCGAGGTTCCTAGAGTGTGTGGAAAACAACTTCCTAACACAGCTGGTGAGGGAGCCAACTAGGGAAAGTGCCCTACTGGACCAGCTGCTTGTTAGCAGAAAAGGTCTTGTAGGCCATGTTAAGATTGGAGGTCATCTTGGGCAGAGTGATCATGAAATGATGGAATTTTCAATTCTTGGTGAAACAAGGCGAGGAGCTAGCAGAACTGCCACCTTAGATTTCTGAAGGGCAAATTTTGGCCTGCTTAGGAGTATGTCGCCAGAAAAGCCTGGCTTCCTCTTCTTTGCACCTTCCCTTCAGGTGCTTGTGCACATGGATAAGATCCCCCCCCAGATCCTTCTCTTCTCTAGGTTGAACAGTCCCGTCTCTCTTAGCCTTCCCTTGTATGAGATGATCAAGTCCCTTAAAGACTTTAGTGATCCTTTGCTGGTCTTTCTGTACTGTCCTCTACCTCTCTTGACCTGGAGAGCCCAGAACTGGACCCAGCACTCCAGGTGTGGCTTCATCAGTGCTGAGCACAGGGAAAGAACCACCTAACCTGATCTGCTGACAATGCTTTGCCTTACACTACCGAAGATACAACTAGCTTTCTTTGCAGAAAAGGCATATTGCTGGCTCATTTAATTTCCTTCATTAACAGGGAAATAAATTAATAAACTCCTTCACTAGACAATAATAATTTCAGTTTGTGCATCAGAAATACATAAAATGAGATTTGTAATTAATTCATTGTGAACAGAAATCACTTTCAGGCTACTGTTGTGCTGTAGTATCTGGTTATAGTTTTTCTAAGTGCTTCTCACAAATAAGAGATTCCAACTTAAAAATTTAAACTGAAGTATCATGTACTCATTTTAATTGTATTTCAAATTGTTTCAAAATTGATAATTAGGAGAGAGGTTCAGGAGCAGTTTGCCATTGGAACAAAACATTTGTTTGTTTCTACATGGACACATTTTATTGTCAATAAATGAATGCCTTAGTATGAATAGAAAGACATGATATAACTAAGTCTGTTTTTATTAGGTACAGATTTTATCTTCCTTAATCTGGGTACCATACCCTCAGGTTACTTAGTGTAAGACAGTGCCTAAATGTCACACATAACCATTGTGAGTCTTTTTCTCGGGGGATCATAAATTCATTTTAAAATTATCTTTTTAGAAATAGACAACTTCCACAACACCTCTGCCAGTGCTTTTTCCAGGCTTTTACTGGTAGGTTAATGGTGAAATTTGAATTTCTCTTAACAAGCAACGGAATCATTAAGCTTTCCATTGAGATAACGTAATTCTGGCTTTGCAAGGGTGTAGATTTCAACAGATTATCAGATTCAGCTAATCTAAATTCTTATTAAAAATTTAAAATTAAGTATCTAAATGTCAGAGATGCACAAAAGGATGCAATTCTATGAACAGAGGTAACACCATTAGCAGCTTTTGAAAATTAAAATGGGAGCAAGAGCAGTCTAAGTGCTAGTTTTAAAACAGAGAAGGATCTGGAGAAGGAAGGGTTGCTAATTGCTTTTTCTTTTCAGGTAACTACTAATGAGCAGATACCATTGCTGTGAATTGAAACACATTTTGCTGTTTTTCACAGAGGCAAGATAAAATAAAACATGAAAATTTTGTTACTTCAAGTTTTCTCCCTCTACAGTCCTTTTTTTTCTTCTTTTTGTTTTTCCTCCTGTTCCAACACATAAGTGCAGAGCAAAGAGTGATTCAGGAACTGTAAAGTGAGTCTCTCATATACAGCAAACAGCAACTCATTTCATCTCTATGTCCTTTTAATTTAAAACTGACACACACTTCCCACCTTGAGTGACTCTGAACTGTGGCTTTACTGCCCTGTCAAGCTCACTGTTGAGAAGCTGACCACACCTGAGGAGGAAATTCATAGTTACAGATTCTCACACTTTACTATCTAGCTGGCAGAAAAGATTGTCAGTTTTCATGCGGGCAAAGACTGAACTACAGATAAGACCAGCAACAGAATTCAGTGTGTAAAGTAGCTTTTCTTTTGTGCAGATAAGTAAACTATTTTCCTTTCCAGTGCATGTGAATTTTTCCATCTGGTGTACTTCAATTGTCTAAGTGTAATCTGCCAAGGGACATATGAAACTTAGTAAGTATGTATTCAGTTTTTCTATGGGATTCAGTCATATGAAGTAGGAGGTAGTCTCTGCACTGTTAGCTTCTAAATAAACAAAGCACTTCATCGAATTGTAGTAAAAGAATTCACAAATCTTGGCCTTTCTCCATTTTTTATCGATGCTTATTTTATATATTAAACCAAAATCAAAGCAATGACAACGTGCCAGACAAAAAATGCCATTAAAACCTAAGTATTTGCAGAGATGTTTCCCTGCACAGTTGTATGAGGAAACATTATTTTCCATACCATGACTTTTCATTAAAATCTCCAAAACATAAAGATCAACCTTTGCTTTCCTAGTGAAAACTGCAGTGTGAGGAGAGTATTAGAATGAGAGTTTTAGAGTTCACGCTTCTTCCCTCCTGCACAGGAGTTCTGTATTCCATCAAGCATTTTCTCAGACCATATTGTAATATGTGTTATGCATTTATTCAGTTTTAATACAGTCTCCACCTTTTGAGATTGCTTTTGGTTGCCCTGCATGGTTAGCAATTATCAACAGAGAAGTAGCTTCAGATTTTAGTCCATGTGTAGACTTCTGGAAACTGAAAATAGTTTCAAAATTAGGGGATTTCTAGGCTCTTTGAACTGCTGCACACTAATTTTTCTCTATACATGGGCTTTAAACCACAGTCACATAATCACAGATCATTCTGTGATACACAGAAAGAAATCTTCCAATCTTCCAGTGAGAAGGCATTTTTATCTTGTGGAGATAGTCAAGAGTTGACAGCAGTCAATTTTTGTATTGTAGAACCTCCCCTAGTTTGTTGTTCCCAATACTTGAAATTCTTTGATATTCTTATCCTAATACATTTCATATATATATATCATGTTAGTCCACTATAAGCCTTTTAAAAGACTGTTCCTATTTATGTATAATTACATTTTAACATCTCAGATAATTTCATTTGATTAAATGGTATCAACTAACGCTGTGATTAAGCTGAAAGACCATGACTGAATTAAGTACAATTTTACTTTTTTCTTTCAACTGTTCTGTTTTACTAGTTTTGCTTTTGTGAGGCTTCCTGCTTTAATAATATCTCAAGAGATACTACATATTACCACTTGAGTTAATCACTGAATGAGAAGACAGTACTGACTAGAGATCACTGATAGTCATGGTGTGATTACGTTAATTATGAACAAGCAGAAGATAGTGTCAGATGGCTGAAAAGCAATGTAAAACCTTATGTATAGGCACATACATACATGTTAAAAATGGGGGCTTTTGAAAAGCCATTTTGTAACACAAAGAATGAAATTATTTTTTAAAAGAAATAAGAGGTAAAAATACAAGAACTTTAAGAGTTCTTTAAAAAGAATATGTTGGATGGTCAGAAAAGTCCACAATCAAGAAAGAAGGCATGGAGAGCTAAAAACTCATCCTAGTTCAGTGGCAAAGGCAGTAACTAGGAAAAAAAAAAAAAAGCAGTAAGAAAGAATTTATTTGCAAATTTAAATTTTTGGTGGAAAACTGTTGAAAAACAAGTAGGAAACTAAAGGAACACGAGAAGATAATCTACATGACAGTAGGAAAAATAATGAGGGATATATTACTCATTTAAGTATTTCAAAATACTTTAAAAAATACAAAAGGACCTAAGTCTTGCCTCTTCTAAAATGTGTAATAAGGACTTTAATACACTGGAGATGTAGACCAAGGAGATTACCTAGAATGTAAAAGGCATACTGGATTTGAACAAATGGAATTCTTCATAAACTAGAAACAGTAGGCAAATCCTACAGATGCTTTGCTTGTATATTTGGAAGCAAACTGACACACTTATAACATGTGAAATCCATATAGTATTTTAAAGGCCACAAGGAACTGAGGAAGGTGGTGGATAAAACAGATTACACATTAAGACTGTTTTATCAGGAGGTCCAGTAAGCACCCTCCAAGAACCTATTAAGCACAAATTTATGGTGTAGGTGACAAACAATTTTTAAAATACATGAACATCAGGGAGATTCCATAACTCAGGAAAACTGTGAATATTTTATTTATATCCCAAGGTACAAGAAACTGTAAACCTGTTAACAAGAAATCAGTCATCCACAAAATAATAGAAAGATTACAAAAAACTGATGGAGAAGCAAAAGACTGAAACAGAATTCCTACCAGACAAACTTTTGTCAAATAAAACTGATTAATTTCTTATGGGATTATAAATTTAATTGGCAAAGATAATTGTCTAGAAATTATTATGCTCAGAAATGTTTTGTGGTACTTGATTTAGCAACAGATGGTGTTCCAACAGATGTTACCTAGTACTATTTTTGTTGCAGAAGTCCTAAGAAAATTTCCTAAAAATTTACGAAAAGGATGATTTGCTTACTTTTTTATGACAGAAGACTTTCTTTAAAACATCTTAGTAGTTTACTGCAATGATGTAGAAAGATTATTATAATGACATAGAAAGCCATAGACCCAAGGTAGAATAGCATGACTCATGAGATACAACGAAGTTAGTAGAATTAGTAAAATGTTAGATATGAACAGAAGGTAAGGGAAAAACACCATTATGTTCTCACTCCAATGTTTTTAAATAACAGCAATAGAAAATACTTGCCAAAGCCCACAAAGAATTAGGTCTTCTATTCATTCCTTTCCCCATTCCCAGCAATGGTGAGCAGTAAACTGGTACAGATTTCCTGTAGAGGGTTAATTTCCACCTAACATTGGGCAAAAACTGTTCCTCTGCAGCTGAGGATTGGATCTCATAGTGACAGAAGGGCATATTGGAGACATAGCTGCTTGCTCACATAGGAGGAGGCTGAGCTAAAATGGAGGGACTGGTTTTATTCTACTTCTGTTTCTGGTGCAATACAACTGGACCCAAACAAATGTTTCAGAACTTGACTTCAACTCTTCCTACCATCTCATAGACCTTGATCTGTTAGCAGCAGTAGCTAATCAAACTTTCTAAACCCAAAGTAATTACAGGGAATAGTTATGGGAGACCTTTCAATTAATTAGTTAGGACAAGACATCTCTACTTCTGGTTAGGTAATAGACCTGATATAGCTACGGCTCCTTGCCTGCTTCGTTTACACAAGGCCCATTTCTTTCTTCACGAATTGCAGAGAGTATTTCTGCAGAACAATCATATCACTAAGACAATTTTTATAGAATGAGGTCATAAACTAAAACAAATTAAAACAGTTTCATTGTTACCCTGAAGAGTTAGGAGCCTAGATACATATTGGAGTGAGGCTGGCATCACTGCTCAACAACTACTAAAAATTCACTCAGGACACCTACCTGTCTCATAGAATCACAGAATCACAGGATGGCTGAGGTTGGAAGGGACCTCTGGGAGTTCAACCTGCCCAACCCCAACTCAAGCAGGGCAACCTAAAGCCAGGTGCCCAGTATGATGTCCAGGTGGCTTTTAAATATCTCCAAGGAAAGAGACTCCACAATCTCTCTGGGAAACCTGTACCAATGCTCAGTGACCCTCACAACGAAAAAAGTGTTTCCTGATGCTGGGAGGGAACATCCTCAGTTTCAGTTTGTGCCCATTGCCTCTGGTCCTGTCCCTGGGCACCACCGAGAAAAGCCTGGCTCTCTCTTCCTTGCATCTTCTCTTCAGGTACTTGTGTACATGGATAAGAGCCCCCCCAGATCCTTCTCTTCGCTAGGCTGAACAATTTCTCTCAGCCTTTCCTTGTATGAGATGATCAAGTCCCTTAAAGACTTTAGTGATCCTTTGCTGGTCTTTCTGTACTGTCCTCTACCTCTCTTGACCTGGAGAGCCCAGAGCTGGACCCAGCACTCCAGGTGTTGCCTCATCAGTGCTGAGCACAGGGGAAGGATCACCTCCATGAACCTTTAAGATTTGCCTAAAGCAGCCCATTATACCATTAGTCACCTTTCACTGTTAGGTCAAGCTATTATCTCATATCTAACTTTCTGTCCACCAGGACCCCCATGTCATTCTCTACAAAGCTACTTTCCAAATAGGTGTTTATAATATCCCTACTTATATACTGTATGCATAGTCCTGCTCGGGAACGAGAATTGACTTTAACTTGGACAAATCAGGATTCATAAATTGGGTGAAATCCAAGATCTTCAAGCTCTTACCTAAATGATCCTTATGATATTCATTCTTACATTAGAATGGAGTTTTGTCTGAAGTAGCACACCTACATCATGTTTCCATACAATTTAGTCAAGAAACTCATTTTTTTAACCTGCATTCAATATTATCTGTATCTTATGGTAAACTGATTTCCTCTAGTAATTCAAGAGGACTGACACAATTTGATATTATTTCAGAGTCCTCATGCCACTAATGCAAGTTAAACTATCTTCTGTCCTGTGTCAATGTGGTTCTAATGTAACAACTTTTCGAAAGAAATTAAAAATTCTTAATCAACTATTACTTGAGTCACCATATAGAAAACACTGAATTTAGGTTACCAATTTATAGAATTTTAACAATGCAGTGACAGTTAGCTCAGCTGCATGGCTGAATTTTCAATTCCCTATCCATGAATAATCCTTGCATTAACTAAGAGGTAAGTTGTAGCAGTTCCACTCAGGTATATCAGGCAAAAGAGTAGAGTATGAAAACCAAAACCTTAAAGATTAATTTATACAGCAAGTCTACAAGGTCTGAAAATGCAAATCATAAAAACAGTTTCTGACCTAATCTTAAAGACAAATACTGGTGGCTGAATTATGAATTTTATTATTAACTGTGAATTTACCTTCTTCCAGTTGCATAAATGTTGGATAATCTTTGAAGATCTTCTCTAATAACAGAACATTTTGAAATGGCCAGTTCTGTTCCTAATTAAGTTAGTGGTAAAGTAACTATTTATGCCAACAGGAATAAAATTGAACGACACGTGTGAAAATGACCTCTTTAACTTAAGGAACTGGTGAGAGCATATTTTATGTTTCACCTGTATAGCAATGAATTTCATGTTTATTCCATTTCTTCTATTAATTCACCATCTCTGGAAAAATTTTCGTAAGAAAAGGACACAATTACATCAAACAATAAACCATGAACTTTTGCAGCTGTAAGCCAGGTATATTTCATCTGCAATATTTGAGAGGGTGTACACAATTTTTCTAAATCCTCTAGTGCTGAATCAGGTCATAATCTTACTAGAAACATTCTGGTTTGTCAATATAGAAATTTAATATCTTGTAACAGTTTATGACTCATCCTGTGACACTCGCTCGAGTCTGTATTTCAGAAGTTACCACAAAAAAGAGTGATCATAAAAGTATTTGAGGTAGACCATGCTTGCAGAGAGAAGCAGGTGGATAATTCACAGTGATTTATTCTACAAATTCTCTTTTCCTGTTTAAAGAATATTCATGACCAGATGCATCTCTTCAAGTTGCAATCGAAAGTTATTCAGTGATTTCTGGTCTCTGTTGCTTAGATTGAAATATAGAGAATTCGATCTCTGAGCTGTGTGGCTTAGCTGTGATTGGCAGATCAGAAGAATCTTCCTCTAGTTCCTTCCTTTTACACAGCAATTTTGTGAAACAATTTAATATGAATTTGCTGACCTAAACCGTAGTGTTAATGAGTATTGAATTTAAAATTGGAAATTTATTTTCCACAAGTTTTCATACTTATAAATCTTGATCATTTGCGAAGAATTAGAATAAACAAAGAGCAAATGCTTCACTTGGCCTCATCGTCAAGACAAGCTGTGGTAAAAAGTGGTAAAAATTTCTATCTATATATAGATAATACTGTGACAAATCTCCCTATTAAATTGTTTATATTTCAAAATATTTTTCTTCCACCCAACTAATTAATGTAAGCCACATTTGTGGAATCTTGGAACTCAAGAGAGGGTACTGAACGCTATTCCTGATGTAAACTTGTATTAATGGTCCTTTTAGTTTTGGATCAGGCCTTTCAATAACGTTTCCAGTTTTGCCTTTTCTCAATTTTTATTTACCTTCTATGTTAGATATCACTATTAATGCAAAATAAAAGCAATGAAAGTGGTGCTTATCTCATTTATAGAATTTTTTCTATAACCATCATAGAACACTTCCTCCCTTTAGATGCAATTGTCAGATAAATGTTGGGGGGCTTTTCTCCTAATTTCTTGTTGATTTGTAGACGATGATAGTGGCAATGATTGACTTCTGATGAAGATTAGATGAATCTCAAGTGAATTTACTTGTTATTTTAAAGCATTTTTATATTACTTTTTATATTTCATATTGTCATTTTTAAATATGATTCTCCCGAAGTCATTTATAAGCAACGCATTTCACTAAGTAAACCTTGCAGTACAGATTCTCTGCTTTGATCAACTTTGTGATTTTTGCAATGTATCATTTAGTTCAACGAAGTTATTACTAAGGAAGATGCAAAGAACTAAATCATCTTCATCCCTGATAAAGATTAGCCTCACCCAGTTTCTACCCAATGTACTATTATTTTCTGAATGTTTTCCATAATTTTGTGTGTTTGGGCATTTTTTGCCTCTTGATCAGCAATGGTCATGCCATTCTTTATTCTGCTGATCTTTCCCCTTATTTACTCAGGAGAGGCATTAAGAAAAGCCAAATTGAAGCTTACAATACTAAGGCCTGGAGAGAGACCTTATCAATTCCATTTTAGAAAACTCTTCCTACTGCCCCAATAAAAAAAGGATGTGGTCAGTTACTATGTAATTCTGGAGGAAAATCAGTGCCAATTAGGAATTTGGCTAATTTTGAGCTATACTGAAGAAGGCTATACAATAATACGATAAAAGCCTGAGCCATAAAATCAGTGTTTCAAATGAAGAAAGTAGACAGAGACTAAATTGGCTACAGTCAAAATTTAGCTAAAGACAAAGATTCAGTAAAGGTGAGTTACGACAATTACTCACTGCTTGTCATGCACTATTTAATAATACTACAGTAAACTATAAAGTGGAAGTATATAATTATTTCAGCAGAGACAAACATATGTTTTATTAATGTGAAACTAGACATGGTCTCATACAAGATTAAATAATAATAATAATTCCTAAGATAGCTGTTAAATTTAGCAACTTTTCTATGAACAACAGCAGTATAAATCAACTGAAAATAGGCAGCTACTCAGAAGCCTTCTACCTGCTGTTCTCCTTGCTTTTTGAAATAGCATTCATCAGTATTAAGCAAGTAATGATTTCACATTGAAAATAATTTTGAGCTGTATTACCAAGCTTAATAATAACGAATAATACTCCAAAAATCATTCAGCACACTTAACCTGTAAATAGCATTCCTTGCCAGACTGGAGAAATCATCTGAAAGTAGAGTAGAATTTGGGCAACAGTATGAATATTACACCTTACGGAAAATGGATGCAAACCTATCTGCAGAACATGAAATGGTAAAAATAATCATAAATGATTTGATATGATCATATACAGTAATCAAACTGATAGGTATAAGGTAATAATAAAAATCTCAATTACACAGACAAAAAGACCAAAGCCATCTAAAGTTTTGTTTATTTGCCATAATTTGAAGGTTGGAGGTGCTTAAAGTGAGGATACAAAGTGTGAAATCCTTGGCCTCTTTGCCAGGGATCAATAGGGTGGAGAAGGTAGCGGAGGGCCACGTTGACTACTGACCACAGTTTGTCTGACAAGCTATTCAAATGGACAGTTTAGAAATGACCAATAATCAACCATTTGAACAGTAGCCATATTCTACTCAAACAGGAGGAAAACATCATTTTTCAACAGCTACCCAGACTATAGAACAACTGAATTCAGCCATGAGGGTGGACACAATCTGTGCCTGTGTTAAATGAAGAGGAAAGGATATAATTTTATGGCAAAGGTACTGCTGTAGGCAGGAGAAACTTGACCGAGTCATAAAGATTTCTGTGATTACTCTTGAATCCCACAAGTAATTTACCAATGAATGGGTACAACTGAAGATTAAAATGTCCATGCCTAAATATATGTATGAAATAACAGCTTTTCTGTTCTTATTGCTGTTATTACTGGCCAACTCATCTGATGTCATCCATTCTTCTGAATTGGTTTTGTTCCCTGACTGAGCATATGAAACTGAAACAAACAAAAAAAAAACCCTAACATAAAACACTGAAGAAGTTTGATGGTCAGTTAATATTTGTGCACCACTGAACATAATATTAAATCTACCTCTGGTATTTGCAGAGCAGACATCAGATGCCAGAAGTGAATGATGATCAATTGCAATGCAGAAATATTGATCCACACTGTATTCCTATATTCCAAATGCTGTTATGTTAGGTATCTACTATCAGTTATGTGCTGTAAGAAAACAGATTCTATATTAACTTCTTTAGATAATGGCAGAATTTTGTGCTGTTTTGTTGTGAGTGTTGACATTGAGATTTTGTCTTAAAATCTCAGTGACAATAATTTGAGATCCGTGACAAAACTGGAAGAATATATCAAAATTAACATTTGGAAGTCAATACTCTAGACTGAGCAAAAGGAGTAGAGTATCATCTTATTTTAGTGCTCACATGTAGGAAATGGTTGGGAATTTGCCTGTAGATCACCAAAAGATTAGAGGAACCAGACTCTTATCAAAGATATAGCGGAAAAAGAAAAGTGTAAATGCTCAGACAAGTTGGAATGGTACACTCGCTATATTGTTCTACTTTTTCTTAATAATCCATCAATGACCACGACTGGAAAAAAGACAGAGGATCTTGGGTAGACATTTATTCCGCATAGTAGAATCATTCTTATGTTATCAAATCCAGCAGAGTCCCTCAGAGATCTACAGAGGAATTTGTTTTGTTTAGAGTATTAGTAAACCACGGAATGGAGTGGGCTGGAAATGCACATAGTAGTTTATGGTAAATAATAATAATGCTAATGAAAGCTGACTGAAGAACTGCAGAAGGTTTTCATCTTTTGTATTGAATATATGATAGAATAGTAGGTGAAATTTCTATCTATATAGTCTAACCATGTGAACACTAAGATGGCTTTTAAATTAACAATTGTAGATCAGTAAAATGACACCACAATCACTGTGATTAGCTCTCTGAAAATACTGTCTGTCTGCTCTGAGGTAGTCCAAAAGGCAAATATCAATTCAGGACATATTCTCAGTCCTAGAAAAGGGAACTAATTCAATAGTTTTAATATCTTTCTCAATTACCTGGATGAGGGGATTGGGTGCACCCTCAGTAAGTTTGCAGATGACACCAAACTGGGTG
>VXBO01000809.1:31608-69643 GCA_013400135.1 Rhinoptilus africanus | reverse complement strand
TGATGTGGACCTCTGTCTCAAGTTGTAGGGGAGTTACACAGCTTGATATAGTTCAGGATAAGGGAGAGGAGCAGTGGGGTGGCTTGAATACTGCAAAAGCCCTCATACTCCCTAATGTAGATCTTTGCTGGCCTTCATCATAAATCAGAAATCTGTAACTTTCAAGTACCTGCCCATAGAGTCATTTTAGCAGTCTGAAATAATACCATCATTATATCATTAAATTAAAGTGCGGAATGGTAGTCTTTTCCCTCCCTTTACCTACCTTACAGAAAGAAACTCTGCTTCACAGTTGTACAGAATGGTTACTAAATATCTATTTTTCCTACATTTTAAAGTCATCTGTAGATTGAGTGCTGGAATATATTTGAGCACTTAAAACAGGAGGGAATATAAAGAGTCCATAGTGTTTATAGTTTAATACTGTGTTCAAGACTGACTGAAGGGTCCGCTGACATCACCACATTTGCTCTATGTATATAATATATTTCTAAATGCTGTTTCTTACAGACACTGTACATTTTTAATAGGCTAGAAGAATCATTCTTGTAAGTTATGGAGACAGATTGAGTTGTGTTGAAAGATACTTTCTTGTAAGAGTTCATATTCTATTTAAATGAGACTTTTTTTTCATAGAATGTAGGCTTGTGTGTTCAGTGGGTGCTTCTGCAGCAACTAGATCCATAGAGCCACCCTCTATGTCTACATTCTGGTCTACTGATAAAGTTTTGTCTAATTGGAAAGCTGGCAGCACCTTTCAGATTCAAGTGTTTCATATTGCCATTGCATAGTAGCTAGTTAAAGAAACTGTGGACACTAAACAGAGAGTGAACGTTTATTATAAATTTGTAACCATCTGTCTGCATAGGAGTTTATTAATCAGCACAAATGGCCACTTTTTTTTTTGTTTTAACTTGCTGTCCTCTAGCAACTCAAGGGCTTTTCATATATTAAGAAATGTCTCAACCTAAATTAAACCTCATTCACTGTAAATTTTCTTTCCTCACTGAAGAATATATAAATAACTATTAACTGAAATTCCTGTTGCATGTTCTTGTATTTGTTGAATCCACAGGACAGATTTTTGTCATATACTAAACATGTTGGGAGGGGTTAGGAAGATAATCTGGTTTTAATTCATAATTTGAGGAAGACATAAAAGGCATGGCAAATGTTCAACATTTATTTAACCAAAATGTATTCAAAGAGATGAAAGTAGATTATTTCTGACCATCTTAAGATGATTTTCTCATTATGTCAGTGTGAAACTTTTTCCAGTTTTCCCTTGTCTTTGGACCAATAGTAGGTTCTGTTCCTGAGAAGTATCAAGCACTTTGAAAGATACTTTTCAGGGTAACGTGTCAACTTAAATGTCTCTCAGTTGATATTTCTTTATACTTGATTTTGTTTCAATTGCTTATCTGTTTTGGATAGACTTGTGAAGAAATATGATAACTTTTAGCTTGATTCTTGTTTACATGCCTGTCAACACAAAGGGAGCAGAAAAGTGTGAAGGTGGAAGATGTAGGCAAAGTTCAAAGCATCATGGTAGAATACAAGATGTACTGGCAGAGACTGTTTCTCCTTTGTACATAACAGCTGCATCACAAGAAGCTTCTAATACTAAGAAGCTAAGAGAAAAAAACTAAAAGAAAAATGTCAGAGGTTAAATCCATGGGTTACGTTTTTGATGTGTTGAGACAAAGGAAACCATATCAGACCCAAAGAGAAGTGATATGCCTGCTCTGTATTGCCAGCATAGAAATGTGTATTTATTTTAGAAGAGTGCACTTAAAAGCAAGACTAACTATTTGAGACCTTAAAACATGATGCTTTTAGCCAGTCCTAGTACCAGCCTGACAAATGGGATGCAGAAATTCTTCTTTCAAGTTTCTGTATTGCATCTTATTGTTGTGGTTATATTAATTTTATTAAAGAATCCTGTTAGGCATCTGCGACTTCTGCTTAGTAAGTCTCAAAGACCACTTCAGGTCTCTTACCCCCTGTTGTAGAACGACGAGAATACATTTAATTTCCTTGCTGTCAAAATGTGAAGGGGAGGCTTTGCAAATGAATTAATTAATGTGGAGAAACAGGACCAAACAAAACTATTACATGGTGTGCTTTTATACTTAGTAATTAAGTCTGATAACTTTCTTAGCTATTGAAAAAGGTAAATAAACTTGGTTTGCTTCACTTTGGACAAGACAAAAAATAATTCTTTGTATTTATTTCTCTTTCTGTTGAATCAGGTAAAAAAGTAAATGGACAACTCCAGAATATGTACAAGTTGGTACCTAATACCCAAACACAGGTATGCAAAACATTTTTATTCCAGATTTGTATTTTGTATCATCAAATTTTTGCTTATCTGTAAGATAAGGAAAAGATTATGGCCACAAATTGCAAATATAAAAATTTTGTTAAATCTAAGACTAGGTAGAATCATAGAATATCTAAAATTGGAAGGGACCCATAAGGATCATCAAGTCCAACACCCTGGTCCTCACAGGACTACCTAAAACTAAACTCTATGACTAAAAAAGTCTCCGAGACACTCCTTGATCTCTGACAGGCTTGGTGCTATGACCACTTCCCTGAGGAGCCTGTTTCAGTGACCAACCACCCTCTCAGTGAAGAACCTTTTCCTAATGTCGACTTTGAACTTTCCCTGACTCAGCTTCATTCCGTTTCCTCATATTCTATCACTGGTCACCAGAGACAGGAGATCAGCACCTCCCCCTCAGCTGAGGAGACGGGTTGTGGAAGAGAATTACAAAATGAAGCTGCTTAGCACAGCAGAGCTGTTACAACATCTTGTGATAAGGGACATACCATGGACGTTTGGGTTTACTAGTTACTGCTGAGTGACAGTTGTTTGAAAGCTGTCAAAGCCTGTCACCCTCACTGCCTGTGGGAGTGCACCGAAAGCCTGTCTTTTCAAAGCATTATTAAGTGACTAGTGGAAGAGAACAGGAGGAAAAAGTCTCACTTAAAATGTGTCATTAACATACAGATGTGAAAATGCCAAAGCTCCTGAATATAATGACATGGGAACATATACAGTGTACATTAATGGAAGAGACACTAAGTGTTTTATAACCAACTCACCACGCGATGCTTAATTAGCACAGGTACTCTGCTGAGTGAGGAAGACATAGGAGCTAAACAGCTGCCAAGCGTAAAATTAAACACTGACACGCTATCCACAGAAGAAGGAAAGTGCACCTGGACCTGGAGGCCCTATACCAGCTGATTCCTTTAGAAAAGCAAGCCAGCAAATAACAGAGAACACACTTAACAATTTAATAGTAGAATTAAAAGCCAAAATATACAGTAAAAGTAATTGGTTGTACTCCTGCAGTGCCTTTCACACAACTATTCCAAAGCACGTCAGCATCTTATACTGCCTTTTCATCTGCAAGTCCAGCTCTGTGTGTGCTACTGTTTGCACTCCCCTGGCAGAGAGGTGTCAAAAGCGGTGTGATGCAAAGGTAATCTGTACAGAGAAGGGGGATGATCTGTATCATCCCCGAGGTCTTCTCAATCATCAGAATCAATGTTACCCATCTTATAAGTGGCGCACTGAGGCACTGGGGATCTTGATGTCTGCTTTCACAAACAGCAACCACCCAGTATCAAGTGACTACTGCTTAAAGCAAACGATTAAAAACAGTTGAAAAGCCAATGTGGGTGACATAGTTTATGGTTTACATCAGTTCAGCTAACTCCACTTTGGGTAGAAAGAGGCAGGCTGATCTGTTCGGTTTGTGTGTCAATGAGATTATCAGCTTTTCAGTGAAATACTGAACTTGTTTCAGAGACTTTCCTTTTCTTCCTTTTAGTCTCTGACAACTTTCTGTAGACTCTCCAATCTTAGGTAAAGCTCAGAGAGGATTAATTGGCAAAACATCTTCGTGCTGATAAACCTGTTCTTGCAACTGATGACCCAGCTGCTATTATTTAACTCTTCAGATGTGAATCTGAGGTTTTCCTGTCTCTGACATTTTGTCTTTCCCAAGTTTATCAACTTCTTTATGGCCTTCTTGATTACTTCACGGAGATTGCTTCAATTGTACCCAGAAAACAATCCTTAAGAGAACAGTACTTTGTCAGGAAAGACAAAGATGCAATCTAGCATTCAAAGAGGGCAATCCATGCTTTTTAACACAAGGTAATTTTCCCAGGGGATGGATTCTGAACTTCATACACTCCAGAAATGTGTTTTCTTCTGTAGCAGGATCTGGCCCTCAACAGCTCTTGGTTCTGTTGGCTGCTGCAGTAGGTAGAGGCAGTAGGAGAAGTGTTTGTATTCTTACATAAAGAAAACACATAGGGAGACCATGGTCACTGACAAAGAGCCAGTCAGGGAATGATGCAATGATGTAAAAATTGCATCTTTTAAAAAATACTATTATTATTGCTCTTTTGAAATTCCCTTTTGCTGTCAGTAATCTGTCTTTGCTTATTTCTTGTCTGTATCCTTAAACCCACTTGCTACCTGAAGATCACTAGCATTGCTAGTTCAGCAACACTGCTGAGATTCTCTGGCACAGGATCAGCCTTGTTGAAAGCATCAGGTAGTTCTTGTATAAGCTCAGCCACAGGATCTGTTTACACAGTGTCACATACTTCTTTAGCCTGGACCACAAATCTTGTACTGTTTTATGTGAAGCCTACACATGCCTGTTCCTCACTGCCGTCTATACCACCACATGCATTGCTGTAAATATTCAGGCTGCTGTTGTCATAACACTGGAGTGCTTTAAGACCTTCTTCCAAAGATGACAACTGCCTTATTGAACAGGACCTCATCTATCATGTGATTTCTCAGCAATTCTCGCTGGAAGTCTTAAAACTTTTCTTATGTCATGGCTGGAAGAAACCTCATTCCTACTCAGAAAAACACCTAAAAAACACCTATTCAGAAAAACGTCTTGTAGGTGTCCGTGGCTCTTATGGATGTATGGCACCTCAAGCATGATTTTACAGAATTTCCTGACTTAGGGATCTGGCTGAAGGGAATGTCTCACTAATGACATGTCAGCTTTAATCATTTGGCCATATGAACTGCTTCCACTTTTATCTGAAAAGTCCCTGTTGCTCTTCTTTCACTCTTACATCTTTTTTACCATGGTAGGAATGGCCATTAAGTTTTTAGTCTTGACCAGGACAATTATGGTTTGAAAGTTGGTGTGTTTGTGGTTCATGAGCAGAAAATGAGCAAGGACATTCATGTTCCAAGGTGTTAGGTGAAATTAATAAAAAGGCAGCCATAAAATTGCCTAAGGCTTGGACTTCTCCAAAAAAAAAAAAAAAATCAAAAAAGTCTTTCTTTTCTTTAACTTCTTGCAGTCTTGCCTTTCTGTGTCGCTTATTCCCATCACACTTTTGCCACAACACTAAATCTGGGTTACCAATAATGCCTGGAAGAAAATTAATGATACAGAAATTAGAGGAGTTAATGTTTGATTGCTCACTGTGATAACTGAAGACATGAAGTTTAAACTGAGAGGAGGCTAACCAATGTTTTTCTTCCTCCAGGATTGTTTACATGTAAAATATACCAGAACAGCATAGCACATTTTTATGGGCAGTGCAGAATGCCCTTTCTTTCTAGGATATGAGAGATGGTAAATAACCAGGTGAAGGAAAAAATAGCGAGGTCACTATGAGAAACAGTGGCAAACGGTGTTGCAGCTCTGATAAAATGAAGATACTGATCTAAGCCAGGCACCTGTTAATCCCACTGGTTTACATAGCTGGAACTGACACCAAACATTGGACCTAAGATTTTCAGTTTTTCTCAGCGGCATGGTAATTGAAGGGGTTTTTTTGAAAGTTCTGATTTAAAATTACAAAAACTACTTCAGGGTGGGCATAGGCTTGAAATTAGGCAGGATTTTCCCAGGTGTGAAGTGATCTAGGACCATAACCCTTACAGAAAACCAGCAGAACACATGTTCCTAATCACCTCAACAATTTGAAAGGTCCCAGGCTGGTGCTTGGACAAGGGCTTTTAGCATTGTTCACACCACAACTAGTATGAAACAGGAGCAATATTTGGTGGAATTCACTTCATTTTATTTTTTCTGTACAAAATAAAGTATGTAAAATAGGCTGGTTGTCTACACTCGCTGAGCAGCAGGTGAGAAGAGACAAGCAGTATTCGAGATCAGGTCCTCCCACCACTCAACCGTTTTAGGATTAACAAAATTGATTCTGGTGACAGAAATAAACATTCTTAATGGAGTGCAACTCACCCTACAATCTCACTTACTGAAAACAGTGGGTTTCATACATTCGTGGATTTGCCTACACAGATACTTTTTGCTTCCAAAGCTGAAGAAGAAATGAAAGATCTGTAGGCTGAACCTGTTAGTAGACTAGTTTTAATACAGTGAAAACCAGACATTTTATTCATAACTTTTGAGTATTGCCTTCTCTTCTATGAGATGAAATTTTTTTCTTCATATTTCCTTTCCTTAACTTTTTGTCTAAGTGCAAGTTTCAGCAGCTAATCTTCTGGGGTTTTTTTGTTTTGCTTTCTTTTTAAGGTACTATCCATAAGGTAGACTATGGGATAACTTCCCAAGAAAAGTTCTAGAAACCCTTGTTGCTTCAGACATTTTAAAGGGTTGACTCATGGGTGGTGATTATTATAATAGAACAATCAATTTTTTGCAATTCTCTTCTGTCTCTGATTTTCCAAGTGTTTTCATGGTAGAAAATGGTCATGTGTTCATTCTCATTGTTCATTCTTCCTATTATACAATATTGTAAATGGTCTGTGATTATGAAACCTGGAATTCCTTCAGGAATCAAACCACATTTTCTTGTAGGTATAATTAGATATTCATTTAGGACAGTCATACTTTAATTATGGCATTACATACAGAATTAGAGCAGTATAATGCTTACATTATTGTAAATGTAGTCATATATTCAAGAGAAAATGTTCTATCTGTGAGTAATACAAATCCACTTCATTCGACACTCAGGAAGGTGCTCATCTCATTATGGTTTTGGTAAAATCAACTTTGCTGTTCTTGCCATCGGTCCCATAAGTGTCTTTAAAGTCACATGTGACAGTCCAAGACCAAGTAATTCATTCTGGCATCTGGAGTGAAGCTGAGTTCCTTTCTTCCTCTTAGCAAACCCTGTGTGCCAGGACCCTGACTCCATTATGCTGCTTCTGTGGAAGTAGGGATTCTATTTATGCAAGAGAAGTCCTGAGAAAGTGAGCTAAAACAGTTTTCCAAATATTTGCACATCTTAAGTATGAAAGGAGGACTGGAGCCAACATCTATTCTTTTTAGTCAGCTTCACAGGGCTTAGCTCCAGAGCAGTACTGCTTTATCACTCTCCACAGAAATATCATGAAAACATTCCGTAGATTATTCTAAAAATTCGTCCTCACTTTAGTAGTGCAAAAAGTCATAAAACTCAGGCTTGGAAGCAGATAGTGGCTAGGTCTTATGTTTACATTATTATTTCAGTTTCCACAGTAATAGGTATGATATTTCCCTGGTGCAATCGCATCATCAGTGCAAAGCCAAAATGAGTGTTATTTAGGCCAAACTTTATTTATACCTTATTTTGCTCCAAAAATACAAATGGCTCCTGTCAGCATGGTTCTGACTCTTCTCTGTAAGGAGACATTTAAAAAGGCTGTTTATTGAAGCAACATTACTGATCCATCTAGTCATTCTGCCTTTTCAACATCGGCCACATATCAGCTTGTGTTTCTTTTGGCAGGTTCATCCTTTAAGTTTGTCTAAGCTCCTGGGACTATGTGAGCTACAACTAATGAGAGAGGGGAAGAGAAGAGCTCTAGGGATGGTCATTCTTTTTCCTTTCATAAACAAGGGGTAGTGGTAGGGTGGAGATGATGCAGTAGAAATATATTTCCTCTTCTGTCTGACTGAAAACTGGGGTCCTCCTCGATTTTGGGTGGCTACAAAGAAGATGGAGACTCCCTTTTTTCAAAGAGTCACATGGAAAAGACAAGGGGTAATGGGTACAAGTTATTCCTAGGAAGATTCTAATTGGACACAAGAGGAAAATTTTTCACAATGAGAACGATCAGCGATTGGAATAATCTCCTCAGGGAAGTGGTGGATTCCCCAACACTGAACACTTTTAAGATTCGTCTGGACAGGGTGCTGGGCTATCTTTGTCTAGACCATGCTTTTGCCAAGAAGCATTGGACCAGATGATCCTTGAGGCCCCTTCCAACCTGGCATTCTATGATTCTGTGATTTTTCCAGACAAAAATCAGGACTCTTAGCTTCTATAATTTCTTAAATTCTGGAAGAAAACACACCTACTATTCCAAAACTTATCCAATCCAGGTTGACTGTAATGTTTCCTTGAGGAGTCTCTTACATGTATGCCAGTTACTTGTGGCTTTTTGGAGTACTGGAATATAAGAGAGGCAGAAAGACCAAGTGTCTCTTAAAGTAATGTTGTCATATGCCATTTAACAGAAGGTCTGAGAGCTGCAGTCCTTTATGCAATATGCCACATTGCATGTGGTCAGAAGTTAAGATGCCTGACTTAGGGTATAACTTACATCTCTATTTTTCCTCTGAATTTAAGAAATACCTTATTTGCCATCTTCCTTCATTCATGGAGATGCCACTGTCATTTTAATAGCTAATGTTCCTGATACCTATATGCTTTCTATTCTCTGTCTGGAAAGTACAGATATTAGTCCCATTCCTATAGATGATATATTGATTTTTCTGAAATAGTTTGTGCAAGTAGTAAATTTTATTAGACATAGAAATATCTAAAGTAGTCACTTTTTGGAGACTGAGAAAGAGAGGAGTGACAGCACAAGGGTAAATTTCAAGCAGATTCATGCAGGTGAGCAGTATAATTATCACAGAATCACAGAATGGTTCAGGTTGGAAGAGACCTTAAAGATCATCTAGTTCCAACCCCCCTGCCCTGGGCAGGGGCACCTCCCACCAGACCAGGCTGCTCAAAGCCCCATCCAGGCTGGCCTTGAACACTCCCAGGGATGGGGCATTGACAACTTCCCTGGGCAACCTGTTCCAGTACCTCACCACCCTCACAGTAAAGAATTTCTTCCTGATATCCAATCTAAATCTCCCCTCTTTCAGTTTGAAGCTGTTACCCTGTGTCCTGTCATTACACTCCATTACATTATAGCAGCTGCAGAACATGGATTTCATATCAATGATTCATTCTTGAGTGAGAAACTAAATTTTAAATGTATTTTAATTTATTTAGCATTTTCATATTGCTGTCATTACAGTCACCCATTATTGTTCAAGAAAGGATGCTCTTGTCAATATAAGAATCTTTTACTATAAAAGGACTAATAATAATTATGGTTAGAATTTCCGCACTGGAGTTACACAAGTGCTCACAACAACTTGAGGCCTGTTTATTTGATTGTAGGGCTCCTGATGAGAAATACAATAAAATGAACACCTTTTTCTGATAAATTAATTTCGTCCCACTTGTTAGTCACGTGAATAGCAGGGTTACTCGAAAAGCTGATCATCTGCAACACAATCTTTTCACTAGAAGGCAAAATAGAAAGATAAACCTTGTTAATAGTGAAGGAAAAATAGTAAGCAATAAAAGGAAAATTATTTTTTAACCTTCATTAATGACAATGATGGAAACCTCCAGTTAATTTCAAACCATGTTCATGCCAATGCAAAACTGTTATTAGGTAGCAGAAAATAATGGCTTTCATAGAATAAGCAATCTCCATCCATTTCCCTGAGGAAAGGGACATCTTGTTGAGATTTGCTTTCTTCCAGCTTCTTAGACTTTGGTATGTGTTTGATGCTTTTAAATGACCAGCCATTGCTTTTAAAGCTTTTTTTCAATATTGAAAATAGGGCAAAAATAGTTATCCTTAGGTAAATAATGAAATCTTCGTCATCAAATGCTGAATTTTCATGCAAGTGTTCTTTCACAAGAAGTAAACCAGATGTCATGAAGTGCAAAATGAAGATTAGCTGATTCTGACTTTAGCGGTGTACATTTAACACAGAGAATTAATTGTTTGAGTTATTTTCTTTGTTGTAACTCAGATATAACTGGAAAAAACCACACTGTTAATGTATTTAGCATTTTTATGTTGCTGGCATTACAGTCTTCCTCCTCTCATCACCTGAGTATATTATTAAGCTTTCAGGAGTTGTTCCTAGTACCCATGTGTGGTGGTGAATACTTATTTATAATTTTGGGGATCAGCTGTTTTCTTCCTTTTAATAAATGTGGGGTCCATTCACGTGTTCCTTATTTTTGTGGTATCAAAGTGCTAGAAAATATTCATACTTAGACGAAAAGTAATCTAGGTTAAAGAGAGGGGAACAGCAGAAAAGTCCAAGTATTTAGCACAAAAATGTGAGAACAACAGGGATAGATGGCCAATTACACTTTGGAAACAATTTAACCAAATAAAATTACTCTGAGTTAATCTACTTTAAAGAGACTATGCACCCAAGAGTGCTGCTAGTTTACAAATGTACACTTGGTTCTGGAATAGTTTCTGTTCTAAATATACTATTCCTGAGAATATAATTATATCCCGTGACTGAATTTGTAATTGGATACGTTTCAGATATTTTGTTGTAGTTAAATTTCAGCTTTTCTTAGCTTTCTGGACTACTCTCCAGTGAGTGCTCAAGAGATTCTTAAAAGAGGACTGATGATTCCTAAGCTGTCAAGTACTGCGGTTTTATGAAGCAAAACATCTCAAACTGATAAAAGGAGATCAAAATGCAACATTACTATACTGGCCAATGGGAACCGAAGCAATAGTGTAACCTTCAGTGATTAGGGCCTGAGCCACATCCAGTGTTAACTTGGGGCAGGCGCAGTGTTGGATTAGAGCCCTCTATTTTTGTTACTAAGAAAGTTCAATTACTATTATGGCAGTTATCCCAAGGCTTTTTTTTTCCTCCTCTTCCTCAGCTTACACTCCGTGATAATAAGAAGTTGATCCCTGTCACAATAATCAAACAAGGTAAATTTGTATATTTTTGAACTGATTCCTATACTCTGCAAGAATAACTTGAAAAAAAAAAATTCTAACTCTGATGTGAATGTCATAAACGTTTCTTTTTAGAATAGGTGTAACCTTGCAAACTATTGTATCCTTTAATTACAAATACTATTGAGTTGTTACTTACCTATGTTAATAAAATGAGCTATTACATTGCATTACAAACAATGACTTAGTTGAGTCATTGGATGGATACCAATCAGTTCTGATTTCTGCTTGTATCCACTCTTTTTCAACTGGATTGTCCAGTTACGTTGAACTCCCAGTTGTGCATAACTTGATAGTCAGGCATAAAGGGCAGCAATATGGATAAGATTCATGCTACCAAACTTTTTTGTGGGTATCTTCAGCTAAGTTGTTGACCTAGACTCCCTCCTTCTCCTTTCCCTGGTCAGTGGAGAGAGATATCTAGAGTAGATTTAAACATGTTACCCTTTAGAAATGCCTGTTTCTCTCTAGTACTGGGATGTAGTATAGTAGTATGATCTTTGAAAATTAACTACTTAAAGATAGCTGATGGAAAATGAAGTGCAGGTTAAAACTTGCTAACAGAAATTGTATTGTGAATAATTCTAAGAAAATCAAGAAAATTATCTTTGACAGTACTTCACAGTTCAGGGCCGGGAGTACACTGGAGGGTGGTGTGAAAGCAAATTATGGTAATTACCATTAAAATATGATTGTACTGGCATTTACTTCACATGCATCTTGCAGAGCCTGGAGCTGGCCCTACAATAACATAAGCATAGAACATAATTTTTCACCAAGGATATAAAACTGATATGCTAGGGGAAAGAAGAGATGCATAGTTAAGAGATGATGTAGAGGAAACACAGTTTGCAATCATTAAACTGAATGCAAATACAGAAAGATTCGGATGCTGTCCTCATCTCCAAGTATTAAGTTGAGGAAATGTTTTCAGAATGCTGAGGCTTGTCTCAGGTGTGGATTTTTTTCTTGTTTTGTGGGTTCCTTTACATGATTTTCTAATACCCCTGCGTTGTCTCCACAGTTATTCAAAATCGGACACAGTCAAAAACTTCAGATAGTCCTTCTCTGCCAGGAGCAATATTAGGTGACTAGAAGATATTTTTATTATTTTTGATCATCTTTGGCTGAAAATTAGAACTGTGTAAATACCTCTAGTTTTCTTGATCTTGATAGTTCTTTCGTTGCATATCGAAAGGTATTTTGCAGCCACTTCAGACAGTATTTGTTATATTTCATGGTGGTGCAGATGGTTCAAGGATGATGTAGCCTAAGGGAAATAAAATCATTTTATTGTCACAGTATTTAAAAGCAAATATTGTCCCTATATAAGCCAAGAAGTTCTTTCATACTTCAAGTAAAGTTCTGTGGCAAAGAACTGATTGAGATCAGGGGTTGTTCTTTTTGGTTTTATTAAGGTAGTATGATAACATACTATCTACAGACAAACCTGTGCTGATATGTTAGGCTATAGTGATGTATGTTATAACTTTCCTTGCAATTAGATCTTGATGTTAGACCTTGGGGCGTAACTATTTCCCTCAAGCCATTCAGTTTCATGCTTTCTGTTCTTGTTTGACCTATATATCCATATCATGCATATTGTAACCACTTTATTCCTGGATTCAGGAAGGTGTTTAGTCCTCTATATATATGGAAATACTTTCTATAACTACATAACTTTGACTTAAGTTTCCTTTGTATGAGTTTTAGTGTATTGATGTGAATCAAACAGATACTTACTAACCACGTTTGGCATTGAGTCTTTGTGGCCCACCAGACAGAATGTCCCGGCATCAGTGATAGTGCAGTATTCCAGTGTTGTATGCTCCAGTATTGAATAGTTTTCAGTTCTTATTGATCATGAAATGGTGGTAATACAGTGGGTGGTGTAAAGGGGAAATAGCACTAAATGGTAGTGATAATTACTGAATAGAACTAACTTATTTCCAGATGCTCCGATTAAACACCCAATGGTTCAGTAGTAGTTACCTGTCTCAGATGGAAGACTGTGTATTTTTGATCTCTTCTGGAATTAATGGCACATATCTTTCTGTGTAGTGCACCTTATTGTTCCAGGTCTCAATGAAACTCAGCAGAAACTTCCTCCTCTCCTGACAATAGATGACATACCTCAAGCATCCAGGAAAAAAATGGGTAAGCAGAAATGAACTAAGCTTGTGTTGTTTGTCAGCAGTGTCAGCAGCGTAGTGATGTAGATCATTTATGCAAGCAGAGAAGTAGTTGTTTTTTTTTTCTCTCTCTTACCTTCTTTTTTTCCTATTTGTTTAATTAATTATTAGCTTGGGCTTAAAAGGATTCAAAGAAATTAACTTATTTTAAAACATCTAGACATGTTTTTAAGATATTTTGCAGCTATTTAAAAGAATATGCAGTAGCTTTGATCCACAGGGGAAAGAAGGCAAACCAGCCACATTTGTAGCCTTAGGGATTTTGTGTTGTTTTACAGTGTAACTTACTTTTTTCATAGACTCTATCTTTCAATATATGTCTTAAAGAAGGAAATTTGTGCGTCCATTTGAAAGAACAGATTTTCAGTGAATTTTAATTATATGAGTTCTGGCTTGAGTGTATGTGAGAAATTGTTTCACAAAGTGGTTGTTATTATTATCTGTAATTAAATCCATGAAAAAATGGTAGCCAGAAATTAGAACATTTCAGTACAGGTTTCATTTGTGTCTTGTGAATATGCCAGAAACCTGCAGGAAAAGATTAATTGAGGCTTTTGTTTAAGATCTTTACACTAGCATATCATCTGTGGCTAGCATAATTGTGGGACAGACGGCTATCCTTAAAAACCTTAATAACGCCTCCAGTGCATCTTTCACAGATCCCTTGAGTAGAGTTCTGGAGCTGATGACTTTTGGCTTGGCTAGTCTTAATACTTCATTTGAACTCTGAACAACTAGGTCAGATTTTTTCCCTCTCTTATTTTTGCTTTGTTTAATTTACTCTGTTGCTCCATTGCTGACCATAGAACATTCTCAGACTGGCTTGCTTTGCAGTAAGAAAATAGCAGTGCTTGTTCCTGGTAAGATATTGTGTACATGTAAGGGTAGATCTACACAGTAGAATAACATTTGAATGTGTTTGACTAAGGATATGTTTGAAGTGAGGCTGAGTTCCTTAAATATTAGTATCTGGAAGTATTTACCAGCATTCCACAGACAAATATTGTTAGCATCATCTGATGCTATTGAAAACTAGGATAAGTAGAAAAACTTAATTGCAGTATTTACATTAAAGAGCATTACTGGTTTTCAATCACGATGATTAAATTAATCACATAGGTAAAAGTTACTAATATTTTCTTTGAACAGCAAGCATAGAAAGCAAGGTGTTTATCATTACTAGTTTGGTCTTAAGTATATGATGTGCAGGTAACAAAGAAACCAATTAAAACTCAGTAGACCATAGTTTGACAAATCTGACATACCTCTTACTTTTAGTAAACCATATTTTAAGACTTACAATATTAGTTTTGGACTACAATATCTGGAACTTTTATATTTCTTTTCATTTTCTAGCAGTAAAATTGTATCTTTCTGCAGGAAAACACTGTTGTGTTTTCAGATAGGTCATAACATTCAGTAGCATGTGCAGTAAAAATGGCAGAATGTGACTATGAGCAAAAGATTGGGAAAAAGATAAAGGTAGCTTTAGTTGTCCTAGAGACGTCCTGCTTCCTCAGTTGGCTGAGCATAGAACTTGGGCTTCTAAATTTAAATGCTCTGATACGTCTAAAAAAGCTGGTGTGATGCCAGTTTGGAGCCACTCTTTATGGTAGATTACACAAACACCTGTGTGAAAATAATTAGGGCAGACAAGTGATGGTTTGTTCCCTTCTGTTTACTGGGTGTTCCTTACCAGAGAACATGAAGTACATGGGCCCAGACACAAGGGACTAGTGGATTTCAAAGGAGTGTAAAACAGGGAAGAGTCATTGCTTGGAGAGCAAAAATACTCTGAGAAATAATTTAAATGTATAAAATAATTGACAAAAAAAGACACATTGTCCAAATCTGTACGGATATCTTTCACTGATACCTGAGAATGATGTATGTCTACAATAAAATGCAATAAGGCTTATGCTGTATGTGAAGTTATGATTATTTATGATTTGCTGACATACTGCAACTATTCTAATTCTGTATTATTTAGAAAAATCAAAATAACGCATCACAGAATAACATATTTCTTGAATTCTCAAAGTATTTTTTTCTGTTTACTTAGTCAAAAACTTACTTTTTTTTTTTAGAAGAATAATAATCCAGAAAAAAACCCACAAAATACATTGCCTTAGTCCTCAGTGGAAAAAAAACCCAAAACAATGGGGTAATATTCAATTCAAAATTAATTAATTTTCCCTATAGTCACTGCTGGAATATCTTTGTTGGAATAGAAGGCTATTGTCATAACACTGTAATTGTTAGAAGTAATGTAAAGGAAAATAAGGACATGACTACTGTGACGATACCATTGTATTTGAAAATTTATTAGATGATTCTTGTGTAACGCTTAGAACTGTGTTACATCTTTGAATTTTGAAAAGCATTTTTGCAGTTAATCCTCAAATGCTAGACAAATGAAAAACACTCAAAACTATTTTGCTCTGTGAAAGTAATGATTCATAAGGCACTAAAGTAATTTCTGTAGATGTTATTTTTAAAGAATCTTTTAATGAACAAAACAATACCAAACCCACGTGTTTAACATAGCTAGATAGATGGCGCGTACTGATTTTACAGTGAAAGTTCATTGATTCCTAAAGGTATTCAACTTTCCGCATTTGTCCATCTTGGTTTACCTTGGGAAGCTGAAGTGGGACAGAAATAAATCTGTAGTAGAACAGACCAGATTCAGCTTTGCAATTACTCTGTAACGTCTTTGTCCCTTTAGCTAAGAATGAAACTCGAGTATGGCCTGCTGAATCCAAAACACCAGAAGTTCAAGAAATCTCCCCACAGTCCCTCCCAGGTAATGAAAATTCCATTTTTAGAAATTCTGTGGAATATCTTTGCCAAATATATAAACTAAAATTAAATCCATCTTTATGTTTCTTAATCTGTATTTAAAGGCGGTGGTTGGAAAACAGGAGGATAATGTAGCTGAATTAGTAGCCATGAATAGTAGATGGGATAAAAATCTGACTCTAATTTTGCAGGAAAGTTTCAGATGCTACAATTGTTAGGTTGATAAAAGCACTTAGAATTTGAACCATGTCTTTGTGGGATACTGGATACCTTGACATTGTGAAAAAAAGGCAAAATAAGAGTTTTCTTGTGATGCATCTTGAATTTCTGACTTTCATGAAATACATGAAGAAGAAAATTAGGGACAAGAGCATGATGTGCAAAATGCATGTATGAGATAAAGATGGAACAGTCACAGTAACAAGCTCTGTTTCAGAGGTGCAGATTATGACAACCTGATGTTCCATTTAAATTCAGGTTTGAACACATTAATCTTGAACACACTCTGTGGACTTACTGGTCCTATTAAAATTAATGTTCACATGGGAAAGGAATATAAAATTTGATCCTAGACTCATATTCAAGGTTATGTGTCTGAAATGTATGTTAACTTGTATATTTGGAAGACTGAAGTTTTTCATCATCTGCTTGTGGCTGAAAAAATATCACTTATTTAAAAGGGCATACTCAGATTCTAATTTCTTAAACTGGTCAAAAACATGAAGTGATATTTTAAAACTCACAAGATTTGCTGCCTCCATTCACTTAGGGAACAAGTTAGTGTAACATAAATGGACTATTTTATCAAGTTGTATGACAAGTATAGCCGTGTATTTTAACATTTACGATCTGAAGGCAAAAAGATTGGAGAGTACTAAATTGTTCAGAGCCAAATGATGAAGAGTGACTTTCCAGACACTTTATTGACCCACCTTTCAGAATTGCTTAAGTAGACATAAACATATCTTCATTTTCTGCAGTCTGGCTTTCATCTTATAACTGAGACTGAAGTCTTGATTCTACTGTCATTAGAGACAATAGTTGTCTTCTGACAACCTCTTTGATCAAAGGGGAGAAAAGAGGCTTGAATGGTGGCAAGTCTTTAAAAGGAAAAAAATAATTTGAGGGAAGCAATACAGTGGTTTGCTTTGGTTTGGTTTAGTCATATTGTGTGATCTTGCAGGCATTGTTGTGTTCCATCCATACAGTATTTACTGGCTGGCTGAAATGGTGTAGCACATTATTCCTTTGGCATCACATGATTTACACAGATACTGCACTTAAATATGACTGCATTTATTTTATTCCTTAAGTATATCAAAGATACCATACTTTACATAATCAGACCAGCTCAGTCTTTATAAAACAAACAAAAAAAACCCTCCCAAAACCATGTAGGGTGTAAAAGAGATGTAGGATGACGTAATGCAGCAAAATCATGTAATGATTGACAACTATCTTTTAGAAGATTTAGAAAAAAATCCATGTTTTTTTCTCTCTGAAAATGTTTGCAGAATTTTATCCACTTAACCACCCGATAGATAAGTGTAATTGTTACATTCTAGTTTTAACCATCAGTTCTTTTCTGCAAAACTTTCATATGGATAGCTCTTTCCTGTTCATCCCAAATATTAAGATGAAAACAAAACTGCTCCTCACAGGAATATATCATCTGATCTTTACAGTTTTAGCGTATGTGTAATAAAATTCTTGCTTTCAATTGGAAATTTGTGGATACTTTTTAAAAAATGGTAAAGAATTTTTTTTCTTTTTTTTTGTTGTTTTACAGATCAAGGTCTCTTGTAGACTTAAATTCTGAAATTATTTTACTAAATTATTTACTTTGTCTAAATAACTGCAGAACAAGCTATCTACGATTATNCAGAATCACTTCTCTGGACCTGCTGATCACACTGCAGTATGCGGTTGGCTTTCTGGGCTGCACAGTATGTTTACAGAACATATTGTGGAAGTGAAAAGTGAATACATAAATTTATATGATCATCTCTCCTGCAAAACCCTAGTCTTCAGGCTTGCTTCATCTAATCAAAATACATTATTCCTTTTGGTGGAATATGCTAGTTAATGAGGTGGACAGTGTGAAATTTTACACTGGAATTCATATATCATCTGGGGAGGAGAATCAGTCCATTCAGTTTCCTTTCCTTTGTGTTCTGTAATTATTTTTGTACCTGGCATGCAGTAATTCTAACCATAAACATCATCATCTCTACACATAGCACAGAATTATAGGATTGTGAAGTTGGATAGTGTGTATCATTATACATGATAATAATTGGCAAGTACTATCTTTTTAGTGACAAATGATATATAACCATTTGTTACAACTAAACATATTTGTATTGCTATCTCACCATTAGTTATTTGCTGAAATATTTGGAATAATTTTCATCTTCCACTTCATGCTTCCTCTGTGGTTTTGCTTCCATGTCTCTTTTTCAGTGGTCTCCATTCCTTTCAGTCATTCTTTGTTGATCACAGCACCAATGTCTCATGTTAGAGTATGTTACACTATTTACTTTAAAGAATGTATTCACTGTGGTTACAGTATTTCAGTTAAAGAGAAAAAAAAGTCAGGAATCAGGGAAATGAAAGTAAATCCTTTAAAAGAAAAAAGTGTCATGTAATTTCTGTCTGGCTGTTGCATATGCAAGTATAACTTGAATACTTCAGCATTTGAACCAGACTTTCACAAGTAACTTAAGCAAGAGATCTGAGCACTGGCCTTTTGCAAAGGTTGCATTTGAGAGACAGGGTAATACATAGGCACAATTAATTGAGTTTAGCAATAGGATTTACTTCATTATATTTCATTCAGACCTCCCTATTTGAAGATCATACTGGATTCTTTGAGTATGGCATAGTAATTATTTGCTGTGAAGTTGTTAAGCGTTGCAGGGATGGTGCCAAAAGTGGCAGCAAATCACTGATTTAAAAGGAGTTGTGTGCTGTAGCAGCTGTTGTATCACCAGTCATACAAAAAGGTAAGAAAGGAACGTGAAGTATTTCAGCAAGCAGACTATCTGAAAGGCTCCATGGGCTGAATTGCTCTTGTATTACACTGAGTCTTTGTCAAAGGGTGTGTTCTGTGGTGTGATGCAGTTGAGTAACTTTTTTTGGTGTATTTGTCAGCCAGGCATCCCATCATTTTCTTAATTTCAGGCCTCCCCTCCCTTGGCTTGCACTTCCATGGAAAGACTGGTTAGTAAGTTCTTTCATGCTTTATTTTTGCCAGGCTTGTTACAGCATTTTCCACTTAGGACTAATTTATTCTTGATACAACAGCACAAGTACATAATGCCTCGCCCCCTCCCCCCCGTCAATATTTAAAATGCTGTCTAATATACCTCAAGCTACCACTACATTTTTTTCTTTCAGTAGAATCAAGTGTGAACCCTTTTATTAGCTTCACAGGGAAACTGGAGCTAACCAATAGTTAGAAATATCAACACATTTCTCTAGGACATGAAAGAACTAGTTTTAAATAAAAAAGAGCAAGTTTTTTATAGAGAGCAATTTCTTTATGTAAGAGATTGTACCAGGAATTTATCGAAGTAATTTGTGAAATAGACAATACGCTTGAAATGAAAAGTACCACCTGTGAATCCAAAGTAGGGTTAATGTTTAGTAGGAATAACTCCTTTGTCGCCAGATTTCCTAAGTTCTATTTGTCCTGTCCCCTGAAAGCTCCGTCTTGTGCTCATGTGGGATATGAGAAGGGAAGAGGTTATTGCTTCCATCAGAATAGCTTAATTCCAGTTGTGGTGGAAGAGCAGAACATGTCATCCCTACAACATTCTGTGCACAACAGAGGAGAGCCTGGGGTTTTTTGGTCACAGTTCTAGGCATGCTTTTTCTTGTTCAGCTTGCTCAGCTAATTCAGCTGACAAGAGAAGTGCTTCCTATAAGCGTAAATGATCTGAACTCTAAAAAAAACTAAAGCATAATGAGTTCTAAATTTCTGTATTTGCTTTATGTGGGTTTCTTGGTTGAGGGTGTTTTTGGAGGCTTTTTTTTTTCCATGATTATACTTTGCCAATAAGAAATATTACCCTTTGAAGTACTCCTGAGGTACTTCTGAGGTGTGGGGTTTTTAGTTTTTGTTTCTGGGTCTCTTAGGGGTGAATTTTCTCACACAAACTTCATAGAGATAAATTTCTTTAACTTCTCTGTAGAATGAAATCCTCCTTCCACTGATGACAGTAGCAGCACTGCAACTGACTTACTAGAAGTTGAATTGGGTCCTAATAAGGCAGCATCTGTGGAGATTTCCACTTTTGTGGCACTGAAAAGCACCATACTCCAAAGCAGAAAATACTATATAATGGTTATAGCTGTCGTAGCATCTATGTAACTATTTAGAATCTGGAAAACAGCATGGTTTTTTTTGGAAATTAAATAAGCAGCTTATAAATCCACATCATCAGTTCTTGCTCAAAGTATGCTTAGTAGATTGGGGAAAATGCATGGAGAGTATGCTGTAAAGACAGAAGTAACTCTCTTGTATCTCAAAAAGAAAGTGATCTTTTATTAAATTGAATGAATACTCAAATTTAGTGCTATGTTGATGCTGATCACTGATATTAAAGTTCTCCTCTAAATACCAGCATATGCTAATTACTGTGCAATTTGCTCTGTGGAAGGAATTAATGCTCTTATCACATTCAAGGCTGAGACCTTACCATCCTGTCTTCCACATCAATAAGCTTTGTCATTTTATAATGTGAGATTATGTACTGTATGACTAATTAAACAGTATGGGACCTCCAGCAAGATGGAGAGGAAAAAAGCGATCCTGACTTACACACCATAGGGATGAAATGTTATGTGAAACAGCTGGGAGACTATAATTCTGCACTAGTTTATTAAAATACAGTCAGCAGTCCAGTTTAGGAACATTTAATGGCTGTTTAATAAACTGCCCATGCTTTACTCTGAAGATGTAGAATTAGAAGAATGAATGAAAGTCAAAAGCCTATTATATTATTACTAGAAAAATGGAAAAGCTAAGATATTCTAGGTGAATCTTTATTCTTTTTGTGATAATATTTGTATTAGAAGGACTAAAAAAACAGAATAACAGGGAAAATATTAGAAAATATACTTTGCGATGTAATGGATTTTGTTTATAATGTACAGCTAAATGAATTTGGGAGGCTGTAACAGAAGTACACTGTGAGCTTCTGATCTTAGCTTTGCTCTTTGTGACTTTTAATTTCCTTTGCTTATGAAAAATTGCAACAAAATAAATTGTAAACATCATACAGATTTCACATCTGAAAACAAAAATAAATATTAATCATGATGGAGTCAACCTGCTACAGAAATTATTCTAATCAAGTTGCATAAAATGGTGGTAAGAAAAGCAGCGGGTTTTGGTCAGTAGATAAAGAAAAGCTCAGAGGGATTCTAAATTAAACAAAGCTTCTTTCTTCTAGCTCAGGCTGAGAAAAAACATGGACCTGAGGAATTTAAATCAACGCCTAAACCCGAATTGGTACAAACTCAAAAGATACTGGGTAACTAATTTTGTTGCTTTTCACCTTCTTTGTATATTTAATGCTTTTTTCACCTCCAGCAGAATTTTTCTACTACATGCTACATCCCTTTTGTATTGACTCCAAAGGAAATCCTAATTAAAATTTTCTGTCTCCCTTTGTCTTTCCAGCAACTCATACATGAAATGTAAAACAGGATGCATCTAGCTCTGAATGAACTGTGGTTGTTATACAGATGATTATTGCTAACAGATTTGACTGGGTGATTCAGTTTTATTTTTAAAAGTAATGCTTTGTTTGTGATCTGCATGATTGACATCATATAAAACTTCCACCAGTAAAATTAACCTCAGTGACAGAATTGAAATAATTACCTCCTTGATTTTCTTTTGATGACAGGTTCATTTACGTAGCATCACCAGTGATCCAAAAGGAAAATTTGATATTGCATGTGACATGGTATAATTGTATTTGTCCTCGAGCAAAAAAGAGTTCTACTGATTTTTTCAGAGATGTCTCAGAATGAGAGATTTCTGATATAAATAGTAGTATTGTTAGTTTTGTGATTTGGATCAGCTTCTACTTAGTTCTTGCATTCATCATTCTAAATTCTCCGATGTTGATTTTGTTGCCTGTGTTTTAATCCCCAAACCATGCAAAATTATTAGCACAAATGTAAACTTGAGGTTGTATTTTTAAATTTTATTTTACTTTTCTAAACAAAAGACTATCAACGTTTTCAGGAATGAGATACAGATCTTCCCATGAAGAAGGATCCTAATGCTTCTCAATAAACTTATTTTTACATAATCCTATTGATTCATCCTACTCTCTCTTTTGTCCTTTTTCATTTACAGTTGCAAGCAGATTTCCAGAGTATACTGAAGCTAACCATTAGTCAACCTAATTTTCTAACTTTCAATAATTTCTTTAAGCATAATCAACCTTGCTTTTAAAGATTAAAATGTGAAATTTAATGAAAATGTGTCAGTGCTTAATTTCAAACTAGGTTGTCAAAGTCAGTGATGGATGTTCATCATCAAATTTACATGATTGATAGATCTTTATATTATGGCTAGGGAAAAGGTGGTTTTGTTCATATTTTACACACCTGTTTAAGTGACTAAGTTACATGGCTTTTTTCTAGGTTGGAACTACTTTTTTTTAATGAAGTATTATTGGTTTCAGGAGTGAGTGGTTTATAAGCCAAAATATAGTTCCATACTGTCTTGTAATATTCTTAATCGAGTAAAGCCTTGATTATTTCTTTTATCATAGCTTCTAATGAAATACAGCCACTTCCTTCTGGATCCAGAATCTCTGATGCTCCAAAAAGTCCATTGACAGAACTTGGTAATTACTTTCCTTGTAACTTTGTGTAAAGCTCGGTGGAAAATGATCTAATTCTTTCTTTGTTTCTGCGGCTTGTAGATTTTGAAGCTTCAGCTGCAAAAATACCATTCTGTATGTAAAATATGGTAGTCACTAACTTTTTCTTCACAAGATTTGCAAATGTTTTCTTTCAAAGTGTGATTTTGCTTTTTGTCATGACAGGATGCTCCAGACTAATGCTTCATTCTACAAAAAAAACCAAAGAAAAACTCATGAGGATATATGGGCTAACTTTTATCTATAGAATGATGATGGCAATTTATACTTAGCTAAAATCTGTACTCTTAGGTTTTTTAGTTTTCTTGGAAGTATCCCATAAGCTTCTAAGACTGTATTTCACAATTGGGAATACTGTTCCAGCCAACATCAGTGCTGTGGGTTTTCAGGTAGTTTGCCAAATACTTGCATATTTGATTAAAATAGTGCCATAATTTGTAGATGTTATTGTGGTTTGAATATTCACAAGTGTTTGATTATTTCTGGATTCATTAGTTGTTGGTGATGAACTTCAGGACACTTTGGAAAGGCCTGATATTTGAGAAAGTATAGCACTGCACACATTTTCAAAATAGTTTTACCTGTGTTAGGATGAAAATGTTATGGTCAAAATCTTCTTATGGGCAAAGAGGAAAAATACCTTTTCTTTCTGTTTTTTTTTAAAGTTATGTTTTTCATATATACACATACTCACGCACACATTTACCTGTATGTAGACATGTATAGACATATGTATTTACATATATGTATATGAATGTACATATATATATATAAAGCCAACAATTTATTGTTACTGTAATGGAAATCTTAACAGCCTATCTAATTCAAGAATCATCATTAGTCTATATTTAACTCTTAGAGTAAAACAAATAATATTAATGCACATCGAGTACTTACATACAGAAAATCTCTCAATAAGAGCAGTAATATAGTTAAAACAGTAACACTCAAACCTCTTATTTTCTACCCTTTTTCCTGGTGTTTTGCATACTGTACCATTACACCTCTGGGTCCTAACCTTGGTGATTTCATGCTTGTGTTGGTGATGAGTGCGGATGTTTCAGCAAGTTGTGAGCATACGCAGTCCTGTACTGGGAGGAATATAATGTTCACGTTGATGATTTCTTCCTCCTCTCTTCTTTCTTCTGTCATCTTATATCTGAACTTACCATATATGGTGCCATTCGTGTATGTTAGATAGTATTTCTGTGTTCTTGTTGTTACTCCTAGAGTAATTTTTTTTCTGCTCCAGGTGTACTGTTTATGGTATGGCGTCTACAGAGCCAAGCCTGGTCCCCACCTCTTATCATCCCATGCCTGTACTCCTCCATATCCTGTGTATCCTCTTCTCAAAATCTCTGCTTTGATAACAGACCTGTGTTTCTCTACGCTGTGGCATAGTTTTAATCATATATATCTCATTCTGCCAAAATAACCGCTTGTTGCTGCTATCTATGTAAACAGCTATTACACTAGTTAACTGGACTGACCTTGAATCAGTATGGATATTTATTTCCCTAAGCATTAGTCAAGAAATTATCATAAAGTAGTGCTGGTTTATTTAGGTGCTGTACTTAATGCATTCTGCAAAGTTTTAAAATCATTTCCAGGAACAACTCTTACTTTTTGTACTGCATATTTGAATCAAATTCTCAAAAACATGAAAATGATCTTCACAATTTGTTCTTTGCTACAGTTTTTGACAGCTCTTTTCCAGGTATGTTTGAGGGGATAGAGATATATATTTGTTGTCACTGTAGTTAAAAAATTTTGGTTAAATCCAATTAGTGGCAGTGTTAGAGAGAAAAACACACATTTGGTGATTTAAGAATGTATTTGCTATAAATGTAGCTTAAAAACTTGAAAATTATTAAGGATGGGAAGTATTTTTGCTTTCTGCTGGGGAGCAATAACCTAATCCTATGTTTGTCTCAGCAGTAAAGGTAAAATAATAACAACAATTGAGGCAAAATACATGTTTCATTCAAGTATTTACTTTGGTTTTGTGCTCATGTTTTCCATTCCCTGCCTAGTTCCCCTTAGTAAGTGGGATTTAATTGTGTGAGGCTGGGCCCAGCCACTGGGTCAGCTGGAGCATCTGTGCTCCCCGTGAAGTCAGTGCTGAAGTCAAAGATATTCTGTGAGAGCAAGGACGAGGAGGTCGTACAGAGGAGGTTTCTCTGCACTGTGCCTCTGCATGCGTTGATCACCTGCTGTCATAAAATCAGCAAAGAAAGCAAAATTTAATTTCTGAAGTTTAAGTGTGCGTGACCTGTATTCTGCCCTATTTCCCCTGAAGACTTTTTTTCTTTATTTTTCTATCTTGATTGTACCAGAGGGAGACATCTCCTTTGTTTTCTAAACTTTCTGTGTGGTCGGTATATTTTGAATTCAAACCTTTCTGAAAAGATAGCTTTGTTAACATGCCTTCAATGTTCTGATGCCTTTGGGAGATCTCTCATAGTTCTTACTGGATGTAAATGGATCAATGTAAGCTTTTGCCAAAAGCTGTATATCATATGGCTTTTGTTGGTATTATTTTCTTCTCTATAAATATAGAATAGAAATCAAATAGTTCCAGTTATAAGGGACCAACAACAACCATCTGGTCCAGCTGTATCAGGATAGTAACCTGGCATCGTATTTGTTAATGTGAGAAGGTGAATTGAAAGTAAATGGGGAAGCAGATCCAATATATGAAATAAAAGTCTGATCATTTTTTGGCTTATATTCATATCGCCTACATTAGAATGAATCTTACACGTAGTTGTTAGAATGTTTTTCTCAATTTCAAGCATTCAGAGAAGTTTAATTTTAAAATTCTGATAAAACTGCTTTTCAAAAAACCTCATCTTGATAAAGACCAATTAAAAATAGAGATTGAAATTTTCTCTTTCAAATATATTAGAAACTAAACAGGCATAAGTGACTGGTGTAGATAAGTTTACTGGAAAGAATGGTACTACTGGTCTGTACACATGGTTGAATGGGATCTGTTTCTTAGAAGCAGGACAGTAGTGCAAAGCCTACACATGGTGGAAACTCATTCAGGATGGCCTTTAGGTATGAATGCCCCACTCCACCTTGATTCCTTGTTTTAAAGCACACTTCAGATTATCCGGGCTTCAATGCAAAATATCCATAAGGTTTTTGTAATAGTCTTCATTACAGCATAACAAATAAAAGATGCTTTACTAACTTTCATGATTATTTCAATGATTTCATTGTAGTACTCTTTTTTTTCTGTTTTCCCGTTACAACTCCTTTTAAAATAGTTATACATAACGTAATAGTAACCAGTTTATACAGACCTGTGAGTGCTGCAAAGATCAAATGTATTGAGTTTGGGTTGCAGCTGCTTTGCTGTGAAGAAAAACCTTTTAATACAGATTCAGCCTGATTAGATTATGTATGCCAAAGTTTAAATGGGGTAAAAATTAAGAGAAAGAATAGACCTTCAAACAAAACCTTGCTACTTGCAGATAAAATTAGATTTTGTGCCACTTGCAAGGACAGTGTCTGTCTTGGTGTCATAATTTTTTTTTTTCATGTTTGCTCTTAGCTACTCAGAGTCCAGCCTTGAAATACATATCTCTACCTTCTGCAGAAACCAGACAGAGGGAGATGGGTAATCAGCAGATTATTTTAAAGATTTTTTTACATTATCTAGCATCATGTAGACCTGCTTTAGAATCTTGGCTACCAACACTCACAGAGAGCTGCTTATTCACCATTCTTGTGTCTGTGTAACTAGCTGAAAAAATTATTTGTTACTGGCTTAAAAACTGCTTAAAGGCAGTGTTGTCATATCTCATTGTGAGTTATTTCTTATTGTATAGCTTGTATTTCTTTTTGTATAGCTGCAGCTCTTATCCCAGAAAATTTAATAAGAATATAAGAATTCTTTCGGGCATGTGGAACTCAAATTTCAAGGCCAGAAGACTGTATTGCAAGCCATCATCTCCTGTTGCCATGGCATAGTTGTCACACCTCTCACTTTCAGGCCATCTGCCATCTTGCTTAGCTTTGCATTAGCATCATCGGGAATTGCACAGCTTTCACTAAGCTGTTTCATGCTAATCCATTAAGTCACAGGTCTCAGCATTTTAAGCTCAGATTCTTTTTTCAGCTTTTGAGGAAACACAGCCTGTTTCTTCAGGATCCAAAACATCTGGTACCACAGAAGTGCAACCAACCAGATCTGGTAATGATTTCTCATAAGATTAATCCTCTTGACGGTTAGGAATTTTCAAAGGAGACATAGTGCCTCTCATTAAATAGTTTGTTCAGTTTGATATAAATTAAGAATAACTGCAGGTATGAAATTGCTGTATCAAATAGCAGGTTTCTTTATGACATTTTATATGAAATATTGAGCTAGTAGTTTGGAGGTTTTTCCATATTTGGCTACAGCATGTAATTCTTAGCTTTAAAATTAAATCAGACTTACAGTAAATATTAAATTTAAATAGGCCTGTCCAAGCCTGAGTTTTGTAAGTGGAATATCCTGATTTGCTCAAGTACTCAGAGTCCTAAGAAATTAATGGAAACTACAGAAATTCCAAGACCTTTTGAAAATTTAGCTCTTTTAGCCTTTCTGTATAAACACAGACATAATTCTAAGTGCCTAGATTTCAAAACTGGCACTATAAAAACATCTCATTGAAGATTCAGACACTGGCTAGTTGGTACTTAGAAAATTTCCATCGTGTGTTTCTCTTATTTCATAGATGAGTTTGTAAGAGCTAGTTATTTACCTGGGGCCAATGACATTTATCCAAAAGAAGAAGAAAAAAAAAAGTAAGATGGTAGCCAGTTGGAACTGCACTTCATTAGTATGCCAATAGTGTAATGCGTGATGCATATGCTTCTGAAAGAAATTAATTTTTGAAGGAAGTCCATTACTACAGGGGAGATTGAGTGCAACTGTCAACTATTCACGTCTGACAAAAGACAGTTCATATGTTTCATTTGGTACAGTTCCTGTTTTGTCATCCTTTTTCCTTCTCCAATTTCAGCACCAGGATATCCTCCTTCTTGATCCTTGAAATTCTAGACAAAAATTCCACGCAGGCCCAGTTTCCTAATTTTTACTCATAATTTGTTCTGCTTTTTTGAGCCATGGTAGCTCGGAGGCAATTAAGCCTTTTAACTCAAGATTATCTTTCTGGATTTAGGTGACAGGAAGTCTCTTTCTTCAAGATCCACAACACCTGGCATGCCAGAAATGCCACCAATCTCAGCTGGTAATGATACGTCTCTTCACTGTAGTTCTGACATCAAGGCAGTCTCTCAAAAGGCACAGCAATGCTTTGCTAAATGGAGGGTTTATTCTGTCTTTATAAAAGTGTAACTAGAGAGAGAGACAGCAATGGTATCTGCTGCAATGTTTGTGAAATTTGGAATGAAATGTTGGAATGATAAGATTAATTTTTCTTGTTTGTAAAAGAGTAGCTAGATTGTCTTATGGGGTTGTCATCCATTTTTTTGGTGAAGGATTGACTATATATTGAGGTCTGTTATTTGGCATGGTTAAATAAGTGCTAACATGTCAAATTTGGTCCTTTTGTACATTGGATGCAAAAGCTTCTCCATAGGTGGAAAAAGCTGTAGCTGCTGTTCTTAAGAATACTCCATGAGTTTTTAACCACAGGAAAATGTCAGTTACTGATGAGGTTAGTGTGTCATTGAAAGTTTCCTGAAAAGGCTCAAGTAGAAGGTACATGAACAGAAGGGTTTCAATTTCTAAATTGAATTTTTTCTAAAAGAATCCCAGAGAATTCACTAGGCACTATTTCCTTATTACTACCAACTTCTTCGTCTTTGTGCATGTTTGAAAACTGTGACCAATAGTTTTGCCTCCCTTCCATCGGGAGTCAAGCCCACAGTGTAGCAAAGATGCTGTGTGCAAAGGAGTATACATGGACATTTTACACTGCTTTATGTGTTAGGTTATGCATTTTCTCTGTACAAAATTAGAATAAAAGAGTATAAGGAAGACACTTTGGGGAAGTTACTTGTTCTTCAGTGTACAATGGGATGCTGGACTCTAAAAGTGTAAGTAGTTGAAAGATGTGATTGAGTTCTGCAGAAAAATCACTTTTGGTGACTTGTTTGTGGGCATTTCTCTACAGAGTCACTGTACTTTATTAGGCCAGCAACTAAGAGGTCTGACCCATATAATGAAGGCCTTGGGAGATTATAGGGAAAAATGAGATCACATCTTGAATTATCAGTCCAGTGATGGGTCTCTTGGTTCCCATGTTCCTTCCACAATGACCGTTGGCATCTTTCACCAAAATGTAAGGTTTTGTGAAGTAGACATTTAGCCACTTTTCTGCTGATGGAGAGGCATTTAGCTACTGAGTTTCTAACAATATTGTGTTAGTTGCAAACACAGCAAGGCAGTTGACTGCTGATTTGGTCACTGAGTCATGAGATATTGCCAGGAGAAGGGATGTATTTCCTTAAATACAGACATTTGGGGTGCTGTGAACTGGTGCTGCTTGTACTGCCGTGGCAAGTCTGTGCAGATGTCTCAAGATCATTTCCGTGTCTGACCACAGCAAGCCAGAGACCAGACCCGGAATCCACCTCATCTGTTTCACCAGAAACCACAAGGACGAAGAAGGGTAAATAGACAGCAATTCCCTTTGTATTACTTTGGCAGTGCTTTCCTCTGCAGCGTTGAGCCTGTTCAGATGGTTTGGTGTCCTGAAAAGTGGGTCCACAAATGTGATGGGTCCCTTATGGCTCCATGTTAGGTCTTACTCCATTTGCAAGCTTTATGCTGCCTTTTGTGAGGTTCCACTTCAAGAATGACTCTGTTTCCTTGGGCTACCTACACCACTTGAAAGATAGCATCATGCTTACTATGGGGAGTGAAGCTGTGACAGGGAAGCCTGGCCCAAGCAGGGCCATGTCTCCTTGTTTATAGCTCTGTCTTGATACCAGCCATGCGACAGCGGCCTGCCTGAGGACCTGAAGGTGGTTTTTGTGTTTGATCTTAGCTACTCGAAGACCAAGGCTGAAGACCACCACCCCTTCTTCCCCGGCAACCCAGCAAACCGTGATGGGTAACTAGCAAACCCCCATTTTCTCCTTTCTCTCTCGCTCCCCATCACGCTTCTCCATCCCAACCACCTGACATCCTTCTCCTCTTCCATGGAGAGTATGAAGACTTGTTGGTGCAGCTTGGCTTGCCGAAGCACTCGCCACACTTGGTCTGCATTTCTCTTGTTTGATCCCATGCTTTTTCCATTGCTGACCAGCATTTTTGGCATGGACTGAGGGACAGCTTGTGTAGAGAACATCATATCACACCTTGCCTTCACATGCCATTCCCCTGCTTCTTTGTGTTTTGGTAGCAGCCTTTCTTTCTCTGACACGTTCAACTATGACAGCGTTCTTAAAGAGGCACATTCCATCTGTGCTGGGAGAAGAGGATGGCACTGCAGTTCAGCTGCCCATGAGGGTTTCCTTGTCCAAGGGTGCAACTATTGGTTGCTTCACCGCTGACTTTGAAGGTGTCTGGTTGTCATATGGCCACACCTTTACATTGTCATTACCTGGAACTGGGAATGGCCTGCTCTACAACTGCTTTTGAGGTCACATTGAGGTTTTAAGACCGATGCCTCTTTTCAGCTTTGGGTGAATCACAGCATGTTTCTTCAAGTTTCAAGACACCGGCAGCCTTTGGTGCCTGGCTGTGCTGGCAACCTAGTTTGGCAATGATAGTTCTTGCAGATCTGGTAACAATGCAAGATGGGGATTGTCCCAAGAGATGTTGCTGTGCATTTAGCTGAAGTGTTGTTTCTCTTGGGCCTACTTTGGGGTGAAGCAAAGGTGTAGCGATGAAAGAGCTGTAAGTGAAAAGCTGTATGTACTTGAGGCATTGGATAGGTTACTCCACCGCAGTGAGTGGAGATGCTCATGCCGATAGCTCCTTTCACACTGGGAGGTGTACAAGACCTGTCCTGTGGCCTGACAATATTTTTTTAGCCAGTGAAGTACGAAAGCATTATGTGAGCAGGCTGGTAAGCCTACAGACCTGAAGTCGAGTGCAAGTTAGACGTGTAATGAACCATATCTTGCAATCTTATTGTGACAATATGTCTGTGGCAGTCTTGCTTTCATATCAGCTGAGGTATGTCACCAACATAGGGTCTTTTCCAGTGAAGTTACATTTCTTGACTTGCATTATTTAAAGGACTTTTCTTAGATTTCATGGTTTTACTCTGGAGACATCAGATACGTGTATCAGATATAAATTCGGCTGCGCTGAGCTGAGCTAAGGATATTTCTTTCTCTTTCCCTGTCTGGTGCTGTTGTTGGGATCCCTTTTTATGATCTTTGGGTTTTTGCCAATTTTTTTAACTGGATTTGTTTCAGTATCATCATGTCATGAATTTCTTTTCTCTTTGTCTCCCTTTGCCCAGTGTTCCTGTGCTTTTCCAGTCTTACATTCTTACTAACCTCATGGGAAGTTTTTTCCACTTTACTTGTGACGTTCCATTTCATTTTTTGCATCATATTTTTGTGGTTTTATGTATCTTTGCATATTATCCTCTTTCTTTTTTTAAAAATATTGCTTATTTTGCAGAATGTGTTTTTATATTTCTTCAGTTGCCTACCATTCAAACACTAAACCATCAAGTCCAGTGTTGCTGCTAATGCCATGGTGATGGTTCATGTATCTTTTAAATAATAAGCCACAATATTTTTTTTCCAGCCTCACATGACTTTCTTCATGTTACTTCCACTCCCCAAAAATCTACATCTGCAAAAATGTCAGAGCAAGAGACTGGTAAATGGCTTTTGTTTTATTTCCAATCTTTATCTTTCTTGATATTTTAGTAATACTATTCCAGTGTTTGTTATTTGCCCTGGCTTTTTAATGTTGCCTGTAGTGGTCTTTCATTTGTTCATTAAGGCTTTGTGTTATTTGTAATAACTGCCAGTGTCCAGCAGTTCTAGCCTCAAGTGAGCAATCCTGATATGAATCAGGCATTAGTTGGGCAGAATTTAGGAGATGAGAGGAAATTGTCAAGCTTTGATGAATTTTGAGTTGTCACTATATCCTTTGCGGAGGGAATGTTCTGTCTTTAGCAGTGAAGTGGAATTGTGTAAATTATCATTAACATTGTCATCTGGGTGTTAGCATATTACAACATACATACACTATACATGTTTTCCCTAGCCTTCTTTGTTAAACTTTGGTCAGTTTTGTTTTATTTCTCATCACAGATAAATTTAGCAAAGTCTTAGCTTTTATCTATCGCAGAATTCATACTGAACACAAACACAATGCAGCTGTGTTAATACTCCATGGGTGGTACCGACAGTTATCCTGCCTCCACGTGAATGCAGTATTTTTGTTTCCTTTTAAAGTTGAGTACTCTGTTTCATCCAAGGTTATTTCAGTCAAATCAGACTGTCTTCATTAGACTTTTAGCAGCTAGTCGCATGTGACATTACTGCTTTCTGTGGCATGTTCTCTCAGAACTACCACAGCATTCTCTCTTGATGTAAAGAATCAGGCTACTTAGATTTCCTATTACTTGTCTTTTGATTTCAGTCATGAGTGTTCTTGAAATCAAGAGCACGTACTCTTCAGTTTTTCATATACCACTGCCCACAGAAATAGACCATGTTTCTTTCATGCTGGCTGCATAATTTTTCTATTGGAAATTATGGTCTCAGTGATCTGAGTGAGTCTGATTTTTTTTTTCTTTTTTGCATGTGTGTTTTCATTAAAATATTGTCATTAAAACATAAAGGTGTTTTTAAGCCATTTTCTGTCGAAGTACGGTTTTTCTCAATAATCCTATTTATATCAAAGTAACTTTGTGGTAGTTGTATGGAAAATCCAATCCCTGGGCAAAATACGAATTTGTTGACTATGTTCAGGAAAGTGGTTTGATGTCACCTGTGTGAAGACTGTCTGCCTCTGTATCTCAAGACTTTTTCTCTTTTGTTAGCTGTTTTGTTAGCTTCCCAGAGAGGACCTTTGATCAATATCTTTCTCACCTTATAAGCAGATGTATAGCAATAGGTAAATAGCACATACTTGCATTATAGTTTTTACTTTCTTGTCACCACCCTGGGATGTAGTAAGACCAGGAGTCATTATCCTTAAGCAAAATGTGTTTCTCAGGTTTCTGGTGCAATACTTCAATGTCATCTATTTCTTTTCTATTAGCAAATAGAAAGCATTCTGCTCAGACTGAATAACTGAGGAACATATAAATTACTGTTACCAGTTTTAAGTACGTTTAGTTCTTATTCGAAATTTTCTCTACCTAAACGCTTCAAAAAGATACAAATTCTGTGTCTTGGAAATGTAATAGATATGAGAATACCGCTCTGATAGGACTCAGGTTGTATCTATACCATAGGAGGCATCAGCTTGGTTGTTCTTCTGGTAGTCATCGTACAGCTGACTCTCAGGCCATTTACTGTCTTCATTTTTATTTGTATCATTGTTTCCTTTCACAGAACAGCTTCTGACAGCTAGGTACTGTGGTATTTTAGTGGCTTTGGTGTCACTGCAACTTTTAAAACGCAGATTCTCTTTTCAGCTGATGATGAAACACGGACTATTTCTTCAAGATCCACAACGTTTGCTTTTCCAGAAATGCCATCAACAAAACATGGTAATGACATTTCTTGAAAATGTAGTTTTACTAGTGGTCGGAATTCTCACAAGAAATGTCATTATACTTTTAGTTGTGTTGTTAATTTACACTTCTTTATCTTGGGGTTAATATTTTTACAGGAAGAAGGTAGTATATTACTATTTTGGGATCACAATTTTGAAATAGCAGGCTTCAAGGATTATCATGACAGAATAGCGGACAATTACAGTTATATCTTTTTTTTTTTTGTAATTTCATATTGCACACAAATTACAATTTTTCTGGAAGTTTTAAGGACGGAGATGACTCAGATCATCGTTGTTTATTTGTACTTAGTTTGAACATGAATTTCATCATACTATAATTTACATCAATATTTAGCCCTGCCCTGATTCAGCTGTTCTGATTTTGCAGAAGTGCCATATCAACAGATTCCCTGAAATCGGTATAATTACCAGCAGCCACCGTTAGATAGTTATTATAAATAAATATATAAATAAACAATGGTCCTTTTGTCACACATGATACTCAATTTCTGCAGTGTAACTTCCATAAATTTTTTTGCTTCAAAATTATGATTACAGAAATGTTTATTGTTATAAAATGTGATTAGACAGGTTCAAGCCAAATGTGGTATTTATTTGGTTTGGGTGTTTTATAGTAACTTTTCAAATACCTTTGCAACCTGTTATATTTAACTCAAGTGGAACTGGGAAATTATTATGATGTTTTCTTAATGTCTAATAACATAATTTCTCAGACAAGCAACAATATATTTTCTTTTACTGGCATCTGGTTGTGAAAACTTAGTCTTCAGCCTCTTTTATTTCAGGTTTTAGGATAAATTCTAAAGCCTCTCAACAGTTCTTGTTTTACAGAACACATACATAGTGTGGTTAGGTTAATATTCATGATTCTGACAATTTTCCTGTCTCTCTGTGAATGGAATGGCTTATTTCTTTCTGAAGCTGAAAATTTTATACAACTACATGCTGTTTCAAGTTGTTTGCACTGTGAATGTTCATTTGATGGAATTTTTTTCAGCATCTGGCATACTGGCTGCCCCTTCCAGCCTCAGTTACACTGCCTTTCACTGATTCTGAGATACTGCTTTAGGTTGTTTGTTATGCAGTGAACCATTTCCACATGACTTTGAAAAATGCAGCCTAGCTGGATTTAATGTGTATCTCATGTTGCATCAGATGCATTTATAAACTAAATGATAAAGTTTCTAAATTTGACATTTAGTAGTGAGCTTTTGTGTGCAGACAAAACAAAGCTTCTTGTACCCTGAGCTATAAATTTACTCTGTCTTTGCCCAGAAAGGTCATCTACAGGCTTTTTTCCATGCCAGATGTAGACATTTTCCAGCTTCTGTGCATAAAGTGATATTTTTAGGTTGAACTTAGCCCTGATTGATAACTTTGTGCCTAATTTCTGAAGTGAAGACATGCTGTATCAAAATAACATTAGGCATTTGCAGCTCCTTATTTAAAAGACTTATCTGAAACATCCAAATTAAAGTGTAGAGGAGAAGGGGTTTGCTGTCAGCTGTTGCTATTGGATAGACATTTATCCAGAAATAGAATAGAATAAAAATATTTTAATAATAGAGTTTAATGCAGAAATAGAATAGAATCAGATGCAGACAGGTGGCCTTGTAGTAAATGCCTCAAAATTAGATTTTATGTATCAAAAAAAACCCAAAACCAAGACAAACAATGGAGTAGGCTACCACAAATATAAATTAAAAGATACAAGAAATCTAAAACAAAATGTAGACCTTTTTGACCTGCTAATAAAGGGCCAAAGATTCCCTTATCTAAAGACTGATCTCATTTATCATTTCAAGATTGTTTTCATATTTGATCTTAGCTACCCAGAGACCAGACCTGAAATTCACATCTCAGCCCTCCATGGAAACCAGAGGGAGTGTGATAGGTAAATAACATATAATTCCATTAGCTTTTCCGTCCCTTGCCATCACTTCCGTTGGCTGTGGATTCATTCAGAGAAATTGCTTTGAAGTCTAGTTGATGCTAAGCTTTTTTCTTTCTTCTTTCTTTCTTTCCCCCTGCCTTCCTCAGCTCAGACATTTCTGTGTAATCAATGCTGAAGTATAATTTACTACGCTGACTAAATACTCTACAAAACTACCCCTGCTAGCATTTGTTGTCTTCAATTTTCTTCTGGTAGTTCCAATTTTCTTTCAAAGAATAGGTATTTTTTAAAAGGCCAGTGAGAAGAATTCTACCTAGCATGAGACACTAGAATTGACCCTACTTTATTTCACATCAGCTTCAGTGTTTATTTAACACCTCATTTCACAGCTTCCATCTTGCTTGATCTCACATCAGTGTTGTCTCGAACCGCCCAGCAGCTGCTGTCCAAATACTGTGGCTCTGAAGTCAGTTCTCATTTTAACTCCAGATTTTCTTTCAGCTTTTGATGAAAAGCAGCACATTTCTTCAAGATTTGAAACATCTGGCAGCCAAGAAATGCCATCAGCTGTACCTGGTAATATTTGAAAATGTGATTTAAATAGAAATTCTCACAGAGATTTCATCATACTTTTGGCATATTGTTAGTTAAGGTTAACATGAATTAGAATAACTACAGAACTGTCATAATTAATTTGATCTCTCAAATACCAGACAAACTTTTGTATGATACTCTAAAACAGGAAATACTCTCTTCTAATTTTGGTCTACATTCCTAATATATTTACAAGTCTGTATTGCTGTGCTTGATGATAATAGGCTTTGGTAAGTCTTATTACATATAGTAGTATTCTCTTTTTAAGTTGCAGTACTGCAGATGGTAAGAGTAAACCTAATACATGTTTTATTTAAATCCCCAAATTAAACTGTTCTAATGGTTGAAATTGTTGAGTAAGTCCTATAGAAATAAAAGGATGAATAGCAATGAATATGTAGGCTTCAAAAGAGTGGAGAATGGCCATTCAGAGCCTTCATTTTAATATATTTAAAGCAGTTATTTAAGTTACAGTTACTGCCTGTAAGTGAGACAGCATATGTCCAAGGCTAATAGAAATAAAAGCATGCTTTTCACATGTATTGCTATAGTGCTTGAGTACAACTTTTTAAACTAAACTGCACAACTCTGTAGTTAAAGTATTTGCAAAAAATTCATCTTGAGCTGGTGCTTCTATGGCAGATGTGATTCTTTCAAACACCCTTGAAACCTGTTATACTAGACTCCAGTAAAATTAAACTGGTTGGATGATGGTATTTTCTTAACATTTAAATTACTTACACTTATTAATACATAATAATCTGAGGTTTTCCTATTCTTCCTTGCCAACATTTATTCCTTAGGTTTCTTCTGCTTCATGTGTTCAGAAAATAAGCTAAAACGTACCAATGCCTTTCAAATACAAATACAGTTTTATCAATGCTCAAAGTTCTGCTTGTTTTACTATCCCTTCATAAAGATACATTTCATTTCCTTTCAGTAATGACAATTCCATCCAAAGTCTGTTTCAAGTTGTTGCCATAACTCTCTTGCAGTAAAAAGTGGACTAAATGAGGATTTGACAGGAAACTTTTAGTAGCTATGCAGCTGCCCGTAATTGCAGGTTAATGGCAAAGCTAGCAGATTCCAACTAAACATTCTTAAAATCAAGAAACGGAGATGAGCTGAGTTTTATGCATTTATTCTTAAAATGTATTACTCAGTATTTATCATTAATGCATCTTCCATACTGAGCAATAACTTAAGAAGCAAGTGCCTTATCAGAATGTTTCAGTAATGGTTTCTATATATTGATATAATACATCCAAGTTCAATTCCTTATTTTGCATGCTTTGCCTATAAAGAGAGTTGTACTACACACTTCAGACCAATTTCCCAACACTTACCGTCTTTGGGAGAATGGAGAAAATCATGTTTGATCTAGTCTGGAATTAAACATAAACGTATCATGCAAAGTCCCACATTTGAAGGAGAGTTAAAAATGTGATGAAATATGATAATAATGTTTCATTAACGTGTTGTAGGCATAGGCTTGATATGAGATGGGGACCATTAGCATGTACAGTTGTTTGTATTTAAAGGACTTCCTTGGAATAACCTAATGAATTCTGGTTTTTCATTTTGTGTGTGTGTGTTGAGAAGGGGAGGAAGGGGGAAAGAAGAGAGTGAACAGAAGAATCTTTCAATGAAAGGGAGGTGGGGAAATCCAGCCATACAGTGAGGACTGCAGTGAAGTACTTGCTTACATGTTATTTCCTCTGGAGTGGGGATATTAGTGATATTAATGATCTTTCTTAAAACTCTATTGCTTAGTTGGTCACTTTTTTATTAGTTGTTTTTAGCCAATGTTTGCTTGCCAAGATTCAAGCCTGTTTGAACGCTTCCTCATTTCTTGAAGACTGATTAAGGACTTCACATTTATTGTGCTCTACAGAGCTACACAACCCAAAAAACTAA
>VXBO01000809.1:7477-31599 GCA_013400135.1 Rhinoptilus africanus | reverse complement strand
AAAAAACTAATGTGGTTATTCCGGTAATGAACAATACTTTAAACCTAGACTTACTTTTTTCCTTTAAAACCACAATGTTGTCACTTGTGCAGAGACTGCCTATTTCAAGATGACTTTCACATTTGACTTAGCTACATGGGGACTAGTTCTCAAGTTTACATCTCATGCTTTTTGGAAACTAGACAAACAGTGATTGCTAAGCAATGTGGAATTCCACTTTAGTTTTCATCTCATTTCCACTTGCTTCCTTTTTAGTGCTGTGAACACGTTTGCTCTGAAGTCTAAATGGGAAGCCTGTTAAAGAGCTGTTTTGTGTCAATCATTTCTTGATCAGCAGCTAGAAAGGATTTTTGGTACAAAGTACTAAGGGACTGGTCTATTATACCAACTTGTAACAATTTCATTTTTCTATTGGTGTAATTTAAACTCCAGAAAGTGTAAAACAAGAAGATTCTTAGGAGTTCTGCCACACATCAGCTATTGAATGCTGTTGTCACCATATCTTTCTCTTTATTCACATAACACAGAGAGGACTTTTAAGCATTCATTATCCTGCTTGTGATTGCAGTTACATCATCTTGAACAACACAACTTGTGCTGGGTAGCGTGCTGTGCTATCCCAGCAACAGTGAGATTCCTCAGCATTTTAAATCCAGATTTTCTTTTCAGCTCTTAATGAAACACAGATAGTTTCACAATTCATGTCTAAAGCATCTGGAGTCCCGGAAATACCATCAATCCAATCTGGTAATGGCATTTCTTGCAAACTGAGTATTCTTGACAGTGAGGAATTATCAGAAGAGTTCTGCATGTGCTTTTGGTGAAATGTTGGTTTAATTTTCTTTACTTTGGGGATAAGAACAACTGCAGGATAAAAACTGTACATCGGGTACTACTTTCGTTTAAGGCAACGTTTATGATGTTTGCAATGCTGGATTATGATTTTTTTTTTAACTGTTAGTTCACTTTTGCAGAACTAATTGGTGCTATTACCCATAATTGACATTGACCAATTATATAACTTCATATAATAGAATTCTATAGTATAATGTCCCGGACACTTCTGTGTCTGTGAAATACTGTGAGACTGGTAATCAAACTTTAACTTCCCCATTGTATGCAGAGTATCCTGATACAGATAACTTCTATGCTACTTGAAGTTATACTGCTTTTTATATTATATTTACTTTGTTATTACTATAGTGAAGCTTTGTGGTTACTGGTATTCAAGACATCTTCCTGGTCAGTGACAATACTAGGCGGTGTGTGAGGTGTGCAGGAAATTCTCTTTGTAGATTTATTTTCTTTTGACTGTTCATATTCACTTGTGGTTTTAAAACAGTTAAAAATTCCTTAAAGCTGTAAACACTACAGTTGTGCAGAATATTCGAGTATATTTCTCATGAAGAAGGACTATGCTGTAGTGACAATATTTGTATCAGGGAGATGAAAGATAGCACAGTGGGCATTGCAAACCCAAATTCAGGGGTTTTTTTTAAGTAGCTCAAGACTCGGTAGCTCAGAGATGTTTAGGAGAAAAAAGAAATATATGTTTATTTGGGAGATTAAAGGCTTGTTGGCCTTCTGCATGTATCCTACAGGATCAAGGCAGTTTCTTTAATACTTTTCTTCCTCCATAGGAAAAATTTAATGCTAAACACGGGAACTCTCCTTCTTTTTTTGGGTATACTCTGAACCTTGTTTTCTACTGCAGACCTCTACAGATAATTACAAGTATTCTATAGTATTTCTCTGTACACTAATAAACAGGTACTCTGTTTTATACTTGCCATCTTAACTGTTGTGTTTAACAGTTCTTTAACTCAGTGCTGGTAAAGGTGCAAACATTGGCTAGGTAATTTAGAAAACATATTTGTGGAGCTCTTGTTATTCCCATTTTTCAGCAAACAAAATGAAGATGGAGAGGACAGTAAATAGCCCAGAGCCAGAAAGAAGCATTTAGTCAAATCGATCATTAAAAGGGAGAAATTTCTGAAACTCTTTCAATACATCCCATGGTTAATCAAGTCTACAAACTTTTATTGCATTTTCCAAGGATTTTGTTTGCTTAGACGGGAGGAGTCTAACAGAGATCTTTCAGAACAAGAGTTCCACGTTCGAAATTTTTTCTGTGTTGGTCCATCAAAGTTCTGCTTTTCCCCTTTTCCTATAATGTGTGCTTGGAAGTGGGATGGCAGTTTCAAAATTTTTATTCCATTTTCTGAGGTATCTACTATCTGACCTATCTTCTGCTTGTGTTAAGAATTTGCTCTATGCTTTTATCAGAAACCCTCTTTTTTCAGTAATATATTCTTATACAAGTAAAAGGATTTTTATCATAATCTTTGCATTTCACTGTTGTCATTTGCATATCTGTTCAGTAATTTCTGGAAAATAAATCTGACTCTTCTTTTAGCTCATGCTTGTCTAACACTGTGGATATGCGATTCTGTCTGTTTGAAGTACTTCATACCTCTTTGGGATAAAAACCTGCTCCTGCATATTAAGGAGATGCAGTTCCATTAGAGATTCTTACAGATTTTGGTTAAGAAAGCTCAAGTTGGTTTTCTTCTAGTACTTGGCTCAACTCTTGATGGAAATCCTTATGTTCAATTGTATACATTTTTCTGCAGATAACCTATTGTTTCCTTTCTTCCCAGGCATATATGATTTTAGCTCCAAAGTTCAGATTTTTAAGGGTGGTGAAGAATATAGCAATCAGAGATAATTATCTGTTTTTCAGATTAAATATAAGGTGGTCATTTCCAAAACTTGACAGTACCTTTGATGCGAGGTGAAGTTCTGGCTATATATACATTGACTAGTTCTCGATTTATAGTTTGAAGATTCTTCTTTGATGCTAGAAAGTGGATTTTGGGATCTGTCATTCGTTGCAGTTAAAAGGCAGCTCTGGAACACCACGACTGCCATTATTGTCTACTACTGCTAAACACAGCAGTGTTTAGCTGGTGGTTACAGTTTTTTGGTGATAGTGACAAAAAAATCATGTATGATTTATTTGGTAGGAAGACTATACCTGAGAAACCACAGTTTAAATACTGATTTATTTGGATGTGATTGAAGTGATGCTTTCATACACATAGTGAGACTGTCATAACATCTCAAGATAGTTTCCATCTCTGATCTTAGCTCTCCCAAGACCAGTCCTGGAGACCTCATCTTTTCCTTCTCTGGAAACCACAAGGACAGTAACGGGTAAACAGTGATTCCATCATAATTTCTATCATTTTTGTCAATACGTATATATGAAAAGCATTATTTTAAAATTTAGTCAAACCTTTTGATTTTTTTATTTTTCTGTGAGTGACAATGACAAATGTGTCAGTCAGTATATAAAAGACTGTGATCAGTCACTTATATAAATGTTAACAAGAGATACTTAATTGTTAAGCTTCTCAATCCCTCTTCATAATTTTCTGCTCTATAGGCCTAGTTCACTAAAAGGTTATCTGTAGTTATCTGTTTGTATTCTACATTTACTCATCAGGGCCACCTTGATTAAAAAATGGAATCATACTCTAGTGAATGCAAATATTTCTGTTAAAAAGCTTCATTCATTTAAACTCTGACACTGCTTTGAAAAATGCTGTTCATCTGTAATACCTGAAGGCAGTTTTCTGGTTTAATCTTAGTTACTCAGAGACCAAAGCTGAAATCTACTTCTCCTTACCTTGCAAGCCAAGGAACGGTGGAGGGTAAATATATTTTTATTTTTACTTTTCCCCTGACATCACTTGACACATTTTTCATCTACTTTGAGCAGTACCTAGGTTTCTTAATGCACTTTGGCTTGCAAAATCACTTGCCAAACTAACGACACAATTCTGATATTTGAACCGATGCTTTTTTACCTAACTTGAAAAATCACTTTTTGCAGGGGCAGCTGGCAAAATGCATTTGTCATGCAATGTGTATCTGTACATGCAGTTTTTATTTTGAAAATTCTTTCTAGAATGAAATATTCCAATATGGCAGAAATACAACTTTACTTCCCCTTAGTCTTGCTATTGATGTAGAGCTGTATCATAGATTCCTTATAGGGAATAAATTCTTTTCTCCTCTTTCATTTCACTAACTTGAGCACTGAAGTTCAAGCTTGATGAATAGGTATGTTACTCATTGGCTTGGACAAAAAGCTGAGGGAAGAATGTGGATTTTCAGATGTTATAGGGAATGATGAGGCCTTTTGTGGGAATGGTGAGGCCTTTATATAGTCTGTTCTTTCTAAAAACAATATTAATAATAGTGACAATAACAGTAAGAAAATAACTTTTTGCAAAAATAATCGAACTTCTAAGGAGAGTTGGAGTTATGAATAGGAATATTGTCAGGATAATGTGCAATTTATTCCTTCATGCTGGAGTAAGAAAATATTTAGTATTTGGGTTGCTTCCTTTTGAGAGGTACCCACCACCTGTCATCTTGAATTGTGAATACAAAAGACGACTCCCTTGGCTTCCATATTCAGTCTGCATTGACTGGATTTGGGTGTCTTTCAGCAAAATGTAAGGAGTGGTTTTGTGAAGTAGACATTTAGCCATTTTTCTGCTGATGGAGAGGCATTTAGCTACTGAGTTTCTAACAATATTGTGTTAGTTGCAAACACAGCAAGGCAGTTGACTGCTGATTTGGTCACTGAGTCATGAGATATTGCCAGGAGAAGGGATGTATTTCCTTAAATACAGACATTTGGGGTGCTGTGAACCGGTGCTGCTTGTACTGCCGTGGCAAGTCTGTGCAGATGGCTCAAGATCATTTCCGTGTCTGACCACAGCAAGCCAGAGACCAGACCCGGAATCCACCTCGTCTGTTTCACCAGAAACCACAAGGACGAAGAAGGGTAAATAGACAGCAATTCCCTTTGTATTACTTTGGCAGTGCTTTCCTCTGCAGCGTTGAGCCTGTTCAGATGTTTTGATGTCCTGAAAANTTGGCATGGACTGAGGGACAGCTTGTGTAGAGAACATCATATCACACCTTGCCTTCACATGCCATTCCCCTGCTTCTTTGTGTTTTGGTAGCAGCCTTTCTTTCTCTGACACGTTCAACTATGACAGCGTTCTTAAAGAGGCACATTCCATCTGTGCTGGGAGAAGAGGATGGCACTGCAGTTCAGCTGCCCATGAGGGTTTCCTTGTCCAAGGGTGCAACTATTGGTTGCTTCACCGCTGACTTTGAAGGTGTCTGGTTGTCATATGGCCACACCTTTACATTGTCATTACCTGGAACTGGGAATGGCCTGCTCTACAACTGCTTTTGAGGTCACATTGAGGTTTTAAGACCGATGCCTCTTTTCAGCTTTGGGTGAATCACAGCATGTTTCTTCAAGTTTCAAGACACCGGCAGCCTTTGGTGCCTGGCTGTGCTGGCAACCTAGTTTGGCAATGATAGTTCTTGCAGATCTGGTTACAATGCAAGATGGGGATTGTCCCAAGAGATGTTGCTGTGCATTTAGCTGAAGTGTTGTTTCTCTTGGGCCTACTTTGGGGTGAAGCAAAGGTGTAGGGATGAAACAGCTGTAAGTGAAAAGCTGTATGTACTTGAGGCATTGGATAGGTTACTTCACCACAGTGAGTGGAGATGCTCATGCCGATAGCTCCTTTCACACTGGGAGGTGTACAAGACCTGTCCTGTGGCCTGACAATATTTTTTTAGCCAGTGAAGTACGAAAGCATTATGTGAGCAGGCTGGTAAGCCTACAGACCTGAAGTTGAGTGCAAGTTAGAAGTGTAATGAACTATATTAACGTATCCTTCCCACTGATGTGCCATTGAATTGTAGGTTCCCCAATGTGGTGGCCATGTTTCTTGGTGTCTCACTATAGGTGGTGAAAGCTGATACTGAAATGTGTGTTTGTGGCACTGGAGAAATCTTGTATTTTTTTTAGCTGTGTGTCATGTACATCAGTGTCTTTTTCAATGATGCTGCAATTCTTGCCTGTATTATTTCTTTCAGGATCCTTCTACCTTCTCTTTTGTGAGGAAATGCTTTCTATTTATCAGAAATTTTACATCTCTGTCACTTCTGTTTTTAAATAGTGTTTTCAAACTTAGTTTTTGTGTGTCACATCTTGTTCTGCAAAGCAAAAGCAAGTCTTTCTTTGCCTTCCACCGCTTTTTTTGGTTAATTTTTATCTGTTCTTTTTTCTATTTTTTTCCATCATATTTTCTTATGTCTTTGAATATTTCTTCATGTTTCTTGCCATGTCTTCATCATTTGCATCACCAGTGCAAGTTCACACATTCACATTTAAAAATCCATTCCATGCACATTTGAGATTTATTCCTCTCTGAAGCCTCGAGTTCCTAAGCAATGGGTTGAAACTTGTTCAATCTATAGGTTCAGATGATGCCAAAAAATTTTTTTGTTTTGTTTTATTTTCCAGCTTCACTGGACTCTCATCATATTACTTTCCCATCCCAAACATCTGCATCTGCAGAAATATCAAAAATCGAGACTGGTAAAGTGTGTTTATGATACCTCCCTGTTTAGGATTTTGGTTTTGTGTCAATGATGTTATAGTTACAGGCTGTTTCCTCAGATTGCTTGGTGTTGTCTGAAACGCAATTTTGTCTGCAGTATTTGGTAGGCTCTATAGTCACATGATGATATTCTGTTGCATAGGATCCAATAAAAAACCCACAGGAATGGATATTGGTTTGGGTGGTTATAATCTGTTGGATGTAAGTATCACTGGCTAGATAGAGTCATTATCAGTTACGAAGATATCTTCTTGATTGTGAGATTTTTACCCTGGGTGAATTTTTTTTTTTTTGCAGTTTTATCCATTACTAAGCACTTTTTTCAAGTTTTGTTATGTTGGATTTTTTTTTTACTGGGGGCATAGTTCTCCAAGATTAAATTTGTATTCATGGCAAAGGTATGAATGTGCAAGAGATGAGAAAGCAAACTATCCTAGAGCTGACAGTCAATATTTCAACAGTATTGTTTTGAATTTTCTGCCTCACCTTCTGGCTCTTCAGTGTGTCATAAAAATTGTGTTAATTCATGTTATGTCAATTATATAAAATACCACAATTTATTTTAAATTAAAAATTACATAATGTGTAGTATATTAAAACCCATAATGCAAAATGCTGGTGTCTGTTAAACTGAAACAAGCAAAGCTTTGGCAATAGAAATACCCGGTTGTAGAAATTCATACCAGCATATATTTTAAGTGTGTAAGTCTCTTTCTACAGATGCAGGTCGAGTCGAAAGCACAGGTTTCTTGATCTTTTGTGTGTACAGATCAATTGACTCCTGTTGATCAGTTTGCTTTTAGGGGGACTGCAGTCTCTGTAAGGGTGTGTGTTTTAGGTGCGTGTGACTTTTTCAAAACTTTGAGCTTTTGTTCATTTCTTTTCAAGCTGGAAAACTTGTGAAACTGCATTATAGTGGTGGTGGCATCTTGTGAAGCAATGTGAAGCAAACTTACTTTTCCTGATTCCACCCCACCCCCCACCCCCTGCTATTTCTGCACCAATATGAATCTGTCTGTCAGGGTTATTTACGTTTTTCTGCAGTTACAAGTTCAGCTGACCTGGCAAAAACTATGTCTCCACTTTGCAGAACACCTCATGTGCTAACAACAACTATGGGTAATGGTGATGCATTAACTTTTTAGTTAAGCCACTTTGGGTGTTTTGATAGCAATTTTGGAAATCCTGTTCCTCCAGATATTTTGGTCATCTGAAATACTTGTCTTCTGCTTGAGTCATGATCATCAGTGTAGACAAAGTACCCTTTTTCACATGAACCAAAACAACTTTTGCTTACTGCTGATAAACTTACCTAATAGTGTTTCTGATCTTACGTTTGTCTCTGAAAAAGCTACTAGAGCTATTTTGAGGTATACCTAAATTAAGTAAGCCTGGCATAATAATAATAGTGCCTAAAGTTTAGTAAGAATCTTAAAATTACTTGGTTTTCTCTTTCAAGTTCAATTTCTATGCTCTCATATAGATGGATATTCACATTTATATATTCTCTATTTTTTATTCCAGTATAGTAAGTTTCTTTCTTACTTCTTACCGTTCAGTGATTTTTTTTTTACTTTTTTACCTTTGTTGTATATGTGCACATATGTACACAGATTATACAACATTAAAATTCACTAACAATATCTTGACAGAAAACAAAACTCTGAAGAGTTCAAGTCTTTTTTACAGAAATATATTTGCAGTGTACTTTAGTTTTGTAGATTATATTTTTTCTGCCATTTTTGTTGTGCTTTATAGTTATAACCATAGTGTTAGAAGTTTTTTCATCTTTATATTTTCTGAGTTTCTTTAAACTACATGGACCATGCTGTCTAAAGTAATATTGGTTGGCTGACACTTCAGTTTCAGTTTTCATTTTAACTGCTAGCTTCAGCTCCCACTCTGCTCCATTGTCAAAGTAAGGCATGTTATTGTAGGTGGACCTCTGCATTGCAAATTAGGTATGTGTAAAATTTTTTGTTTGTTCTTATAAAAAAAGCACGCTATGTGTAGAATTAATAATCATGGATACTGTGACCTGTTTCTTTTATAGCTTTCAGTGGTATTCAGCCTGTTCTTTCAAGCCCTGTGACACCTAGTAAGCCTGAAATAGCAGATGCTGAACGAGGTACAATAATCTCTACCTAGTTCTTAATTCAGAAGCTCAAACCGTGCTCTAAAACTGGCTGAAATGTGTATACTGATAATCTTCACTTTCAGTGGACATTTGGATTAGATCCTAACACCTGAATTTTGAATTTAGATTGCTGTTAATGGTTGAAATTGGTCCTTTCTCACACTTAAAACGCAACTCACAGTCACGTGAGTCTCCTTCAGTATTTTGAAAAATACGCCACATCACAGACAATGGAGAAAACAGTATTTATTGTCTGTCCAGTTGTGCTGATGAAAATACTGTGATGTATGCTGTAGGATGCCTTCTATTGCTGTTGCCATGTTAAAAATGCTAAGGAGACTGTATCCTAATGGCATGAAATTGGTTTACAGTCACAGACACTTGATGCTTTTGGACTGAAAGCATAGTTATATCAGTCATCAGCTTTCTACTCCAAATTTTATATGGTTTTAATATCTGACTAACTGATTGTTCAACATGCCTTCTTCATTAACTTCCTACATTTTACACCATACAGTTTTCCTTAAGTAATGGACCAAAACTCAAAATGTGCAAATGCTCAGCTTAAAATCTTAGTTGTCAGTGGTGGAGATCCAGACCAGTTGCAATGAAGGCAGGAAGAAATGAAATTCCAGAATTTCTGCACATCACAAATGCAATATATAGCCACTGAAGCTTTGTGCAGTTCAAAAGACTGAATTTCTCTCTAATGCATACTAAACTGATAACTGTCCAAGCATTAGTGAAGTATTTGTTGTTCTTGTAAAACCAAATTTGGTTTTGCTTATGAAGGAAGAGTTTCTACCACTAGCTCTTTGCTCTCTTATGACTCTCACCATTTCTTCCAACAGCAACAAGTGAATCCATTCTGGAATCTTTCACATCTAAAACTTCTCATCCTTATCAATGGCCAAGGGTAACATTAGGTAATGTTATTGTTTTCACCTAGCGAAAAACTCTGTGTTTGTTTTGAGCACTTCATCCCATATGAATGCATTTCTTCCAGCATATCATTTCACATGCATAATCGCTGTTCTTTTTCCTGGTTATAGAGTCTTGTTCTTCCATTGTCATTAGACTGATTCTTCTTGATATATCTCTGTGTGAGAACATAGCTCAGGATGATTTCACCATCTTCAGAGAAGTAAAACTTGCATGAAAACCTCCATCATCCTTTTATTAGAGTGTTTTGTCTATCTCTTCCACTCACGCACACGCATGTGTTGTCTTTGTCTCTGATATGTGGAGCTTTCATAGTGGAAATCTGAATTGTTTTGGAGACATCTATTTCTGATCTAGGCACAGCATTTCAATATCATCTCCATTCCACACTTTAAACTCTGATTTCATCAGATGGCTTTGGCATTCCATACTAAGTTGTCTTTTCTTCAATATAAACTTATGGCATGTGCTGTTTGTTGTGGGAAACTTGTGTTAAACAATTTTTGATTGCAAACTGAGCTCTTTCTTTCAGCTCCAAAAGAAATACCACTTATTCCTTCTAAACTGAAACCATCTGCTACCCCAGAAGTACAGCATGTGAAGCCTGGTAATTGTGCATTTTTATAAGTCGGTATGCAGAGACATATTTTCACTAAAAATTTCTAAGCAAAACTTCCAAAACCCAGCAGGAACTGTGCAATACATGAGCATCTTGACTAACTCAGTATTCTAAAAGTAGTCATTTGATGTTGCCTAACAAAAAGAATGAGATAAGCTTATCAGTTTTACGCATTTGGGTTAAGTGATAAAGATATAGACAAGTTGTCTAGTTTTGTAAGCTTTTTAAAGAACTAGAAGGCAAAAAACTTCTAGATGGCACAGGATATTTTTATATCACTTTTAGGAACAATATATATGATGATTATTTCTGTAATCTCTTTTGCCAGTCCCCATCTCCCACTTTTGCACAGAAATACTATGGCAAAGATGGCATCTTTGCTAGTCACAACAGTTTATTGATTGATAATAAAGTACTACTTGTGGTCAATAAGTCCTCCCGCAGGGAACTCAGTGGAAAGGATTGCCATTGTAGTGGAAGTAGGAGAGCTTTCTCAAAATCGAAGGGGAAACTTTCATATACATATGAGATTCATTCTTTGTCCATGCGAACATTATCATCGTGTCTTGATAAAAGAATAGATCTCTGTACTGATTTTCTTGTGATTTGTGATTAAGGGAGATGAATTTGCCTCCTTCAGTGATTTAGGTACCGGACCAATAAATATTATAGTGTGCATTACTCAAGCCCTAAAATGTTTCTATTCTCATATCTTATAAACAGAGAGGTCAGTAAAAAGCAAGAGTTGCCTTTGATGTCTTATACGTGTCTTACAATCAACTGCAGGCTGTGATTTAAGATTTTCAGCAAGATTTTGTTATTTAGAAATTTCCCTTTTGGTTTTGATTCTCTGGTATTTGTTATGGACTGCAGTCTTTTCTTCAGTCAAAGCCTTCATCTGTCCTTTCTCACTATTTCCCCATACCATCAGAGACATGCATTTGTTGATTGAATCAAAGAATGGATTAAAAATGTCCTGAGAACATAAGTATGGAGAAGGAGCCTTAAAAGTAGACCCTAACACATAATCATGAGCATACAGTGTGTAGTTTCATAGGAAGCAAAACTAGGAGAGTAGGGTGTTATGCTTAAGAGTAGGACTTAGTTGCATGCTTATCTAGTCTATTTAAAGGAAACAAACAAACCCCCTAAACTACTGGAATGATAATGCTTTTAGCTTACTACTGATACATTTACTGATCTGTTCTATTACACCTGAATTTTTCTTTTCTAGCCCCTAAACCACCACTTTTGGAGCCTAAAACTTCTCAGACTGTTGAACAACCAAAAGCAACACTAGGTAACACGCGTTTCTGTAGCTGTTGGTCACTCCTCTTTGCAGTCCACACCACAGTTTGTTGCTTTATCTCATAGCTGTTACTATATTGAATCCATTTCTCTGACTGGAATAGGCTGCCCAGGGAGGTGGTGGAGTCACCACCCCCGAATGTGTTTAAGAGTCGTTTAGATGTGGTACTGGGGGGTATGGTGTAGGGGAGAACTTTGTAGAGTGGAGTTGATGGTTGGACTTGATGATCCCAAGGGTCTTTTCCAACCTGAATGACTCTATCATTCTATGAGAGGGGGAAAAAGATAGGAATTAAGCATACAGAAATACGTTTTCCTAAACTTAGAAGAAAAATAAATATGATATTTTTTCATACAGTTTTACTAGTTTTATAGTACAGTAGAATTTTGGGGATCAGAATTATCTTCCATTTTATTGTGAGTTTTTTTACACCAACACACTTTACCCTTAGAAAATCAACAGAAACCCATTGCAAATACTGCTGAAAGGCCAAGTGCAAAGCTACTATTGTGGATGTTAATCCTAGAACTCTCAATGAAGGATTCCTGTGGCACTGAGTGGATGCATTAATTCTACTTTTCTTTATGAATGTCGTTTTGGCTTGAAAAACACTTCTCAGTCACATCATATGTGTCATTCTACTCTATTCTTTCTATAAATATGTCTATTGCTATGAAACTTTTTCTTGGAAAGCAGTCTCATAGCACAGCTTTATAAAAATTATCAAAATTACTGGCTATACTACCTGAAACTCACCTTAAGCTTTATCTGATGACAGATTAACAGTCCTATTTAGCTAATTACAGTTTCAGCCCATGCATGTTCAGGAGAAAAAAAGTTTTCTTTTTTGCTCTTAATTTTTACCATTTAGATGATGCTACTTCTATAGTATTAAGAGAATTCAATGACTACAGTTATGAAGCAATTCCCTTTTTTATTATTGACTCCGTGTTTTTCCAGCTCCATACCAATAATTTCTTTACAGTGCTGAAAATAGAGGATATTTTTGAGTATTTTGTCTACATATGTGTTTTGATGTCTTAAAACTGACCTGGAGTTCAAAATGATAAACGGCATTATTATTTTTCCTCCTAGGTATCTTGCAAAAAATGAATTTGCTAACTTAATGAGAGGAACATTTTGATGTGATTGTAAGCTGCAATTACATATTTTAAATTTACTTACTGACTTTTACAGTGAAGAACAAGCAGGGATTTTGCTGGGGTAGCAAAGTCTCTGTTTGAGAAGCCTTCTTAGCAAATCTGATTTTGCCATTTGCTTTTGTTCCCAGTAGCCATTCAATGTTTCATTTCAGACTTGAAGAATGTGATTTTTATGTGATACAGTGGAAAGGATAATCTTATAATCCAGTATATTTCTTTCAGCTCCTAAAGAAGCAAAACTCACACCTTCTGCACCTAAAGCTAGACCATCTACCAGACCCAAAAAGCCACGAACTAAACCTGGTAACTAGCTTCCATAGCAAAGCTTTTTCATAATGTGTTACTTAAGTAGTATACTTTAGTTTAAGTTTATTCTGTGTGAAGTTCAGTACTTAATCATCAGAAGAATGGGCACTGAGGGGAGCTGTGCTCTTTAAGGAATATTATTTTTGTATGAAACCAAAAAAATTTGAAGCAAAGCAAGAAAACTTTTAACTTTTGTATCCCAAATCACCAAGTCGCGTGGTCTGGCATTGAAACAAATTGTTTTCTTGCTTTTCATTTCAAAATAACAAGTTTTACAACTTTGTTCAGTACAGGGTCCAGAAAAATGAAAATTCTCATGCTTTGCTGATGGTTATATCTTACCTAGAACCATAGGATTTATATTGATTCTGTGATCATTAATGCATCAGGACTTAACCTGAAACTGTGGAAATGAGTGAAATTCTGCTCTGGAATTTAGTAAAGGTATATTTTAAGATGTCAAATGAAATTGCACCTTCACATGGGGGTTGAAATTGGTCCATGATGAAAGTTGGAGAATAGAAGGCACCTGGAATTTTCTGGAGCTGAAGAATAAGTGAATACAGTTACAAAAATATTACTAGCATTACATGGTTTAGAGTGAAGTTGGAAAGCTTAAAATTGCATAATTTTATATTGTAAGAATATATTACTTAATGCTGGAAGAGATCAGGCAATATTATTAAATTCTTTCCAGATTCTCTGGGAATTATTTTTCTTTGCTCATAAAAAGAATTACTCTCTTCAGACCAAGTAATTCCTTGTGAAGCTTGTTAACTAAATGGTAGTTATGACTTGGAACTGTCTCAAAATAGTGTGCACAATTAGCTTTTCATGGTGATTACAGCTCCTACAACATTTTTAGTGTAGGAAATCTGGTATTGTATTACCAGAATAACTAATTATCTCTGCTGTAGATGCCTATATCTGAATATAGATCTGAGTCCTGCATGATCTTTTTGAAACAACAGAGGAAAAAAACAACTCGTTTGGAAACTCTTGCATAAAATTTTTTTACACCCTTGGACTGCCTGTATCTGCCTGCCTTGGGCACTGTACGTTGATGTTTCCACAATGGATGGCTATATAACAAGTTTCTATATAACTACAAAGAAGGCGGCATGATTCTGTATTTGTACGCGTGCTTCTTGTTTGTCCTTTTTCTGTTAGTGGTTTCACTGATCAATCAGACAGAATCCTAAGAAACACTTTTTAATCATAATTAAGCTTGTAGTGAGCTTCCTCTAAGTAGGTATTTGTGAATTTGGCATTTGTTCTGATGGGATAAATTATATTCTTGTTCAGAAATTATTATTTGAGGCATAAAATATGCAGTGCATGATAACCTGGCTTTTGGGTAGGTGGCAAAATGGTCAAAGAGCAGGATCTCCTCTGTATTCCAGCAACACTTGAGAGTTCAGCTTAAATTAGAAAATTATGTCATGACAGTGGTTTTCACCTTTCCTTAACGGTGAATTGCAATAATGAGGAATATGTGCCAAACTCTGACTTGATCACTGACTTACTAATGACCCATTTTGGATCAAACAGAATTCCTGAAAGTTAATTTGGCTCTCATTCTTAAAACTTTTGTACCGTTTCTGGTAAAGTGTTTGTCTTTTTGCAGCGGAGCTAAAAACTTGATTAAAAAACCCCACACATATAAACAATTTTAATTTTTTCCAGACAGCCAACTGTACATTCTAGTCAAAGTTTTCAGCTTCATTCTTCTTGATATTTGGGTAATTGAATCTATTGCTTGCATGAAAAAAACAGTTCTTGTTGCCAATGTGATCATGCCCAACTATTGTATTATTGTTAGCATTAATCTCTCTATATAAACATACTAAGTTCTCCATTTTTCAGGAAAGAAAATGGTAAGGTATCTTCTATCATGCATCCAACTGCACTGCAACATGGGGGTTTTTTCAGAAAAGGGCAATATTAGTTCTTTATAACGAGTCCTTGTTGAGTACCTGAGATGCATAATAAATTTGCACTCTTTTGTGCCTCTAGTAAAAAATGCTGGTTAAATCATAGAATCATAGAATCACAGGGTTGGAAGGGCCCTCTGGAGATCATCCAGTCCAACCCCCTGCCAGAGCAGGGCCACTTTAGAGCAGGTTGCACAGGAACCCATCCAGGTGGGCTTTGAATGTCTCCAGAGACGGAGACTCCACCACCTCCCTGGGCAGCCTGTGCCAGGGCTCTGCCACCCTCAAGGTAAAGAAGTTCCTCCTCATGTTTAGGTGGAACTTCCTGTGGTTAAGTTTGTGCCCATTACCTCTTGTCCTGTCACTGGGCACCACTGAAAAGAGCCTGGCCCCATCCTCCTGACACCCACCCTTTCAGTATTTGTAAGTGTTGATAAGATCCCCCCCTCATCTGTCCTTTTTCCACACTGAATAGACCCAAATCCTTCAGTCTTTCTTCGTAAGAGAGGTGTTCCAGTCCCCTAACCATCATCATAGCCCTTGACTGTGCCCTCTCCAGCAATTCCCTGTCCTTCTTGAGCCAGAGAGCCCAGAACTGGACACAGTCAATCCAGATATATTGATCAGATTGTGTCTAACCAATCTTTGCAAGGTGTGCAGCATGTGTGGTATCAGGGATACACTGGCTGCTTCCAGACCACAGCTGTGGTTCTTCATATGTGTCCATGCATTTCTATTTGTGTGATACGAGGCTTTTGCAAGAGAACTGCAGAACTTACCTGCTGTAGAGGAGGATCTCAATCACCTACTATTTGTGGATTTCTGTAGTTTCAATACGGAAATGAAGTTTAGTTAGAGTAATGTTAGGTAGTTTGGTGCATACATAGAGTTGTTCCTTTTACAGTCTTCTTTCCTTTATCAGGACTGGAAGGAATTGCATCCTTCCATCTTCTGATGTATAGTCACAACACTGAACCATGCCTTCTGAGCCTATCAAAACTCTATTTGATAACTTGGTGCATGTCTTTCTTACTATTTTATGACCTTCAAAGTCTCAGGTTACCTGGCTGCTCAGTGATTACAACCCAATAATCTGATAAATTGTTGAGTATGTCAACTTTATGTCAAAGTCCTCTCATATTGTCTGTGAGTTTTATTTAGGTGCTCTGCTTTCAGAAAGGTCAGAGGAAATGAAGGCATTTTATTTCCTCCCAATCTTATTCTGCTCTCATCATCATGCTGAGAAATCCATCTCCCAGCACAACCTTTTCTTTTTATCTAGCAAAGTCTACATGAAATGTGAATTATATATCTATTAATGAACTTTTTCTAAAATAGGCTGAGAAGAAATCATTACCAGAATTTCAGAGTGCTGCCATGAATATATGGCCCTAGGTTAGTTCTGAAAGAATGTGCAAAGTACCTAATGTGTAGGTTAGTATGCTTCTTATTGAATTTCCCTGCTTGGGTTTAAAGCAAAGTATAGTGCTGAGGCACAGATATATTATGCAGTACTCGGTGCTGCCAGGCGTGGAAAATAATCTCTTCTGATCTTTGTCATGACAGAGCAGTACTTCCACATCTGGCAGTTCAGAGAAGAACTTGGCAAAGAACAAAGAGATCCTACTAATGAATGATTTTTCATAGTTGCTTCTATGTATTCTCATTCTTAATCTTTTGATCTTTTCACCCCAAGCAGTACCAGAGCCCTATGGGGTTGGGAGCAAGAATTATTGCACTGACTGGTTTGGATTTTTTTGTGAACGTTACTTTAGAGATCCGATCCCAGAGAACACAGGAAAACTTCATAATTTCTCTCTGTCAGAATTTTTTTTCAACTTTTCAGGTCCCAGTAAAGTTTCTCCTTCCAAACCTAAGGTCTTTTTGTACCCAGAGTAGCCTATGATAATGCTGGGTAATTACTATGTTCTTTGACAGAATCACAGAATGGTGGAGGTTGGAAGACACCTCTGGAGTTCATCTGGTCCAGCCCTTTGCTCAAGCAGGGACACCTAGAACCATTTGCCCAGGACCATGTCCAGGCAGTTTTTTAGTATTACCGGGGATTAAGACTCCAAAACCTCTCAGGCAACCAGTCTACTTTGTTGCCCAATTTATTTGTCCTGAAGACACTTTGGAGTATTTTGCTTTCTTAAAGTAATCGCAATAGTATCAAATGCATCAATCAATTGTACAATATGCATCAATCATTTTTTCGTTCCTAATTAAAATCTATGTCATAATATATATAGAGAGAGAGGTAGAGGTAATAAAACATAGGCTGAGAAGAGTCAAAGCAGAGTAAACAAGTGAGGTAAAGTTTGAAGGTTTGAATAAGCATGTTGATTCCTTAATGATTTTAGATGTATTTAGGAGTGAAAATGGATTCCAATTGTAAAGTATGTTAATACTAAACAATTCTACCAACTTTGTCTTCAAAGTTCTCTATTTTTTTCAGAGGCTTTGGAGTTCTGTCATTTCAAACCTAATTAATTACTCTGGATGGAGATGATGTGCTGTAGCACTAGATAACCTGCTGGGATCTTCAGGCTTAGTTTCTGCCACTTTGCAGTTATTTGCACCTGAAATCTTTCACATCTAACCTTTGCATCACTGTGGAAGAAACTCAGGAAAATTAACAGAAAGATTCACCAAAGAAAAAAGATTTCTCTGTAACCATTTCTTGTCAGTGGTGTACAGCCACAAAGAGAAAAAAAAAAAAGCAATTGTCAGGAAAACAGGAAGATGAAGACTCAGAGAGCTCCTCTGCCAGTGGTGTTCCTGTAACATAAACACACCTTTATTTTTGAAGAGCGGCAAAAGATGCACAGGGTAGTTACTGTTACTTAAAAACATTCAGTAAATTTATTACTTATTCAGTGTTTCCATTTGAATAGTGGGGAGGAGGTGGATTTTAATTGGGAAGGCAGACCAGTTGAGCCATACCAGATGCTGAGAAATATAGATGCACCTGTATTTCTCTCAAGAAAATTCTCTTTATTCCAGCAGCAACCATTCCAGTTTCAGTCACTACTAGGAGTCCCTACGTATATGAAGGTCTAAAGACTACAAAGGGTAATGATTACGAGTCATCTTTTCATTGGTCTGATAATGTGTGCAGTTGAAAACCCCCTTTCCTGTAGACTTCTTGCTTATTCATATGTGGTCCAAACCCAAATAGAAATATAGTTTTGGTGCTTTATTATTTCTCCATGTTTCTAGTGTGGATATATTATCTTCTAAGAGATAGGATATCACTTCAAAGGTATCTGATTAGAAGCTTCAATTACATTAGAAAAAGAAAGAAAAAGAATTATTGCAATAGTAAAGACTTTATGAAATATAAAAATAATATGTCATCTAAAAATCACATTTAAAACTACAAACTGCTGAATAATTTCTGCAGAAGGGGGAGTTCTTTGTTGCAAATAACTGAGCATTGCTTGATAATTTCTCAAATTTATGAAAAATATTGCATCTTTTCAGTTAATCCTTGGAAACTTGTGTTCAATTTAAGAAAAAAAAAAAAAGCAATTCAGGTTTTAGTAAGGAGGAAAGTTTGTATCAAGTAATAATGATAATTACCTTTCTTGGTATGGGAATATATATTTAGTGTGTGTTTAATAAATATGTTTTTAATGTAGGAACAAAGGTGTCCTTTGCAGTGAGCCTTGAAATGTTATATTTAATTCAAAGGAAGATTTGAGTCACTATTTGCATTTACTCTGCAGATTGTACTCTGAGAAGCACTTTAAGATGTTTTCAAAGGTATAACTTTGCTCTTTTAAACCTGGATGAAGCCAACTACATATATAATACTTTGGATGGCTTTAAATTTGTGCTTAGATGATTTGATTAAATAGAATCAATTTGTTTTGTCTAATTAGCTGCAAATCACTTAGATTCACTGTTTCCAATTGCAGTAAGTTCTACTTCATAAAGTACTCTTAAAACTTTCCTAATTACCTTGATTTGCCAAGGTCAACATTGGATAGCAATGTTTTCTTAGCATCATTTCTTAGCTTTCTTTTATTTGGATTTTGACTGAAGTCTTAGAAGCTAATTTTGCTGTAGGAGAACCTCCAACTCTTTGATTATCCCTTTCTTCAAAGGCTCTGGGCTTATTTTGCCCATACTCAATAATGTTTCATGCATTAAACTCATAGCACCATTTTTTTCCTGGGTTTATTTATTGATACAAACTGAAGATCATATCCTAGACTTCATTTCTTCTTTGCTGAATGTGATTCTTCTACCATTTAATTTCAGCTTAAATACTGTTTTTTATAAACCAAGTTTTTTTCCAGTATCCAAAATCACAAACCACATATTTGCAGCCCAAATCATCTGCTAAAACCAAAATACCTCAAGCTAAATCTGATAGGGCAGTTCTTTTGAAATTGTGTACTTTGAGGCTTGCTATTAGTGCAGACAGGAAAAAAGTGAAGAACTTCAACTTTTTTCTCCTGGAGGAAGGGAAAAGGAACTTGTTCATTATTTTGGGATAATATTTATACAAAAAGAAACCAAATTGCTTCAGAAAACAGTTTGTACACCTAACAATGAATTTAATTTTATTCTGGATATCTGAAGGGTTTTTTTAAGAACTCATTGGTTTTTCAAAGGCAACCTGAAAATAGGAATGAGTGTTTTACAGAAAAAGATTTTGAATTTGAATTCTGAAAGTAATAGATGAGCTTGAGTAACGGCAAAGTCATTGCAAACCAGGGATATGTAGTGAGAACTTTAGAAAGATTAGTAACTAGTTTAAGTTTTCTATACAGTATCTGGCCATTGTCAACAAGAAGAAGTTAATGCTGGGTGGTTTGGCTTTTTTTTCTCATTTGCAGCAATATTAATACTAGGCTATGTTATACTGTGAATGTATAGTGAAGTGAGTATAGGTTATAGAAAAGGTTCTATCTTTAGGTGCGAATGTCTGTCTCTTATAAGTTACTTTAGTTTTTACTGCCTTGAGAGGGGAGAATTTATCAATTAATATTATTTTAATATCTTTTCTGCTAGGAAATAATATCTTACTGCTAGAAAATTTTATAGATTCTACCATTTCATAATTTAGGATAGTGATGTTTTTTTTCCTTTTTCCCCCCCAATTTCGCATAGCTTGTGAGGAGTAAAAGGACATGTTGTATTGGTTTTATGATCCAAATGGGAAAAAACTAAGGCTTTATCAAAATACGTTTTTTTCAGGTAATTGTATAGCTGTACCAATAGCAGCCTTTTAGTCCTCTGCTTGACTGTTCACTTTAGAGGAACAAAAGCAACTGTTTCTTCGTGGTCAGCATGCCACTTTCAAGTAGTAGCAGACTTCAGTTTGTGAATACCTGACATTTTTTTATATCAAGAGTCCCTTGCTGTCTCCAGGTTAAGTTGTGTGATCTCTTCCCTTGTTTTTTCTAGGATTTACTGATTTCTATTAGCGTATTTTTGCTTCCTTTGCCATCAAGTTTATGCAATTATATGTTTCTTATTGAACCTGTATTATTAGGAAATTATATTGGCCATGGTTTTAAAAAGTAAAAGTTAATTTGAAAATCTGCATTACTGTGGTGTAGCATTGTCACCTGATTTTATACTTACCAGTGGAGTAATTTTAAGTGTTTTGGAGTACATTCCATACTTACCTTATCACACTGTTTCTGTTGCAGTCTTGGAACCTATTACACTTAGAATTGAACCACCAAGGTCAACGATGGGTAATGATATCTCCTTGGCAAGCTGTCGTGTTTGCTTGTTTCATCACAGAAAGCATCACTGAAGTCAATCACCTTATGCCTTAGGATTGTTTCATTAAACTTCATTTTTCTTCTAGGCAATTCTCTTGCTGGGCATTCATGACAATTGGGCATATTGCTCTCTCCACAGTCGGAATGTCTCTTCTTTTTTTAAGAAAACGATGCTGGCAGCTCTGAATCACCTTTCTCATGACTATGCTTGTCTGTGCTTGTCCCAGCTTTTTATTTTAAAAAATAAAACCTGAGCTTCAAAAACTACTAAAATTCCAGTCTCTTGCTTAGATTGTTGTGAACTCCTGGAGAGTATTACCTGACTTTCTTTCCTACTTCCCATAAAGAGACTTTTTTCTCTGTTGTAGGCATGAGGTTTCTGTGTTTGTGTGTTCAACTTGATATCAGACACTAATTACTGTGCAATGTAACCAACTTATTACCCACATTTTCTCTTCCAGCTCCAAAGGAGACGCAGCGTATTCCTTCTAAACCTAAAGCTTCACCCAAACCTCATATGCCACAAGCCAAAGATGGTAAACTGCTTTGTGTGATTATTTCTAATACGATTTATATTGGATTGAAATGTATTTCTGAGCAGCTGGTTAGTTATCTGAGCCAGTTAAAACATAATGGGGTTCTGTTCTGCTGTGTGTTCAGCAATTTATTTGCAGTTTTCAGGAGTAGTAACATTCACCAAGTATTTTTCATCATGCAAAAGAATAAATCTCTGCTACTTCATGGCAGCAGGATGAGAATATTGTTCTTAAACTCAAATTACAGTGTTAACTAAAGCAAATACCTAGCAATTAAAGTATTATGGCTACTTAGGTGTTACAATGCTTTTCCACATTGCTTTGCATCTTTAGAGTAAATATGTTTCCCTTTTAAGTCACAATTACTTAATTTCATTATGTTATTATTTTCTGCATAAACGAGCAATTTACCCAGTGCATAGTTACTATTTTTTTGGTAAATATTAATATTTATTAGCATTAATGATCATTTTTGCTGTATTCCAAAACACTGGATTTTTATACTATGACATTAAATGTGAGTGCAGTTGAATTCAGTGGCAGGCAGAAAAAATTACACTCTGTCCTCTGCTATCCAGTTGATAATATCAACAGAAAATTGCAAGGGTATCAAATATAAACATACGTTATCTTTTGGTAAAAGTAAAACATTTCATGATCATCACTTTACTGAATATCTTCTGTAGGCGTAGAGCAATATTTTTGAAAGATGGTGTTACCTATTCAATATTATTTCCTCGTGTGGAAAACAGTCAGAATCCTTGTTCTTTCATAACTTTTTAACCATGACAGCTGATTGTAATACATTATTTCCAAACTACAGCTAAAATGCAACTTCTCATAAACTCAGATTTTACTTCTGTTGCCATTTTTCATTATTATGGTAGTCTGTCCATCTTAAAAAATGGTTTTGTCACACAAATGGTACAGGTTTGTACTATTTGTTTGTTTTTCTTAAAAAAAAAAAGTTATTCTTTCTTCAAGAATCTATAATATACGGCCATTTTTTTTACAGCATCATCCACTTACCTTGTGACTATCTTAAAAGATACAAAGAATTTTTTTTATTGTCACCTATACAGAATTGACACAGAGCGGTACTATTTCTGTTGTGCCTCTGTTTCTAATGTGGGAAATGCAAGAAAATAGCCTAAATTTTGTGTCCTTATGCCCCTTAAATACCCAGTTTTATTTTAAATCCATACCAGTTTAGAACTGAAGTATGTGGCTATGCAATGCAATCCACTATAATGGTCTTTAATAATATAGCATCCAGAAAACAAGCAAGTAGTCTCTGATTCCAATTGCATGTATAAACTGCATTTGAAACACCACAAAGGGAAGACATTTGTGTCCCTAAAAAGTCATTTTCTGAATAAAGAAGTGACACATATTTGGATACCTCATTGAAGCCCATGGAAGAACGAAGCTCACATGTTTCAGATTACACTGCTTTCTCAGAGACTTCATTTAATAGAACAGTTTTAATATGAAGCGGTATGCATAGTATATAATTCAAAATCCAGTTACTAGACAAGTAATACTAATTGTAAGTGTAATTATTCTCTTCAATTTTCATAATAGCTTTTATATTTTGTTTCTGATGCAGTCCTGGAATCTATAACACTTAGAACTGATCAACTAAAGCCAACGATAGGTAACAGTTTTACCTATAGGGACCATCACATATAGCTCTCTTCTCAGAATGTAACAAGCATCACAAGTGCATCTTCATTGTACTCCACTGTCATATTTTTTTACTATTAAATTTAGTCCTTCTGTAAATTTTTTTTGTAATTTTACACTAACAACTCATAATCATCTTGTTTGGTTTTTCTCACACAAATAAGTTCTGTAAAGTGGATGGAAGCACCACAATCTACCTTTGCCTACGTGTCTCTATTCTCAATTTCTGTCATGTGCTGCTTCATTGTTTATACTAGCCTATTCATAATGGCCTTGCTTTATGTTACCCTGTTACAGACATTCTCCATCAGCACTATTTCTTTGTGTATCAGACATTCATACTTCTCCATTATTCATACAAGCTTTTTGTGTTTCCACAGGGTCCCAAAGGCATGTGCTCTTTTCTAATATTATGCCCTCTGTCAGCCTCAGTTCTTGAAAGATTTTAATAGTTGCATTTTTTTAATTTCAGTTCCAAAAGAAACACAGCGTGTTCCCTCCAAACCTAGAACATCACCAAGCTCAGAGGTGCCACAAACCAAACCTGGTAAGTACATTATTTCTTTATCTTATCATACTGATATGTGTGTCTTATGAATTCTACTCTGATCAGTGGAGCTTCAGGTTTGAATGTATCCCTTGGAGGTATATGTTGGAGCTGTCTTTGAGGGATAAAATCCAGTACCACGTCATGACTATGGAATTTATAAGCAACCTGGTAAGTTTAGTATCTCTATCTTCAGTTCTTTTTTACATTTTAAGTCAGTGCAACAGTTGGCATTTTCTGTGCAGTTGTTGGTGGAAATAGGTCTTTTCTGTGTGAATTTGCTTGGGTTTTGGGAGAATGAAGGTGAAAAGGAGATGTTTCATTGCAAAGAGGAAGGGATTTTTTTTCTGTATTTCTCAAATTGTGTACTTGTTTTTTCTTTCCCAGGCACAATCATACATTTATGCTTTTCAGTTCACTTTTGCACAGCCCTGATGTTGTTCAAAGATTTAAGAGTGTGTACTACTGTCTATAATGTAGTTTAAACAGCTTGGTATAAGCAATATACAACACTGAGCTAAAGATGAAGGAAGAAAGTTATACAACTCACACTAGCAATTGCATGAGGTACTGTAGTGGGTTGACACCAGCCAGCAACTAAGCACCCACTAGCTCATTCCACCCTGCAGTGTGTTGGGAGAGAGAATCAGAAGAGCAAAAGAGAGGAAAAAAAGATTGTAGTTCAAGATAAAA
>VXBO01000808.1:60644-83478 GCA_013400135.1 Rhinoptilus africanus | reverse complement strand
TCCCGGCCCCGCCTCCGCCCCGCTGCCCCGGCGGCCGCTCGGAACCGCCTCCGTCTCTCCCCGCCGGCATCAAAGCGGGTGGCGGCGCAGCGAGCTATGGGGTGCGGGGCCGCCCCGCGGGCGGGCTCAGGCCGGCCGGGCCTCGGCGCCGCGTGTTGAGGGGAGCGGAGCGGCGCGGAGCGGAGCGGCGCGGCGGGGTCGTTGGGCGGCCGCCCCCTCCCTGGTACTGCCTCCGCCTCTCTCTCTGCTCCGGCCCTCCTTCTTCCCGCGCCGGGAGCGGGTCCCCGCCGCTCCCCGGGGCCTGCTTTTGTCTCTTGCGCCGTGCCCGGCCCTGCAGAGGCGTCAGCCCTCGATTCCCAGCGGCCGAGAAGATCCCAGGCTGCCTTTCTCGCCTTACTGCTTTTGAATATTATTTTTTTTTCTAACGACACAGTCTTTGGCCTGGATTTTTTTTTTTAATTTTTTTTTCTCTGTTTTTTAACTATCTGCATTGAATGAACTAATAAAGATGGATAAGAAATCATTTGAAACCGTGCTGGATGAAATTAGAAAGGTAACTTCTCATTTTGCGTGTTCGTTATCCCATTTGATGGTATAATATTTCTCTTAATGAACACACCAGGTTTACGTTCTTTAAGAATCATTTCAGGGTTCAGTAAAGACTAAATTTCACCTCGTCGTGAAAAAACTATAATCCTACGTTGCTGATGTATCCATAGTTTTTGTATGTCGGGCACAACCGTGTGAAGCTGCTGTGACACATTTGCTCTCTTTTGAGATATTTTTATTTTCTCAGAAAACTTGAGACTGAATGTCCAGACTGCTACCACTGAGGTGACACATGTGCTGGAAGAGTGCTCATTTGAAATTAGCACTTGAATAAGTTCATTGCGCCGATTTTGCTGTCAAGAAACGTGGGGGGAAAAAAGCCACAATAGCCAAGCATCTCTTATTTAGGAGAAGGGATGATGTTTGTTTGGCCTAACCACAGATGGAGACTTCTAGCGTGAGGTACCCACCTTTTATATGGTGGTTTAGGAAATACAGTGCACAAATATGGCATGAGGCGGATGATTTCCATGCTCTGTCGCCCTTGCTCAAAGCTACATCTCCCACAGTTGAGGAGTGTGTGCACACTTTCCTCTAGGATGCGAAATGCTGGGGTTTGATGTGTGCTCATAACTGTGCTTGAGCATCTCCTGTTAAAAACTCACTCGGCAAAATACCTCCTAGTTGCAGGAAGCAGAGACACCAACCTGAGCTTCCTGGTGTCTGGCAGGTGCTCTCATTTCTTTCTGCGCAGAGGCTTGCTTTTAACAGGAAAGCTAGAGGTTAGTGGTTGGGACAGTTCCCCAAATGCTGGAAGTGGAAAAGGGGTTAGGAAAACGTGTCTGGTTCCTTCAGAATCTCTCAGGTTAGTAGAAGTATGGTTCCCATCTTGCATGAGAAGTACAAACCTGGGATGACATATTTTGCTGTAGTTAAGCAGAAATCATTTAAGTGTTACAGTAAAACAGCTGTGTGTCCTGCTAAAGCTTTTTTGGTGTGAAAATTTAAGGCTTGTTTTGGATAAAATTGTCTTATGGTAGAAAAGGAATCCTTAGCATTTTTGTGAAAGGTGGTTTTTTGTTATGATGGATTGTCTGGGAGAGAGAATTTCCTTTATTTGGACTTGGGTTCTAGAGTTGAATTTCAGTTCAGCTTCTTTTCATTGTGAGATAAAGTGACGGCTGCAGTTGCAGTAGTATTATTTTGGAAGATCTTGAGGTATAAACCACTGTACACAAAAGCTCCCGCGAGGAGTCTTTGTTATCACAACATTTTTACATAGGGTCATGATCATAAATTCTTCTTTATAAAACATATTCCATGTTCCATGCTCTAACCAGCTAAAAGAGTGACAGCCGTAGATATTTCAGGGTGTGGACTTCCTTCCCAATCTAAGAATTTTTACAGAAAATCTGGTGAAAAAAGTCAAGGAGCAAATTGCACACGAATACTTTCTCTGAGAATTGGTGGTGGGAGGGAGTAATGCTTCAAATATTACTACTGCAGTGCGGCCCTTCAGAATACGCTCTGTGATTACTAAAGACTTCAAACAAAAGGGGTTTTGACATGCGATTTTAGGCAATTGTGTTTCCTGTATGCTATCTGCCTGTATTCCTGTAATCTTAATTTACTGTTGATCTACGGATCAGTGCTGTGCTGTGTTAATAATAGCTGTGCTGTTCCAGTCTAATGTTCATTTTCCAAATACTTATCTTGTGTCTTTGTTTAAACTTCATTTCTAGCTCTGTGGTAGAACCTTCTTTATTATGTGATTTACAAGTCAGTTGTGTTTGCATGTTCCATTTTCAGTCCTACAGTTAAAAGGAACAATTATTTAAATGTCTTACTGTGTAGCTTAGTTCTGTCTTTACCCATATATATATTTGATTATTAAAAAAATAAAGTTTGGGGTGTGTTTTTTTCAGAAATATACATAGAAATGCCACTTGTGTTCATATTATGAAGTCATTCAGTTGTTTTAAGGAGGAAAAGTGACATTTGTTTTGGTAAAGAAGTTGCTGTATGACATACCAGGCTTTTTTTCCAAAATACCTGAAGAGGTGGAAGGGAGAGAACTACAAATGAGCGTGAAGAGAGAAGTTCTTTTTCCCCCATGGCTTCAGTGTGTCTGGTGGTGTTCATCTCTTAATGAGGTACAGGAAGGAAGGGGGTTGCCTTGGAGAGTATTTGAGTGGTTTCTGTGCACCTGTGCTACTCACAGTCGGGTTGCAGAGATGAAGAACCTCGCGTCTGTCTGTGTGCAGGGACAAGGACAAAAAAAGAAGGAGTAGGGGTAAGTTTTAAGGTCATTGGGAAGAAGATAGAAATGGGCGTGTGAGTGAAGGTGATTTGAGAATAAGCGTGAGAGCTAGCTATCCGTGGCGCCCTTGGGAACTGGGGAAGAAAGGTGTGTGCACTAGTTCGGGGCAGCAGTTCAGCTGTTACCTGTCTTTGCATCTTGTGTCTATCAGTGAGCTGGGTGTGAGGAGAGGAAGGAATCCCTGGGTATGAGGTAGCCCACGTTGTTATCAGCAAAGGTTTTTTGCCGTGAGTCAAAAGCAGTGGCCAGTACTGTGTTAAACTGCTCTGCTTCCTTTGTTTTGTGTAATTGCATGTTGAAGTTTGAACTATGGGAAGGTGGTGATATGACAATATCACCTTCTGGAGCAGCCTTCCATGTGTACTTGGTTCTGTCTGTCCAGACTTGTTACCCAGTCTCTTCATAAATTCACCCAAGTAACATGCTTTGCTAATTGTTTTACAGGAAACATACAGAGAGTTTGTCTGAATAATCAACTGCATTATCTTGTTTAACAGAAAGTTAATGTAAGCCTTATAGGTAGAAGGAAGAGTGATGGTGATGTTATCTCAGTGCAGTTTTAAACAACAACAAAAAAAAGCAAAATGATTAATTTTATTTAACAGAAGAATTAAATTACATCTCTCTGCTTGTCGTTCTCTCGATTATCTAAGGAGTATTCTGTTACTTAGGAATACTGTAGTGCAATTGATGCAAATGTCACTTTGTAAGGTGACAGATAATTTAATTTTAAAATTTATTTATATTTATTAATTATATGAATCTATTTTGTATTAATATATTATTCTAGCAGATGATTGTGCTATAATTATAGGGTTTGAGTTTTTGAGGGACTAATGGTGCAATATTTTTTTTCTTATATCTTCTAGGCTGTATTGACTGAGTACAAATTAAAAGCCATTGAATATGTTCATGGATACTTTTCTAGTGAACAGGTAAAAATCAACACTGTCATGGGCCTAATGGGAGCTATTGGTTTTGTGTATTCAGTAATACAGAAAGGCCATGTCTCCGATCATACGGAGGCTGATCACGTTAGCTTTTTTATTTATTAACTGAAGACATTTAATTCCCCATTATTATATCAGCATTAACCTGTTAAAAATAGTTCCACGTTATTTTGTTATCAAAATCGTTACATTTTTGTTCCTGTTGTGTGTGTAAAATTGGAGAAATTGATCATCATGGAACGTACAATTATTTTGCAAGTATTTTCTAAACTGGCATGTAGTAATGAGTGACCAACTTGTTTTGGTGCTATGTAGGTTTTTTTCCTATTGCTTTTTCTTCTGTTTTGGGTTGGTTTGTTGGGGTTTTTTTGGACGTTTGGTGAATGTGCTGTTTGAGATACTGAAGGTTCATAAGCTTTTTCAGAAAGATTTAATTTTTGTATTCTAATACAGTGGCAATTGCACATATATGCAAATATATAGAGAAGAGTAAGTATTTTAAGTATTTCCATAGAAAAACTTCTAACATAGAACTTTTATGTGCCTGCTTAGAAATACAAAGAATGAAGATGCTGGTAGGCATTGATGTTATCAGCCATCACAGACAGGCACGTGTATTTTAGCAGTATACCACTATACTCCAAAAATGGAAAGATCATATTGATGCTGTTAGCATAATTTTAAAATATATATAAAAGATTCATTGAAGGTTTTTCTGTTGCAGGTTGTTGAGTTACTGAGATACTTTTCCTGGGCTGAACCACAGCTCAAGGCAATAAAGGCTTTACAACATGTAAGTTCTTGTGGCATGATCTTGTAGAGTAAGTTTGCCCTCTTAATCTTATTTCAGTTTTATGATGTCTACTTTTGCCACTGATGGGTCAGTCTACCCTTTCATCTTCCAAGTTTCCTCTTAATTTCTTTCTTTTTCAATGATATCATAATACGAAACGCCATACTTTTAACCAGGGCATCTTTTCTGACTGAAGTATCTTTTAATTTCACGTGTATCACAAGAATAGACGTAGCCTTTTTTAACTATTGTTAACTTTCCTAATCTCTGCTTTTGGCAAGTGCTTTTTGCAGTTGCTTGTTCAGCATTTAGCGCATTGAGTCTCCTTCCCAGTGGGAGGGAGAGAAAATTAAACTTTTATTGAAATACATGATATGAAGCTGTTACTGAGTAGCGTTCTGAGTTTAAAATAACTGTAGTGTCCTATTTTATATACACTTTTTTCTTTCTTGCTTACTTGTCAGAAAATAGTGGCAGTTCCGGCATCGAAAATGGTTAATATTCTCAACTGCTTCACATTCAGTAAAGATAAACTTATTGCCCTTGAAATCTTAGCTTCGTAAGTATCTCTCATGTTATATTTCCTTAAGTTGTATTGTTTTTACTCATGTTTCAGTCTATAAAACTTCTTCTAGAAGGAAGCCCTATGGCCAGTTAAGGTAAAACACAAATCCATTATTGATGGGTCTGTAAAAAGAAGAATTAGAAGTAGACGATGTGCAAAATTCCGAGTCTTGAGCATGTGGGCTTCTGCCTCCTGGAAAACGGCCACTTTGACAATATTTTTACAGTGTCTTCAAATCACATAGAGAACGAAGAGGGCCTTAAGCTTATTTCTGCTCACTGAAATGTAAAAGGCTTGAGACCAGAGTATTCTGGGCGTTGACCCTTTTGCATTTGAAAAGCCCTCTAAATATTACATATGTAAAAATGAATTAAGTAAATACCTCTCTTAAATTGTCACATTTGATTTACAAATCTAATGTCTATAAAATATGTGTATATATTCTAAATGGATGTTTACACAGAAAGTTGAGGTTTTTTACTGAGCACAGCTGCTTCAAGGGACCTGTCTACCTTTTGCATATGTTTATATTTGGACTCTTTTTCTTCTGCATTTTAGTTTTTTTCTTTTTTTTGGTGTTAATTATGCCTGCCTTGCATGTGAATGCTGTGTGTTACAGCCAGCTTGAACATTTTGGGCCATATAAATTCATTATATAAATGGCCATAAATCAAATAAGACTGAGGACATAGACATGATCTTGCTTTCAGAGTTGAGCTGTAAGAAGCTTTATGAGTGCTCCTTGTCTCTCTTAGACCAAGACAAAACAGGGTAGCCTAAAGGAAGTTAAACCCATTAAAATAACCTGTTATACTTCTTGAAGTGAGATTGGCGCTCATAGACTCTTTAGTTGCTACACTTCAGTTAGTGTGGGGGGAACGCATGGTAACCTCTTTAGCTAACCCAAATCTATGTACTACTTTGCTACTCAAAACTAGAGAACAAAGCTGAAAGTTCATTCACATTTTAATACCATTCTTTGAGGTAATTTTCATGTCTTCATTCAACATTCTGCTGATTCCATTTGAGAAGTCCTCCTTTGTGGTGCTGTATTGTAATTCCAGTAGTTTGCATGGGGAGGGTAATATTTGACAGCAGTAAAGGTGCTGTGGTCAGGGTTTTTAAAAAGGGTTTTTAATCAAGCACTAGGCTCCTTGTGCTTGTACATTTTGTTGTTCTCTTTGGTGTGTCTAGTGTTATTTTTGGGAGAGGAGCGAGGAGAAAGAAAAGGTACTTTTTGGAACTGCGTGAAGGGTTTTAATAGCTCTGCAGAACATGGAGAGAGTTGCCACAAGATTCATGTTTTTCATTCTGGAGTAAATAAGATGAAAATTTATTTCTCCACCAGTCTATCAGGAAACAGCGGCAAACTGAGTCGCTGCTGGTTTTCTGCTGTGCTGGGAATTGTGTGCTAGTAGCAATTTAAGCTTTCTAATGAACTGTTTGTGATGCAAAATTAATTTTGTCAACATAGTTATTTTTGCCATGAAGTTTAGCTACTGTTGTCCATTGTTCCATATTGATATTCTAATATCATGTTTCATGAATGGGTATGAAGACCATATTTAAGCCCAGAGTTCTTAATTTAATAATAATAGTAATATTATGATCTGAACAAATTGTGGTTTTCTTAGTGTACTGTTGGGTACTGGCTGAATAAGTGTTGATCACTTTTAAGTACTGCATTATTTCTGATAAGCATATGGAAAGGCAGTAATCATCTGTCAATGTCTTTATTTACAGCAACATTGTTGATGCTCAGAATTATCGCCTTATTGAAGATCTATTCAGAATTAATATGTCAGAGAAGAAAAGATGCAGAAGAATTCTTGAACAGGTAGTCAAGATATTCTAGTATCCTTGATTCTGCCAAATACAGTATTGTTTCCACCCTTATGGTCATTGTGGGGTCAGGACTTATCATGAGGACTGCTGGGAACTACTGGTGGAAATCAAGCTGAAAGAAGCAGCTGCAAAAAGATAAGAGCTATGTAATACATGTGCAAAAAAAATGGAAAATTTCCGTCAGGCATTAGGAACCTATGGAAAAAGGGGCACAGAGTTGCAACCAATGCTGAAGGAAACAGTCTGCGTGTGTTTTAGATAACACCAAGTGCTCAACCCCAAGTTCAGTGGAAGCAGAGGTGATCTGAGTAGAGTTCTTCAAAACAAAGGGGACTTTGGCAGAACCTCACACTATTTAGATTATTTGGGAAGAAGATTTGAGGCAAAGCTTTGAATTGTTCCACGTAAGTTGATACACGCAGTCTAAGTGTCATGAAATAGTAAATAAGTTCTTTAAAGCATTGACTTTGACAGCAAATAATGTCCTTTCTTGATTATTTTGCAGGCTTCAAAAACGGGTTGTAAGGCTCCTCATGCTATGATATCATCCTGTGGCATGATTCCAGGCAACCCTTATCCCAAGGGAAAACCAAGCCGCATAAATGGAATTTTCCCAGTAAGCATGATCCTGTGCTTTTACTTTTCACAGCATACTTGATTTAGGATTTGTTACAGTGTAAGCAAAACCAGGGTTCATATATATGGAAGGAAGAGTGCAATCAAACACAATGTTTTTGGGGTTGGCTTTTTTTTGTACCCCATTACACATTTATGGGGAAATTATGTTACTTTTATTTGACCATTCTTTCTATGCCACTTCGAGTAAAGATTACTGCATAAATGAGACATTGTTCACATAAGGAAAACATTGTAAACTCCAACAATATTTGATAGAACCAGGAGAGGTATAAACAACCTTACTGGTAGGTTGATAAGCAAAGCTAATATGGTCACTACAGTAACACTGCTAATCTCAGTGTAGTTCTTGACCAACCATGTGAAATATTTCCTGTGAATACTTTAAGGAACTGCAAAATGCAAGTTATCATGTCCAGAAATGAAAATGCAGAATTCTAATTATGTCAGAAACATGGACTGTTTAATATATATCTCTTTACAAAAGCTCAGTGTTATAAACCAAGCTATTGTAATGCTGTTACTTACCATTTTACAAGCCTAGAATGCAGTCTCTTTTTTCCAACAAACATGGTTAAGTATCACTTTCAGAATATTCAAAAACTCAAAAGTAGTTTAGAAAAAAATCAAATATGACAGAAATTGTATAGCAAGATTTACTTCTAAATTAATACTTAATAGTTTAATTTTCTTTTGTTTCAGGGAACCCCTATCAAAAAGGATACAGAAGAATGCACTAACGAAGGAAAGGGAATAGCAGCTCGTATACTTGGACCATCCAAACCAGTACGTCTAATAAATGAGTACATAAATGAAACTTTAAGAAAAAAAAGAATGCAACCACCAGCCAATTCAATGAGGCTTTTGTATAAAATGCTGTTATGTTGCAAGAAGACTGTAGGGCAGAAATTTAAACAAAGCTAAACTTCTATAATAAAGATGGCAAGACAAAATGTTTTTTTTATTTAACTTGACAAGAAGCTCTGGCTTATATCTGTGAGGGATAAGATTCTCTAGTGGTTACAATATTGGGCATTTGAAGGCAGAATTTAAATTATAGTAGCAGAAGACAAAACTAAAAGCGTTTTTAGTAGATCATCATGAGCTAGTTGAAGTTTTAGATAGGACTATATGGAGTTTTTTATTACAATCTCTGAGAGTTTCCCACATGAAGATAACGAATGTCTGCATCTTGGAAACTTGAATTGCACCAGTGCCTGAGAATGAGGTTCTTATTTCTTAACAACACAGCTGATCTGTGTTTCAAAATTTTTAAGTATGTGGGACAAACTTTCAATGAACCTGATACTATTTTGAAGTATTGTCCAAATGTTTTATTTTCACTTTATTATGAGATGTTTCCCACTAAGCTGTAGGGACAGGTACCTTAATAAATGCTTGTTAGTTTTGAATGTGCTAAATTTTTAAAACGAGAAGTCAGTCCAAGACTGCAGAGTGTGAAAACTACAAGACAGTAAGGAGTTCCCTTTCCCACCTGTGTTCAGTATTATTTTAAAATCTAAATGTATATTAGTGATGTTTGTTTCATTCTTTTCAGAAAGAGTGAAATATTTGCAGTCACTCTGGATATTATGAAGAAATTTGATATCACATATTTTTCCTGTGAAGAACAGCTGTCTGTAGTAGTATCTGAATGTTAACTTTTTGTCTGAGAAACATTAGGTAATGCTTTCACTATTGCTTCTTCTGATTGTTTTTTGTTTATGTAGGCTCCATCAACCTACAATCCACACAAACCAGTTCCATACCCCATCCCACCATGTCGGCCACACGCAACTATTGCACCAAGTAAGGCTTCTACGTGTTTTAGCTTGATGCTATTGTTTCATCCATTTGCCTTTTAAATAATAAGCGTCAAGTGTCAGTTTCTCTGACCATGATCATATCTGAAATTGGCTTGTGCTCCCTAAGCTTGCTCTGAGTACTGGTATCTACCTCTTCCTGTCATGGCTGCAGAGTTGATAAAAAGAGAAATACATTGTATTCTTTTCCCAACATCTGTATCATAAGGAAAATTTACAATCCTCCTCCGATGACAAAACATTTAATTTACGGGAGGCACTGTACCCATTAGACAAGACTAGGCCTCTGCCTTTGTTTTAATGTTTGTCCAACATTTGAGATTTGGCTTGACAAGTCTGTTGGCTTGTTGCTGTTGTGCCAAACTTAGGAAATGGTCAAGCACACGCCTGAATTGGGTGGAAATATGTATGAATTTGCTGAAGGATGGTAATGTGTTTCTCAGTTGAAGGGGTACTCTGTTTCTCAGTTGCCTTCAGCTTTGCTTTCTCTCTGTCACAATGAAGAGAGAACAGTTTCCTTGGGGAAAAGTTTAAGCGTGTAGATTTCAGTCTCAGAAGGAACACAGTGATAGCCTTTTCCTGTGTTTGGTCTGACTGTTCCTAGCCTTGCGCCTCAGGTAAGACTGAGTCTTTCTTCATAAAATCCTCTTGCTCTGCTGCATCAGTTGTTTGATTCCAAACATTTTTGGAAGGGAGCAAGGCAATTGCAGTTTCTTTGGAAGAGGAGGTTGGAGTACTTACGTAGTCAGACTCTGGTTCTTTTGAGCAGCAGCTGAAAGATTTTCCTAATCTTGCCATTCTCTACTGCAAAACAAGGAGTGCTCTGGCTAGGAAGCTTGCTTTTCACTGATGCCAGGCATTTCAGGGAGTTTTTAAGGTAGTTGATAAGAAAGCGTGGTAGATCTCTTAGCATGCATATTGCAGGGTGAGTTGTCTAACCAACTTGATGTCTCCAAGTCTTTTCATAGTCAATTCGGATAAATTGGCACTACTAGTGAGTAAAGCCAGGCTGATGGTTTGTGCCCTAGAAATTACTTGCTCCCCAGAAAGTGTACAGGAAACTTGTAGACTAGCTCAATTTATATTGAACAAATACTGTCCAGAGTAAGTTAGGGCATAAAATTTGGCCTGTGACTGGATGTAAATACCAGTATATTTTAGGATATGAAACTGCTTTTGGGATATCAGGACCTTAGTAGGCTGCAACATGGTTTTTATAAAAACTTTTGTGACAACGGAACTCATAACTGATGATATATATTTTTATATCTCTATATTTATATATAATGTGTTAAATGAGATTGCAGATACTGTCCTGAAACTATTGAATGTGATGGTTTTCAAGCAATGATCAGAATGGTCAGAAAGATGTTTTGGTTTTTGCCTCTTATATGTATTGGTTTAACATTTCCTTCCTGGGTGATGCAATGATTGTTAGTTACTTTTCTGATTTTCATGCAAGAAATCTTAACATTAGGTAGAACTATTATGAACTATTATTTCGGGCACAAACTTGAGCATAGGAAGTTCCACCTAAACATGAGGAGGAACTTCTTTACCTTGAGGGTGGCAGAGCCCTGGAACAAGCTGCCCAGGGAGGTGGTGGAGTCTCCGTCTCTGGAGACATTCAAAACCCGCCTGGACGGGTTCCTGTGTAACCTGCTCTAAGGTGGCCCTGCTCTGGCAGGGGGGGTGGACTAGATGATCTACTAAGGTCCCTTCCAACCCTAGGATTCTATGATTCTATGATTCTAGTCCAACCCCCCTGCCAGAGCAGTCTCTCATCCANCCTTCCTGGGTGATGCAATGATTGTTAGTTACTTTTCTGATTTTCATGCAAGAAATCTTAACATTAGGTAGAACTATTATGAAAGTGTGAAATCAGAAGGGAGTTATGTATGACATTACTGCACTTCAAGTAATGTTCAAGTGCTACCTTTTCCCATGAAGCGTAAGTTCTTATGCTTTTAAAATACTCATTCAGGACCATCACGAAGTGTGTTTATATTCCTGTGATTTGAATTCTGATGTTCTTTATCAGAACTGTATAGGACAGCTATGTAACAGTTTGAGTTGCTCCAAAGAATAAGGGAGGAAAAAAGGTATTTTTTTATACGTTAAGTACAATAGGTATTTTATATTAAAATAATTGCTAACCCACTTGAATTTCTTAAGATTTAAAGAAATATTGAAGAATGATAAACTAAGCATTTCAGATGAGACATTTTTCTCGGAATTTTTTGACTAGTGTTGGAGGGCTGGTCATGATCGATGATGTATGTTTGGCTCTTTTGTTTGCCAAGGCTTTAATGTTAAAGGAAGAGTTGCAACAGCCTTTAAGTTAGGAATAGAAAAAGAACAAAAGATGCTGCAGGCACAATGAATCCCTCCTCCCCTTTGAGTTTTTCAGGCAAAAAGGAACTGAAAGCAATTGAAATCTGACTTTTTCAGGCTCTTTCAAGAGAACTGCCCTTACTAAAATTTGGATCACGACGCATGTCACTCAGGCAGACAAAAGCCAGCATGCAGCCTGGAAGACTAACTGGCCTGGCTTTTTGGTGAAGGAATGTCTTTATGATTTTGAAAACGTTCTTTTAAAGGAAAAGACACTTACTGGTCCAGTTAGGTATGGGTTCTTCTGACGACTGAGATTAGTGTTGCATTTGTTCTTTTAGGTGCTTACAACAATGCTGGCTTAGTTCCAATGGCTAATGTCATAGCTCCAGGCTTACCAGCTCCTCCCCCATACACTGCTAATCAAGTGGTATCAGGTAAAGCATGCATACCTTTAAAAATATTGATGGTATTTTTTCTAAGTCATTGTTGTGAATGGATCGTTCACTGCTGGAGTGTCATTTGCTTTTAAATAACAAGCTGTTGTTCTCTGTTTAGAAAATGAGGACCTTTCCAGCCAGGCAAAACCTTCCCAAAATCAAGGTAAATTGCAGATCCACTGGGTGATTTTTGGTTTCGTTATATCGTTATTTCTTCAGAAAATGTAAACAACTTCTTTGTTTAGTAGTATTTTCATAAGCCTCTAAGTATTTAACTACAGTTGGAGTAAGATCCCTTGAGAATTTTGGAAAAAGTCATCTCAGGCATTCAACACTTAGAAGCATCGAAACATTAAAATTCGGCCTTTTGTGTTAGCCCATTAAGGTTTTATGTTCTTCAGCATATAAGTATGTGAGAAATCATATGAAAAAATAAATTAAAACATGCTTTGCAATGTAGTGCACTGTAGCACTTCATTAATGTCTTTGCCGTTGTTAAAGCTTTGGACATCTATTTGAAAATTCATTCACATTTTGATTTCATATATTAGTTGCAGTGGGAGGCTAGGAATACAAGAGAGGCATATTCTTTGTTTCTAGTTTGTTGAAATCCATGTGTAAAATGTCTTATCCTAGCCTGTTATATCCAAGTATGTCTACCTCCACTTTTATCTTACCCTTTAAATTCCAATTCTTTTTGCAGAAGAGGAGAGTAGTCCTTTTTGTTTTTTGGTCTCTATTTGTGTGATACTCTGTATGCTTTATACAGCTAGTAGAAATCATAATAATGAATCCCATTATGAACTACTTACACAAAGGCTTTGATAATACTTTATTATGTTTGATAATTAGAAACTGAAAATTCACTGACTGTCGAGTCAGCCATATTAACAAATATCCGAAATAGATAAAATGACCATGATAAGTTTAGCTCCTCTAAGTATTTTGGGGGGAGGTGGAAGTTACACTTTGTCTTTTCTCCTCTATGCCCAGGGATGGGTCTAAAGAAAGGTTGCTGCTTCAAAGAATGACTTTATTTATATATACCCCTTTAAGTGTGCATGTGTTTACAAGGTAGTTTATACAGCTAAATGAATACAGTGTAAGGAATAAAATCTTCTCTTAGGAGGAGAAATTCAGTAACAGGTCTGGGTCATACTGCAGCTGTATTTCTCTGATGATAATCTTGGCTGTCAGGATGAACAACTGTGATCTTTAGGAGAGCCTTCATCTTGGAAACAGGATGAGAAAAGGACAGAGTCCAGAGTCAAGTGATCTGGGTCTACATTTTTGGAAAAGAATATGTAAAAGGGAATAGTTTGTTTGCAAACTTGCTAGTTTTAGAGTTTCAAGGTACATAAAACAGGAGTTTGTCATCATCAACTTACGTCCAAGATTTTAAAGATTCCAGGTTTGTGTGTGTATATGTAGAATTTGGGCAAAAGAGAAATCTAAGCTGTCACAGAGTTATGGGTGATGAGTTTGACCGGTTAGATCGATGATTTGCTTACAGTTGAACATATTATTTTAAAAGTAAAATAAAGCATGAGGATAGTTGCAGCGGCATGATTAATTGACACATACTCCACAAGAAACTAGATAGAGGCATTTCAAGGCTCTTGACATGCCAGTGTTCATAAATGCAGCTTCTTTCCATTAACCCCTACATTCCCATTCACAGTGTGCCTGCCTTTTTTTGCTTCAGCTTGACTGATGTGTCTTTGACTTACTTTGTAGGATTGATACAAGCTGATATTCCTAGTGGCAGGTGTTTGCCTCGATTATAGACAACTGACTTCAGACTTACAGAAATACTTGTTGATAAGGTCAAGTGCCAATGTTAGTTTAATACTGTAGTGTGATACATGAATTTAAAAGTGTACCTTCTTAGAATCAATATCTGAAGGAAACACAGTGAAGAGAATGACCTGATTTTGAAGGAAAGAAAAATGCCAGCACCTGAAATCAGCTTTCTTCAGTTGTTGACTAAACTTCTCTGAAATCATGATACATTGAATTAACTGGTTCTGAAGGAAATTCTGACCTTCAGTGACAGTGGATGCAGAGGAGCCCAGGTGATCTGATGACAATGGAATATTAGATCTGGTTTGGGTACTGCCAGACGTTAGGGACCAGAGGGAGGGTCTTTACCTGTATCACATAGACATTCTTACAGAGTATATTTGAGTATCTCACTGTCTTGCATGAGATCATGAAGGGCCAGCAGATGTCACAAAGTGTTTTAAAGAGGAGTGGTAGCCTCCATGATGTACAGCTGTGTGTGATGTGTTTGTATGTACCTTTTTGTTTTGTATTCATAGGCTTCAGTGTTCACTGTTTATATACAGACATTACATGTTAGCTATTGCCTGTGTATCATATTTTGAAATGCTGTATAAAATGTGTTTGTGTTGATTTCAAACATTTCTGACAGTTTCAAGTATTCTTACCAGTTTTGTTTCTTTGCAGCTTTTTCTGCACAAGCGAATCAGCTCTTTACTCCTCATGGTTCTAATCCTTCAACACCTGCTGCTACTCCAGTCCCTACCCCATCACCTGTCAAGGCAATAAGCCATCCATTAGCACCTGCAACTCCACTCATATCTGGGATGAACATGTCTACCCCTGTCCTTCCTGTTTTCCCAGGACAGGTCTCCTCTTCCATCCATACATCTCAGCCATCTACCCCAACCCCTACTGTCATCAAATCCCTTTCATTGCCTGGTGTTCCCGTCACATCTGTTCACAGTGCAACCTCTACCCCTATCCCTTCAGTTTTTTCTGGGCTGGCTTCTATACCCACTGCTACGCCAGCTCCGCAAGGTTCTTCCACACCATGCGCCACACCTGCGCCTAATGAAGCTTTCGCATCTGCCGCTGCACCATTTGCTGGCCTCCCGTTCTCTGCAACCTCTTCAATTGCTTCCGCTAATAATCCCACTCCATTGTCATCAGTTTTTGCTGGCCTCCCTTTGTCCTTGCCTCCCAACGCCCAAGGGATTTCTAGTCCCATTCCATCTACAATCGCTAATTCTCCTGCCACTACCATTCCTGGTTCGCTTAGCTTGCCTAACCCAATTTTGTCTGTCTTAAAGGGATTTCTGACATCAAATGACACTTCATTAATCAATTCATCTGCTTTACCTTCTGCTATGACAAGCGAGCTTGCTTCTTTGTCTGCTCTTGCTAATCAAAGCTCTGACCCTCCCACTTCCTCTGTCAACAAATGCTATACTCCATCAGCCACCCCCACCCCACAGCGTTCCTCCACACCCGGGTTGGCCATTTTTCCAGGTCTTCCATCCCCATCTGTGGCCAATTCTAGTTCCACTCCTCCAACATTGCCTGCACAGTCACCTTTAACCACTTCACCATCGATTATGCCAGTCAACTGCGGCTCATCAGCCTCCCTCTTGCATGGCACAAGCCCTACTAATCCTGATCAGCAGCTGTCATCAGCCCCAGCTGCCACAAGTATCCCAGTTCTGGTCAAAACAGAACCCATAAGTCCTACCCTCTCGGCCTTCAAAGGTCCTTCTCATTCAGCTGGCCCTTCTCACGGCACTATAGGACTGTCAGCGCTGGGGCGTGCGTACACCTCAGCAGCTTCAGTGCCAGTCAGTTTACCCAGTTCCCTGAATCCAGCGCTATCGGGTCTCTCCTCCCTGAGTGCTCCTCTAAACAATTCCAGTTCTCTGGCTTCCATTTCCCTCGCCCCACATGGCTCCTCTGCTCCCATTGCCCCTGTGTTCAATGGACTTCCTCCTTTTACGTCTCTAACCAGTAACTTTGCTTTTACTGGTAATCCAGCACTTACGCCACCCGTCACTCTCCCAGGGTCCTTGTTAGCTACTCCGTCTACAACCGCTTCAGCCGTGTCTGCCCCTCATGTGAGTTCCACCGCCGCCGTACTCTCAGGACTCGCCGCCTCAGCAACAGTCTCCGCTCCACCCTTCTCGCTTAACTTGTCCAGTGCCGTCCCTTCCCTTTTTTCTGTTGCCCAGGGACCTCTGGGATCATCAAACCCATCCTTCCCTGGTTTTCCTGTCTCTAACACACCCTCTGTCACTCCTGCTCTCCCTTCTTTCCCTGGCCTCCAGGCATCTTCTGCAGTAGCAGCAGTTGCACCGTTGCCGGCAGCTGCCACAGCCCCATCTCCGGCTCCGGTCCTGCCAGGGTTTGCCTCGGCCTTTAGCTCAAACTTCAACTCTGCACTTGTTGCGCAGGCTGGGTATGTTTCTGTTTCTGAAGGAGGTCAGAACCATTTCTTTTTCTCTTGAAAAACACTGATTTTACTTTAGGCGTAGACGTTATGTTCACTCATAGTTAGTAATTGCAGTTAATTTTTAAAGTTAGTTCATCAGTAGATTTCCACCTGTCTTTAGAAACCGATAGAGTAGTTACTAAATAGGTTGTCCTCAGTAGTCCCCATTACGACAGTCTAATCCAGTGAGGTGCTTAGTGATCTTATTTCCCAGATGAGGATACTTGGCACCTCCTAGGCTTTTACAAGAATGGATTCCACGTGGGCATCCATTGACACATCCAGGTAATAGCAGACAGTATCCTAGATGCTCCTATGTTTTAAGGAAGTACTCAACGTTAACTTTTGCCTGTAAAGTTTTTTTGTGTGCAAACTGTAGGCAGAGCTGAGGTACAAAAATTTCTGAGTTCCCTTCTTAGGTGTGCTCCAGACAGTCTTGGTTTGTGTGTGTATGAATAATTCGTAGGTGGGTAGAGACTGGGCTCCTGTTTGGAAATTCTGGCCTTTATGAGGTTTAGAAAAAGAGGTGCTTTTCTACTTTATATAAACATAAGCTTTTAGAGAGAGAAACACAGGATAAAACATGATGCAGATGTTACTAATAGTAGCCACATCTTAATATTCTTTCAGCTTGACTTCTGGACTACAGACACCGGGAAATGCAGTTTTTCCTGGTCTTTTATCTCTCCCTGGTATCCCTGGCTTTCCCCAAAGTGCCGCACAGTCTTCCTTACAGGAATTGCAGCATAGTGCGGCAGCACAGTCAGCACTACTACAGGTAACGTGCCTATTTGTTACTACTGTTTTGCTTCCAGCAATCGTTTAAGCATGTAGTTGTGTGTTAACTTCTTGGGATTAGTTTAAGTCAGTAAATTGTTAAAACCCCTAACCTGTTTGAGAACTGATTACAAGGATGCTAATAAAGAGCAACTCATATTAACTTGCCAATGTACAGTTCCTCCGGGCATTATGAATGTGAAAAAGAAAAGACACACAAGTGAAATTTTTGCTAGGTTTGTGTTAAATCTAATGTAGTTGCAAGATTTGTGCTCGGTTCCAGTCTGACATTTTAATACTTCACGATTTCTGTAGAGAACCAGCTTGTTGTGAGCTATGTGCCTCTCTACACGTGCAGTCAGATTGTCTTGAATTTGTGTCTGCTGCGGTCGTGCCTTTCTTCTGAAAGTTCCCACAAATACAAATAAGCCTGAGGTGGCTTTAGGTAATGCGTCTGTAGTTTCATCACCTCTCTTGTCCACGGAACAACTCATTTCAGTTGTCAACCTACCTAATTTAACTGAAACATATCATCAGAGTTTGCATTTAGATGTTTTGTTTGCCTTTTATTAAAAACAGCCTCTGTACAGATTAAGGATTGTAGTAGGAAATTTGTCTTTCTCAACAAAATATTGAAAGAGGCAGTTGAATGTCTTGAATTAATATTTTCTCTGTACTGTTCAATATGCAAAATATTGTCTATCTTTTGAATATCAAGGGAAATAGATCGGAAGAAGCAAACTACTTAATCTAGGCCATGCTGCTTTTGCAGCTGAGGAATTTATTTGTTCTGTAGAAATCTACGTACGCAGATTACATTGAGAAAACATCACTTTTCTTGTTTACAAGTTCCAATCAGTAAAATTAACGCTTAGCTATTCGAGCAAAGAAGTTCAAAGTCAGTGAAATACTACGGCTCCTGATGAAGCTGCTGTGCCTTCCAGATTGACTGTGGCTTACTCCACTGGAAAGCAAATGCCATTAACGCTTCTTCATTTTTCCTCTTAATTCAACTGCTTTCCTTGTTCTCTGGTGTTTCAGAGCAATAGTTGCCCTTCAGTTTAACATCTGCGTACAGTTTAACATTGCTCATCTCTGTTCTTTGCATACTTCAGATTTGGCTTGAGTCGGACTGGTATTGTGCCTGAAATTTTGCTTGATTTAGATTTTTGTTTGTTTCTTTGTTTTTATCAGTGCTGTTTCCTAACTTCTTCTCTTCCTTGAAGGCACATTCTGCTTCTGCTCTGGAGAACTATACAGCTCAGCCTGAAGGTTTTGCTAACTATCCATCAACACCAGGAACACCATTTTCATTGCAGACAAGCCTGCCCCAGAGTGGATGGCAATAAATACCAGACATTTTTAAAGACTGCAGTGGTTGCTTGACAGAGCCTGATCCTATTCACTTTGAAGACTGTCTCCGCGTTAGTGGTAGCATGGTCTGAACTGGGGAAAGAAGGGGAAAACATGAGGGTAAAATGATTCCCGGAGGCTGTGTCAGATGTCAAACCTAATTTGTGATTGCGTTTAGTTGATTCAGGGTCTGATCCTGTGAATTGCTGAGCATCCTTGACTCTCCTTTTAGCTTACGAGTTGAGTGTTTGGTGTCTTACAGGATCAGGGACATTCAAACAGACGCTTATGTAAATAGAGCAATTGGCTGTCAAACTGAATGGGGAGAACAAGTATACTTAATAGTGTGTATAAGCACCTATCCTCTTATATTTTATATGGTATATGTGGTTAATATAGAGTGAGATCTAGACTGAAACTAGATACTTAAAGCTGTAGACGATCTTCCACCTAGATGCACGCATCTTGTGTGTGTGTAGATCAAGGTCAGTCTATGGTTCTTCGAATCTTTTCGTCGTATGTGTGAGGTTCTCCTGTTAGCATCAGCAGCGTGTTAAGGGGCGGATAGATCAGAGGGCTCTGGGGGGTTTCTTACGCTTTGAACTACTGTCATGGGCTTGCTGCTGAGTTGAGTACTCCTTTGCCTGAATCTGAACAGGAGAGCTAGGAAATGATGCTGTACTGTAGTTGGGTAGACGTGGATTATGTTTTACCAGAGTATGGTTTAGTTAGCTGAGAATATGTCTTTCCAAAGTACATAAAAACATTTTAATTTGCCTCTAAAATAACGTTCCGTAGCATTCTCCTTGCCCCCACACCTCTCTGTGAATGAAATAATTGTACTGCGGATAGGCTGCCTATCCGGCACTTTTGACTGCAGACTTTTGTGAATGTTTACAGACATGGGCCAAGTTCTTCTCTCCCTTATACTCATAAACTCACTGGTTCTCTATACCCTTTTCGGCTGTAAACCACAACTTGATGGTGCTTATGTTATCCCGTGAATATAAGTGGGAGCAGAATTTGGACCATGGATTTTTTTAGTATTTTTCCTTGGAAAATGTACATGATTTTAAAGGCATATAGCTAAATTAACTGTATTGGTTAGGAAGGGTTATGACGCAGCATATAGAAAGGTCTTGCTTTGTTAGTGAAATTCAGTTGTGCACTCTTCTAATAATGTTAGTACCTGTGGCAATGTGTAACACATCATTGAATATCATCTATTTAAGATAAACTCTTGGTCATGTTCTAGAGACAATAGAGATGAATGATATTCAATCCTGTGATTAAATTAAAACGTAGAGGATACTATACTGTAGAAAAGCTCTGCACCTAGAGTTTTACTTTTTTAAAGATGAATTCTGCTGGGAGATGTTGCTAATGTATTTTCTTTCAAGATGTGAACAGACTTTTTTAGAACATTAACAGAAATTCCTGTATTGGTTTTTAACACAATTTTTTTAAATAAAAAGTTTACAGTCATGGCAAAAAGGCTTTGATGAGTATTTACATATTTACCTAGAAGACGGATGAATAAACTTGTTTTCACTAAGACACTGCCTAATGTTTGATCTTCCTTATGCTGTTTCTTTATGATGCAGAATTACATACTGAATTATAAAATTGGTTTCCTGAAGAGTAGCAATAGAAATACCATATGAAGTGTTCGAATAAAAAATTTAAACAGTGTTCTCGATACTGTGTCAGCAGTTGGAGAATCTTGCATTTTAATAATTAAATTTACATATTACTTTAAATCTAAAGATAAAAACATATTGCACTTTTACTTTTTTTTTTTGTGAAACCTGATAAATTCTAATCACTCTGAACTGCTTTTAAAATCAGTGCCTTGTATCTTGACTCAAGAATTCTGTGGAAAAAAATCTCTGCCGTCTTTCAGTATACTTTTCTTCACATTTGTAGATCAGTTGGAGAAGCAGAAAATGAAAATACAGGTATCTTCTCAAAAGCAAATTGGCTTTTGTTCTATAGATGCAAATGTAAAGTACTTCAAAGTCCATGTTTTGTAACATCCTGAGGTTCTGAGTTTGATCTCCCATTTAAGTCCTAGTTTTCCCATCAATCAAAGTTTAAACTAATTCACATTACCTTGTAGTCAAAACCAAGTACCAGACACCAGCTGTTACGCAGTGTTTTATCAAAAAGTAAGCCGTTTCTTTCTGAAAACGTCTATTGAATGGTCATGGGGTTTGGGTTGGTTTTTTCTGACTGAACGTGAGACAACTCGGAGACACCCGAGGGACTGTGAAGCCCTGTTTCTCCAAATGAAAACAGGTGAGAAGTAGTGAATGTCCACTGTATTAAATGCTGTTCTCCTGGAACAATGTACTTGCTAAGTGATGTCCAGCCACTTTACCCAGAAAAGAGTATTTCATGCCCAGCTGGTGCAGTTTTACACAGAAGCTCATCGTCAGTGTTAGACAAGTGAACAAAAGGGCTAAGAAGCATTAAACTGTCAAGGTTTTTTTTGTGTAGAATGGGGTCTCTGGTTCTTACTGAGTCACATTGAGCAGGATTTTTAAACTGAACTTTAACAGTGGTTAGGATTAAGCTAAGTTTCAATTTCTTGATGTAAAATTGGGTTTTATTAATTTTTTTCCTTCAGGAATAAAGTCTGTGTTCTGCATTGCAGCAAGCTCCTGTGACCCAGCCTTGGAATTTCTGAAGGGGGAGATTTGTCCTGAGGTCTTTCACGCTTACTTGAGCACCACTTTTAAAAAGCCAAGGAAAAGTCTGCTCCTGAGGCAAACCGTCTTACACTGAGCCTGTGCTGGGAAAGGGCTATTGCTGTGTGACTGAATTCTGGAGTAATTATGATTTTTTCATTGTTCAAGTTGCCTGTTACTGCTGTGTTTCAGCGATGTTGACAGACTGCAAAGATAAGGTGTAGTGAAATGTCCTTTGAAATAAAAATCTCTGTTCAGAACAGCTAAGAACACATTGGGATTGGGTTAGCAAGTACAAGTTTCAGTATTTCTTTCAAGTGCTTTAATTGCAGCTGTAGAGAACGTGAGCAATTTTCTGACCTCCTCTTCCTCTGATTGGCAAGTGAGTGCTGTGAGTTTGGCTGGGCCTGGAAGGAAGCTTGCCGGTGTGTGAATGTTCTTGCGTCCTTGCAAATTGCTTTCCTTTCTGGATTGAGATGGGAGCGAACCCTTTGGATGACTCTCTGACATTGACTCCTGCTCTAGCAAAGTGTAGCCAAAGGGCTGCCTCCTGTCATCCCCCCATCTTCAGCTACTGAAAGCTGATACCATTTTTCACGAGGAGAAGGAACAATATGGGGATGTTCCTACAAGCGATAGGATGGTGCTGTTGATGTTCTCTGTGCCCTGTCCCTTCTTCTAAATTTTGATCTGGGGGAAAGGAAGGACGAACCTGAAACAAATGGGCAAGTGTCTATTCTGGGGGCAGAATTCAGGGCCAGGAAAGGACTGGACTGAGAAATCTTTAGGGAGTGGCCAAAGCCCAGTGCATGGGAGGGAAAGTATTATGGGCCTAAAAAGGTCAGAAAAAGACAAACTGAAACCTATGACTTTGTTACGTGCAAATCTCTTGTGAGGACTGCCTGATGACTTCTTCAGTACCTTTGGGGCTGGCACTGTTTAGAAATGGCCATGTGTAAGAATTCCCGTTCTGGTTTTAACAAACTTTGAAGCAGATGCTTGCTTGGTAGGATTAAGTCTCTGCAACTGGGTGATAAGTGTGAGCAACTGGACGCTTTAGGGCAATTGTAAAGGACTGTTGCCGTTTGGAAATGAAGCAGTTGGTGCAGAGAACCGTGGGAGAGTGGCCTCTTACAGGTGAGCACCTCATCATCATCCCTGACCTGAGCCTTTGTGCCTCTTTGCGGAATAGGAGTTGAAAAGTTGAAGGCTTTAGCTACGTCAGCGCGCTGCAGGAACAGCTGAAGAGCCACCGACCCGAACCACATTCACCTATTGTTGCTTCTGAGTCAGTAACTCCTGCTAAAGCGGCTTTGGACTCAAACTGGTTTTATTTGTGGCACAGCTGTGACACAGGGCTGCGCCAGGCTCTCCACGTGAACTGCTTTGTCCCAGAGCCCTCATGTATTTTCTTCTCCGGGTGTTTTTACAGCGCTTTGGGACATGAGTTATCCACGTGCCCCAGTGCAGCCCCAAGGAGCAAGGATTAAGATTG
>VXBO01000808.1:39782-59849 GCA_013400135.1 Rhinoptilus africanus | reverse complement strand
CTGGACGCGTTCCTGGGTGATGTGCTCTAGGTGACCCTGCTCTGGCAGGGGGGTTGGACTAGATGATCTTTCGAGGTCCCTTCCAACCCTATGATTCTATGGTTCTATGATTCTATGATTCTATGATTAAGATTGCCCTGCCTTTAACGTCAGATTTTTTGAAACGGGGAGTAAAAGCGCAGCTGAAGTTAACATGGAGAAACTAATACAGTGATGTCCCTGAACATAAAAGAAAAACACCCTCTGCTTTAGTCACCTTTCAAGGGGTATATTTACAAGCACATCAGGGAATTACCAATAAACAGCAGGGAGCAATTATTTCTGTTAGATTTTAATATGTTATGCTCATCTATCTGATGGTGTAAGTAGCTGTGTAGATTATGGCATTCAAATGGTTTGGAATAAAGTTATTTTCAATAAAACAGTTTCTCTCAAAAAAATATATATGTTGGGTTATTTCTGCATATTATGTTTTTGCTTCTGAAATAATTAATCCACATTTTTCTTGTGACCATTCACCCTCACTACTATTAGGCATATTCCCTTGAACAGTTTTGATCTTGCAGCTCAGCATGAGAAGCCAAATAATTAGGAGAATGCTGCAAATGACTTCAGAAGGATATTACCACATATTTGGGAGGGCATTGCAATAAGCATGTCAATCCCAGTTTTGCAAGCTGTTTGTGCTTACAGTTTTCACTGTGATTTAAAGCATCCATTCAGCGGCGTAGCTTCCTCTCTGTGAGGCTGTGGAAGGATTCTCCGGGGAGCAATCAGCTTTGAATGACCCATCTGGGACCAGTGTGATTTCTGGCAGGGATGAAGATGGAAGTGAAATGAAGCTGGAACCAGAGCTTCGCAAAGATACTCCAGATGATGGATGCCCACAGAAAACAGCCATGTAATTAATGGAGCTATATGTCAAACTCATAAATTCCATTTGAAACGCCACCTCTAATTTTTTCTCAAGCAACGAGCAACAGGTTTGTGTCCTTTGAGAAGGCTGCTCTCTGCTGCTGCAGCCTTCAGAAGCGGCTTCGTCTGAAATGCTGTGCTTGGTTCGATTGTCAAGATTAAAAAGTGTTTTGTGAAAAATACTCTATTTGGAGGAAAATTTTAAGGCTGGGAAGCCGAAGTGTGCCTACTGTGGCTAGCACAACAGGGTTCGACCTGTTGTGATGTACAGTATCGGGAGGTGTGAGATGAGCTTTTCTGCCCAGCACAGGGACCTCCCCTGGAGGATTGTTTCTGCTGCGAGGGTTTGAGAGCTGGACAGTAGCGGAGCCCCGCGGTATCAGGAGGTGTGCAGCAGCACAGCGGAGGAGCGGTACTCACTCTGCATCCTCTGGCTTTGTAGAATCATTGAGGTTGGAAGAAACTTTTAAGATCATTGGGTCCAGCTGTAAATCTAACAATGCCAAAACCACCACTAAACCATGTCCCAAAGTGCCACATCTACATGGCTTGTAAATACCTCCAGGGATGGCGATTCAACCGCTTCCTGGGCAGCCTGTTCCAATGCTGATAGCCCTTTTGGTGAATAAATTATTCCTAATATCCAGTCTAAACCTCCCCTGGTGCAACTTGATGCTGTTTCCTCTTCTATCACTTGTTACTTGGGAGAAGAGACCGATCCCCACAGCCTCCTTTCAGGTAGCTGCAGAGAGCAATAAGGTCTACCCTCGGCTTCCTTTTCTCCAGGCTAAACAACCCCAGCTCCCTCAGCCGCTCCTCATAGGACTTAACGCTCTCTTTATCCTCTCTTTTTGTCTTGTCTTGTTTTTTCTCTCTGGTGACAGGTATTACTGATGCACAGAAATATTTTCCATCTTGGATTTTGTGGGGTGTAAAACCAGCTGGGCCAAGTACTTCCTCAGACAGAAGACAGCCACAGAAGACCATGGAGTTACATCAGAGACAACCCTGATCCACAAGACTTTGTTTTCGTAAACAACCCCCCTCTCACCAGGGTAAGTGACTCCCAGAGGGCTCTCCTGCGGGTGGGGATTTCTCCTCTCTCACCCTGCTTCTCTCCGCAGGGCTTCACACGAGCACTGTGCAGCTTCAAGGTATGCTGCTGTCTTGGCTGTGAGGGGACCAGAGCTCCCCCAAACGGGATGGATCCCCAGAGAGAGACGCCCAAGAAAAACAACACGGAGCATCTTATTGGTAAGCTTTGGGTTTTGTGTGGGTGTGTGTCTTTTTCTCAGTAATAAAAAGGAGCAAAATTAACCAAACATGAAAAGTACATTTGAACCCAGGCATTCATCGTAAGTCTCCCACATAGGCTGGAGATGCAAAGTCAGACTGTGGCACTGTAATTGACAGAGCAAATTGCCTCATCCTGCCACGCCAGCGTGCACCGGCATCTGCCTTCCCCCAGCACCCCCCCAGGGGCTAACATGACCGATTCAGCTGTTGGTACACCTCGCTGTGTAGGGATGGGGTGCAAAGGGGAAAATAGGAGTTAGTTGGGGAAGGCAGAAGAATTTTTCATCCCCAAAAGGACACTTGATGTGCTTGGACGTGTGTGACAAGCACCTGGTGTTCTCTTTAAGCCAGGGAACCGATGCCAAAACAAGCTGGTTCTGCGCCATGAGTGCTGTCTGCACCATTGTGTCTGGCCATTAGAATGGCTGGTGCGGTGGGACAAGCGTGAGTCTCGGCGGGATTGATTTGGGTGCTTGTAGAAAGCAGGAGGGTACATAGTGTTTACAAAAGGCTGAGGCTACACCATCTCTCTTTGTTGCTGTAGGAGACTTAGGAGATTTTTGCCTGCAGTCCTTTACATTCTTGACAAGGCAACTTGGACATGAGCTTTTACTTTGCTTTTCAGATTTGACACCCACATCATGATCTTGTGTATCAGGTGTGTTCATGAGGTTCCATGATGAGTGTATTAAAAGAAAACAAAGTGGATCCTACAAGTGTCCAGGACCTTCTGCACAACAGCTAACCGATGAGCTCTCACATTGTGCAGTGTATTGCAGCTCTTGGTTTGCTCTGGACTGCAGACCCAAGAGAGGGGGTTTGGTGGTTATGACTATTGGAGTCCATACACACGTCACCAATATGCTGGGTTGAGATGGATCCTTATTCTTCGCTATTGTTTTTCTGGAGTCTTCTATTTGTCTTGTGGCTAAATGGTTTGAAACTTCAGGGTAATCAGAGAACATTTGTGGTGTTTTTGGGGGAGCTAGCTCTGGATTCACTATTAAGAAGGCATACTATCTTATCCTACTTTCCTCATTGGAATCTATGTTGGCAACAGGATCCCTAGGGCAGTTTTTGTGGAGAAGGATTCACTTGTACTTTGTCAAGTTTTGCATGCGTGCTTCTTGCCCATCATTGTGATAAGTGATATCTTTACCTTCTTCTTCTCAGTTGTTCAAATATCAATCTGCAGGGTGTGGGTATTTGTTCCCTGCTGTTCTCCCGTGTCAGTGGATTGTGTCATTCCTACCAGGTACCTTCACAGTGGTCTCAGGTGGATGATGTTACAGTCCAAAATTGCTTTGGAGGAGGTTCTTCGTGACCAAGTTTGACACTGGAGAAAAAGATCTTCAGAGGTTTTTCTGTAAACTAATCATTTAGGTGAAATAAAGAGAAAGAGTGTAAAATGTTGAGTTCTGCTGAACAAAGCATCCCTTCATAATTAATTTCCCCAAGCTTCAGATAAAGAATTATGAATGATGCCCATCTCACAAGTTTCCTTGATCTCTTTTTGCTGATTAAAACATGCTTGACTGCTGCTACTTAGTGTACCTGTTGCAGCCTGACACACCACACAATCACAGAATCACAGGGTTGGAAGGGACCTCTGGAGATNGGGAAAGAAGTTCCTCCTCATGTTTAGGGGGAACTTCCTATACTCAAGTTTGTGCCCATTACCTCTTGTCCTGTCGCTGGGCAGCACTACTCTAATGTGAAGAACACTCTGTGGCAAACAAGCAGCAGCAAAAGTGTTAAAGATTTTCACCTTAAATCATAAAAGTCCTGTCTTTAAACACATGGCCTTAAGGTTTGCATGGTAATTTACTCAGGGGAGCTCCTCAAATCTTTCCTACCACTGATTGCAGCATGGCTGATGATACCTCATTAAACAACCAGGGATTTCAAATTACTGTTTGTTGGAGGGCCATGAGGAAAGCCCAGCCCCTGGTGCAGCAGTTCAGTGCCCTGCTCCAAGGGCAAAAGGTCCAAGGGCGGCCTGAGATGTGGCCCTCTTGGACACAAACATAGTTCTGTGAGTGCTTAAATCTGCAGCGAGGAGCTCAGAAGCAGGATGGGCAAAACTGCAAGCAGCAAAGGGTTTGGTGGTAACACCCACCTTTGCAGTTAACATCGCTGGCAGGCGCAGTCCAGCCGTGCAGAGAGAAACCCAAGAGCAGAAGGAGCTGCAGGAGGGCTGTGTCCTGTCTCCTCCTCCTCCTCCAGAGTTGCTGGGGGTTTTCTGACAAACCCGTCAGTCCCGCTCCGCTGGTCTGGTAGCTTGTGCCTTACAGATGAGGTAGCCTCCCGCTGTTTCACTGTGGTGACAAGGTGGTTTTTTTTCTCACATAGTATACAATGGATTGTTTTCTTTTCTATTTATCAGTTTCTATCTGCGTATGAATTTTATTTGATGTCAGAAATTCCCAGTGCTACCCTGTGCCTTTGCGGTAACATATCCAAAACATGCTGCATCTTTGCATCAGCGTGGGGGAGGTTCTCTGAGGAGACCTCTGAGCCTTCATCCCTCTCTCCTGACGCTTTCCCTTGCATTGGGAAATGCAGGCTGTGGTGTTCAGCTTCCCATCTGCTGACGCTCCTGCCTGCAAAGATCCTCTTCTGGCCCAAACCTGGCAGCTGGGCTGCCCTTAGGGCTGTCCCAGCCTGCATCCCTCATGCTTCTGGTTTCCAGTGACTCTTCTGATCCGAGGCATTTCTGCATTTAGCAAAATTCAGTTGACCTTGCAGCACTCTGTGCTGGTGGCAGGACTGACCTGTTTCACTCCTCGCCCTCTTCTCTGCCTCTTCAGGGAGGACCTCAGCAGCTCCAGCTGCTCTTCAAAGACCTTCATCACCTTTCCCTTACAAAGACCCTCCCAAACTTTTCGTACTTGAACAACAACTCACCGCTGCCTTCCCTTCAGGCAAATAATAATAATAACGAAATTATTGTGNCTCCGCGCCCCTAATCACAACCCTAATGAAATTTCATTATAATGAAATTTTGAGATGAGAATAACTGAATGCAGTGAGAGAACTGCTCAAAATGCATGGGTGTGGATTTTGACAAGCGCTGATTTTGAAGCTTCTGGTCCAGTGAATGAACTGGTTTGTCTGTTTTCCTCAAAACTTTCATCTAAAGACATCAGGAATTCCCCTCTTTTTCCTTATTACCTCTTTCATACAAACTAAATCTTTTGCCCCAGCTGTGGTGGACTGTCAGATTCATATCCATGGATACTCCACCCAATGATTTATTTCTCCTTTACAGCCCCCATCTTTGACAATATTTTTAAAATTTTTCCTCTTTCTTTCCTGTTGCAAAATGTACTTTCTCAACCTTTTTACCTTTGGGGCAGAAGGAACATAGGGTTGGCTGTTTGGTGAGGTGTTTTACAGCTTCCAGTGAGTGATGGGAGGGAGGTAAGAGGGGACAAGTTCTGTGGACTTGCGCTGCCTCATGATTGCACTGGACTAGATCTACATCCCTCAGATAACTCTTTTCAACATTTGCATTCGCTGATTTTCTTCCTTGTTTTTTTTTTTTTTATAGCCGACAGGCGGGAAGGAATTGGTGTCTGTGGCTGGATCCTGGTTTCTCTGTCTTTCCTCCTGGTGCTTATTACCTTTCCTATTACTATTTGGGCATGTATCAAGGTAAGCTAGTGGTATTTTGTGCACTTAAAGAATGGTCTATGATCATCATTGTTACTTCATTGATTTATTGATTTTGTTAAAACAAGGCACTTTAAATTCACTTTTTGGAAATTATAAGGGCTGGTAGAGAAGATGTGGTCTGGGACTAAGAGATCCATGTTCTTGCACTGGCTTTCTGTATCACCACAGTTTACTCATTTAGTTTCTTCCAATCTCAACTTCCATCACCAGTTAAACTCCCCTGCTTTACAGCAACACTGGGAGGATAAATATACTTTTCTGAAGAACTCATATTTGATGCTGCCAGCAATGGTAATTAGCATGGGTACTGATGGAAAAAGAAGCAGATCCCTGCACTGAGGGACTATACAACCTAAACCCACAGTCCCTTCAAGGCATGAGCATAATATGATTAATTTAAATCAGTCTTTAGGGGTGATCGCTCTGAACACCAGGCCTTGTCCTGATACACTGACCGAAGTATTTAGCTAGATTGTCTGAGGTGAGTGGTACTTTTCCTACAGCTCCTCTGAGTGTAGCGCTGATGTTGAGAGAGTTGTGGGTAGCCGCATTAGATCAGTAGCAATTCTTTCATATTTGATCCAGTTTGTAACCTATTTGCAGAGTATCTGAGTTTTCCCAGCAAAGGATGAGGTGAGGAAATGCCTGGTGACTTGCAGCTTTGTTGGTTCCTATATTATTTGTGCTTTTTTTCCTCACATTTAATGCAGATGCCAAAGATTAAAAAAGTCAGTCTGGAAAGCGGGAATAGGAACATTCCTAGGAACAGGAAAAGGAATAGAGTTATTCGTAAAATTCTAAATTTAAAATATTTTCCTAGGTTATCAGAGAATATGAACGTGCTGTTGTGTTTCGTCTGGGACGTATACTGTCTAAGAAAGCAAAGGGACCAGGTGAATGCACACAATTTTATTCTCTTAAGATGAAATGTTTTTATTTTATTATGATCCACTCTAACCACATAGAGAATTGCAAAGGTCTGTGAAATCCTTCTTCACATCACAGGGCGGGAGTGTTTGTGTTTCTGATGGGAAAATAAAGCCACTCCCCTGTCACGGAACAACACAGAAAGTTGAAGACCTTCATACCAGGGACAGCTTTGCTGTTGAGTAGGTTGGACAATGCAAGGTTGAGCTTGTGCTGCAAACAGCGATGGAGAACCGGCGTGGTTTAAATACAGTCTTCAGCTCTGCTGCAGACTTTTTTGGGTGACTGTGGCCACTCTCCCTGTGCCTCACTTCCAACACTGCTCATTGCTACCAGCTCTTTCACTGTCTTCTGCCCTGAAAATGGTAAATGTGAAAATGGAACATCTCCCTTATGAGGAAAGGCTGAGGGAGCTGGGTCTCTTTAGTCTGGAGAAAAGGAGACTGAGGGGTGACCTCATCAATGTCTTCAAATATGTAAAGGGGGAGTGTCAGGAAGATGGAGTGAAGTTGTTTTCAGTGATGACCAGTGATAGGACAAGGAGTAATGGATGCAAATTGGAGCATAGGAGATTCAAGAGGANGAAGAAAAAGTCCTTTCTGGATGCTGTCTTTCCTCTTGAATAATACCCCTGTGGTCCAAAGAGCAGCTAGGGCAGGTGTAGAGCTCTTCTCCGTGACTCTGGGCACCTAAGCAAGGTGCTGAGATTAGAAAGATAGTTCAGTCCTCCTCTCTAGTGACGAGAGAGTGGGGACTCCTTCACAGGACAGGTCAGATCTTAGGACAACATTCCTACGGTGGAGGCCTACAGATGATGCAGGAATGTGGATATGGGAGATGGCTTTCCTGGGGACACACATACTGTACCATAAAGGCTTATGATCTAAAGAGGGTAAACTAAACAAAGTCATGGAAGGAGTTTTTGTCGGAAGTCGCATGATTTCGATATGAAATCATTTGAGACCAGAATGGCAGTCTGCCCATTCCCAGTCCAGAGCCCTAGGCCATTAAGTGCCAATAAATTCCTGTTATTTGCAGATGTCTGCATTCCTCTCCATTATTTGAAAATGCAAAATCTCATTGTGGGCAGCTCCTGTAGCAGAAAGGACAGCCGCAGTAATAAGGAGGGATTGTTCCCCACCCTCTGGATATTTCCATCGGTTTGCTTTGTACAGGATACCTACCTCTAGACTTAGCTTTCAGAAACAAGTGTTTCATCTAATTATTTTTATTTTTCAGGTTTGATCCTCATACTTCCATGTACAGATTCGTTTATCAAGGTTGATCTCAGAACTGTTACCTGTAAGATTCCTCCACAAGAGGTAACTATTCTCTAGCAACCGCCTAAAACAGAAATAAAACATAGACCTGATTGGTGGCATGATCAAAAATAATGTGGGTGCTTTATAGTCTTGCAGTTTTGAGCTACTGATAGAATTTAGCTTATTTGCTGTAGCTTCTGACTTCCGAACTGCTTACAAAACTTCTTCTACTTATGGAAAGTTGCAGACCAAGCAAAATCCTCTTGCTGATGTTCAGAACTGTGAGATAAAAGTTAAGGGAGGGAAGTAGAACTGCAAATGGGAGTCAGAGAGGACAAGACGAGACGCTAAAAAATTGCCAATTGTATTGTTATTCCACACATGGAAATGAAGCAACAGATAGTGTAAGACCTCCAGAATAGAATGTCCTAATAAAATTGGATCTGACATGCAGTTCACCATTCAAAAAAAGTGATGTTGTGGTCACTGCTTGAATGTATGCACACCCTACTTTTTTCTTAAAAGGCAAATTACATACAGATAACAAATTTCCTTAAATTAAAAGGAATTAACAGACAATCATCCACAAAAATCAGATCCAAGCAGGAATGGAGTATCACTAGGCATTTTATTGACAAACATTGACCGAAGAATTTAGTCTGAAGAATCAGTTGCTGAGTGATTCCTGTCCTTCTGGAAAAGTTTTGGCTTCATGTGGCCCCAGCCCCACCACGGTACAACGCTTCTGCTGGTGGAGTTGGCACTACTGTCACTTTCCTTCTGTGAAGAGAAGAGCAGAGGGGGATGGAATGGCCCCAGGACCCCTTTGGCCCCTGGAATTGCCCGTTGTGTTCCCCAGGAACTGTTTCTTTGACCACTATCTTTCCATAATCACAAACAGGCTTCTCTCAGAGCGCAGGTGGCAGGGCTGCATGTGGTGGAATGAAAAATGGCTCCTCCAAAATGGGAGACTGGAAGGAATATGGTCGCAGTACTTGTGCTGTACAAGGCCTAGAAGTTTTTGGCAAGGCTTCCATGAAGCACTGACTCACAGGCAAAAGATACTGAGGAGGGAAGAGACAGTGGAGCATCATCAGTGCTTTGCTGTGAGATAAGGAGTTAATATGGTAGATGTGTAACCTGTAGGTCATAAGTGATTAACCTTAGACAATAATGTAGATCATAGATGATTGACCTTAGACAATAGCAATAGAAAACTAGAGCCCCTGAAGAAAGGACTGAAGGAACAGAAACCAGGTGGGACCAGACCCACGGTATGGCAGAGTTCCAGCAAGTCTGGCCGGGATCCAAGGACAGACTGACCATGCCAAGAGAAGAGGTCAAAGAGAGGTAATGAAGAGGAAGACTCCTTACTTCATCATTAAGACCCCCGACGACCACCAACAGAGGGCACTGCGCAGACTCCTGGGGGCGGGACACTAATTTTAATACGAAGTGGGGCAGCTTATCAATATGTATAAGCATTGCGCAACATGCGTTAAATATGTATGAAGTAGGAGCATAAAGGTGGAGCTTTGTCATGAACCTGGTGCGCACGATCTTTGGCGGGGCTACCCCCTCGTGCTGCCCGGCGCTGAATAAACATACCTACTTTACAACCTTGTCGGTTGTGGAGTCTTATTCTGCACGTCAGCTGAGGCCAACGGCCTGCGAAGGCACAGGGGACTTGTCTGGCAAAAGACGACACAACTCCTCTATGAATACTTAAATATTATTCTTCTCACAATTTCTTCCACTTTGCTTTTCACTTCTATTTTAATTTGCTGGTGTTTCTTACAAACACATTGTTTAGGGGAAGTAACACAGATCTTCCAGTCCAGTAATAGTCCTTTGTACCAGCAAGAAAGAAAATAACCATGATTTAGTATTGCAAATAAATTAATGAAGGTTAAGAGATTCACTTACTGTTGAAACAGTTGTCTAAAGGCTGTGTACAACACTTTGCCCTGGTTTAAACTATTGGTGATGCAGGATAACTTCCTTGAAGTTATTTCTCAGGGGAATAACAAGGAAACCAAACAAAATTTTTAGTTGCCTTGAATTATCAGGGCCTTTTCCTCACCAGGGGAAAAAAAAAATCCCTTTCTTTGGCAAAGCTTGTGTTATTGGATCCTTCTCTAATTCTGCACATTTCTGCAATGCAGATTCTCACAAAAGATGCCGTTACTACCCAAGTCGATGGGGTGGTGTACTACAGGATCCACAGTGCTGTCAGCGCCGTCGCTAACGTCACTGATGTCCACTCGGCTACTTTCCTCTTGGCACAGACAACCCTGAGGAACGTTCTGGGCGCACAGAACTTGGCTCAGCTCCTGTCAGGTCGTGAGGAGATTGCACACAGTATCCAGGTAAATCTGGCTCTTAAAATTCACAGACAAGCATGGAGATGTTTTCTGCGAAGTGGTAAATTAGAAATAATCCTTCCCTCTTTCTTCAACAATGATAGCAAAATTTTCCTTTACGTTTTTTCAACTATACATCTCATTGCTTAGAGTCAGAATGAGCTATTCTAAAGGTATTGATTCTTGTAGAAGAGTTATTTCCTATCAAAAAGCAATGAAAATTCTAAAATTATCCTGTGAGTTGAATAAATCAGTTTAGTCTTTATACAGAGGTTGCGCAAGCAGTGAGAAAGAATTCTGCTACTCATGGAAAGCTCTATGAGCAGACCCTTGATTGAGATTAAATCAAGGCAGGGGCTGTATCTCCTGTCATAACAGCTAAGAGAACAGAACCAAGTTGTTTTATGCTTTAAAGTGCCATCTGTTTGGTTTTTTTTCTTTTTTAATTTGGCAGCCAAGGAGGGAGCGGAGAAGAAAACCAAGACCTGATTTACTCTTTTCAGTCAGAGAAGAGGCATAGTCAAATCGAAGAGACGTGGTAGGCCTCCGCAGCCAGGGCAGCAGCAGCGGGCACAGCGGGGTCAGGGTGCTGGTTTGGGTTGCAGCAGCCCCCAGGAGCCTGAGCACAGACGACTATGCCAGTGCTGCAGGGCTGTGCTGTGTCGTTCACCCATAGTGTGCTTTTACATGTTTTTAGAGCATCGTGCCATTTTAGGAAATTGACATAGTATTACCTCGTAAAAGGGAGAAGTTTGGTAAGTGTTCACCTGAATATAGGATGGGGATTGTAATATAGGAGGCAGTAGAGAAGCAACACAGGAAACACTGGTGTTGATATGCAAGAGTTTCATAAGGTTGCGGTACCCACCGTACACACACCACGTTGGATGTTAGTGTCCTCGGAGGGCTCCGTCTTTCTGTTGTGCAGTTTTGCACGCTGACGCTCCTTCTGTCCAGGCATCAGGGTACATGGCATGGTTTTCTCTCTGCCATCACTATGCTCCTCATGGTCGGTTGTGTGTTTGTCCCTAAGGCTATCCTCGACAGTGCCACGGAGCAGTGGGGAATCAAAGTGGCCCGAGTGGAGATCAAAGATGTCAGGATTCCCGTGGCCATGCAGAGGGCAATGGCAGCCGAAGCAGAGGCCGCTCGAGAGGCAAGAGCTAAGGTGAGACCCAGGGTGATGTCTACCCCCAAGCTCCTGTATCCTTGTCCTGGACATCCAAATGCCTGTTTGCTTTCTCCTGGTTGTAAAAGTGGATTTTCCCCACTATGGACAGTGTCACAGTGCCATTTCCATTTCTCTTACTTTGCAGGTTGTGGCAGCAGAAGGAGAAATGAATGCTTCTAAAGCCCTCAAACAGGCCTCCCTGGTGCTGGCGGAGTCTCCAGCAGGTCTTCAGCTGCGCTACCTGCAAACGTTAACAACCTTGGCAGCAGAGAATAATTCCACCATTGTCTTCCCTCTCCCTATAAATATGCTTGAGAGTTTGGGGCACAAAAATAGAGGAGGATAGAGACTGTTCTCTGCTAGCTCCTTGGGCAGAGAGATTTAAAACAAGGGGTTCCAAAGGGTTCCAGATTAACAGAATTTGAGTAGAAACATGCTTGGGTTCCCTGTACCAAAACCAAGAGTAAAAGTAGTTTAATAATCACACATAGCTCCCACCTTAGGAGAATGCATTTACGAAGCTTAGGCACTGAGCAGTTTCAGCTTAGACTCATCTCCAAGGGAAATGGAAGAAAATATGTAAAATGCAATAAAATACATAAAATGCATGTTAGAATATGAAATTTTAATGATGCTTTCACCACATATTACAGAGTCTTGAGTGTAGCAGTTATTTGGTAATTTGTCTGCTAAGCAAGAACCTCTGGGCTCTTGATTTACTCCACGCAGCAAAAGGGTCGGATACTGGTGCTTAACTGAAGTCCTGTGGAGTGGAAAGAAGGATTTGGCCCCTCACCTTAGAGGTATTCTTTCATAACTGTTAGCAGAATTACTGGATAATTGGTATGTCAGTGGAACAGCCTATTCTTTATCTTATATGAGCAGAAATTAGTACTTCTTCACTGACCTCAGATGGATTTTGCCATATCACTGACATTTCTATAACCTCTGTAATAGAAAGAAGAGAATATATGTCCAGGCATTACAGTTACATTTCCTAAATCTGAAAGCTGGGGCAAACCTTGAGGAAAACAAATTGTCTTAGGATAATTTAAGTGTCTGTCTTTTACTTTCAGGAAGTTTCTTATCCTCTCACGCAGATGTCATGAAGCAGTGGTGCAGGTTTTCATAAAATGAGCCTTCCCTACCTTCTGTTCATGCAGGATAATTGTGCTGTTGTATAATGGATCAGGGAGGGAGAAAGTCCTGCTGTCTCTTTACCAGTGTCAGGGACAATAAACATAATAACCGGTAGCGTAACTGCAATTTTTGCTATATTATCCACACACGCATACATCTACAGGAAGATAACCTGATCAGCAAAACAGATAGCAACAGAAGCAGCTCGGCAATGTTTCTGATGCACAGGCTTCGCAAGAAAAATTCCAGGAGGAGCTGAGTCGCAGTGACATGGATGGGATGTGGGGAGCAGAGCAATCAGTCAGAAGAGGCACAGGTTGTCAGGAGTGTTCATGAAGTCCTGGAGGTGAGCACAAGATTGGCGGTGCAGGGTGGTGTGGCACTCGCTGTCTTCTGGAATTTTCTCTATCCAGGCTTGTGCATCAAGGAAGTACTGCATCCTGAGAGCAAATGGGACAGGTAAAGGAGGAGAATCATTACTGCTGACATAGAGCAATGGGAAAATGCAAACCCTATGACATTCCATCTCTCCACTGAGGCATCCCTGAGATTAGGAGGAGTTATACTAGCCAAGAAACCTGCCTGAAGCCTAGTTTCACCAGCAGGTTAACTGATCTTTTAATAACATTTAGGAAGTGGCAGTGTCAAACTGGGATGAAGCCGGCTGTACTTGTCTTTTGAGTGACACCAGTTAAGCTTGGGCTGTTTCTATTAGAGTTTTCTGAGTGGCACAAAAAGCCCCAGTGCACACCAGTGTGACGCAGTGAAGGGGAGATTTGATTCAACAGAGTATCCCAAAATGTTTCCTAATTTTCTTAGGTGGTGAGAAGCCGCGTAAGCTTCTGGCATTTTATGTCTGGACTGGAGAAGACTTCAGAAGTTACACCTCTGCTGGGAGACTTCAGCCTTTAGCAGGCTTCTATTGAAGCAGCCCCCTGACTTAATCACTCACTTTGGTGTCATATAGAGGTGGGGAGAAGGGACTTTTCAAGGTTTTAGGAAGTGACTCTCACAATTAGATTGAGATTTTGTCCCTCCTAGAATCTTTCAGAGGCACTACCTTTCTCCAGTTCTGCGCAGGGAAATGAAATATTTAAGATGCTTCCTCACTGAATATTTGATAGTGTCAGGCCAAATTCCTCCTCAGATAAATTCCCTTTTTTCATTAAAGTGTGACAATGAGAAATGACAAGAATACACTATTTGCATGCTTTCAAAACTTTGAGAGCTTCTCTGAGCCACGGTCTCACCAATTTCTTTTGCAAACACAGGAGCTGCGTAAGGCATCTGCAGCAGATGGAACCGTGTGGCTTTTCTCATTTTCCTTTTCTAGCTGTGAGTTTTAACCCAGTGGAGTCAGGGCCAGACTTTGATTATGAGAAGTGTGGGAACCAGGCTCTGCACAGACACATCAGCCGATAGATTTGGGGGGCTCAGCTGCTCCCCACAGCTACCGTTTTGCCTACAGTGTGGTACTCTTTGCATTTCAGTGAAGCCAGCAGAATCAGTCCCTAAGAAATTTGGCCTACGCTTTGCTTGCTGGAGGTGTTCTAATAGGCTGAGTATCCTCTGGGTTCACTGTCCACGATAGCAACTTCCATTGCACTTACTTGTTGTTGCAATCAACTGTTTGCCCATCTTTCCCCATGAGGAGGTACCGTTTGCCAGTGACCATGTTTAACTTGCATGTGGAGCGCACTAGGAACTGTCGGTTGACACCGACTTGGATGCTTTCATCAGTAGCTGTAGCACAAGAAGAGAAAACCCCATGAAATTTTCTAATAACGACTAGAACTGTAGCCCACAGAACACAATCCCCTGTGATCGTTTACTCCACTGCTACGACAAGGTAATATTTCACTTGAGAGTTGTGGCTTGACATGGGAATAAATGCTCATGCCATTGTAGGATGTATTTCCCTTAATGTTACCTGACAAAAAGTAAGCCATTTCTGTCTTAGCTGGTTTTCTTGGCCACCTCAGTAATTCTTGAAGGAGCTGTTTTGCTATAGACAACCTTTGGGCCTTACAGCCTCAGAAATTGAAGAATTAGCCAAAGGAAAAAACCCCAAGCTATCTTATATTTCAGATTGCTCAGACTCATAATGGTCTTAAAAGGTAGCAAGCTAAATTCAAACATCTTGACAGGAATCACTGCAGCAGGCAGTATTAAAAACTCATTCTCCTTAGCACACCTGACCTGAACTTCACCAACGTAGCCTTCATGCTATTCCCTCTGAAGTTAATAAGTAGGACATGAGCTTGGTAACCCCAACATTAAAATAACTTAGAAGATTCTGATCTGGATTCTGACCCAGAAGATTATTCATTCAAGAGCTGCACTGCCCATTACAGAAGTGGGCATCCAAGGCAGATGAGAAGGCTCCTCAGGTACTGCAATGACAAGAGAGCTGGAAAGATGTTTATTCATCAGACTAACCACAGGTCATGAGGATACTATGTTGTTTGGCTAGAACAACAGTTTTTAAAGTCCATTTGAAAAAAAAATGCAAATAACAGTAATATTCTCATTTCTTACTCTCTTTTTAAGTATAATGTGAAATGTCATGCACAACTGTGGTGACAAATTCAACGTTAAACCAGCTTAAATTACAGGTAAGACACCACAGTCTTCCTATCAGTTAACAGAAGTTTGTGAAGCTTCTGCTCTGTAAAATATTATATTACAAGTACGGAAAATATAGTATTCAAAATAAAACCCGAACAGAATAAAAACTTGAAGCAGAATATTGAACACTGATAATTTTTCAGTGAATTTGATGTAGATTTCTAATCTGTGAAACCCAGCACTAAAACCCGTACCTATTTCCTAATTAAAACTTGCATTAGTTTTACATACGGTACTTATAGGCCAGGGAGAATTCAGTCTTCAGTATTGTATGCTGGTTTACATCTGCATTTTCCCAAAGAACAGTAAAATACTGTAGGTTTTGCCATATAACCTAAGACCTGGCTATAGTTCCTATATGGGGTACTGAATTTTTATTTTGTTCAAGGAATGCAGATGGATCAGAACTATTTGAGAAAATTATGATATTATGCCTCAGCTTCATTGTGCTTAAATTACCATGGTATTCGTCAGTTCATATGCTTCACAAATGGCCTAATACAGTTCAGACTGTGGGTATCATAAGGATTTGAGTTATTATTTTAACAAGTTGTTATGTAATTTCCAATTCTAAATCTCCAATTTAAAAAAAATAAAATAATTGAAATATAATGTTGCAGAGTGTCTAGGCAGAATGTAAAGGAAACGATCAATTCAAGTTTTAGAATCTATAGTGGGAAATAAAAAAAACAGGGGAAAAAAGAAAAAAAAAAAGGCAAAAACCAAAAGAGGATTCTGTGCTATTTTGCATGGACCATACTGTTCCCCTAAAGGACTCATAGGACAGCATGAATGTTATCCATCCAAAACACATGCATTAATTCTGTTAATAATCAAAGTAGTCTGAGGAGGGCACATCTGCAAAATTCTCTTTTGCTGACTCCCAAACCAAATAAGTGTTTCCATCTGTTTTCTGAACTAACCCTTTGTTTGCGAGGATGAATACTGAAATAATGCCAGGGGTCCAGACAATGAGAATTCACCCTACTAATTCTCACCTACCCTTTGTGATGACAACAGAGACCAACCTCACTCAAAACAGCCACAGAAAATAGAAAAGGTAAGAACTCTAGTTCAGTCATAAACTGATTTGGATGCAACATGTTAGGTTTTTTTCATCATCATGAAGAATACCTCTTCCCAGATTTCCCCAAGCCTACTCAAAGCCTACTGATGCTGATAAGCTGCATCATACAGCACAAACCAAAGGGTAGTTTAAAGGCATCAAAAAGGAGGTGGGAACGGGAGATATTGTCTCTTTGCTTCAGCTTCACATTCCAAGGATGTTCCTCTCAGCTGCCAAGAAAAAAAAATCTTTGCAGTGCTTGCCTGTGAGTTGTGAGTACAAATGAATTGATGCCCAGGGCTCCAAATCCTTCAGATCCTGTAGGTTTTCTGGAGGGATTAATGAAACTTCCCATCATGGTACTCTAATTTCCTCCCGCCAGTGTTTTGATCACAAGGTACATCATCATTTCCCCGCATATGGAAAGCCCTGGCTATGACAGATGTTTTCTCTGGATTCACAAGTAGCGTGGACCTGATATTCTGACAGGAACTGAACACTGGGAATGAATCACAAGTTGTGTACCATAAAGTAGTGGGTGACTTTGCCAGTCCCCTGGGCAAAGACTGAGGGAGTCAGTTAATTATTCTGTTCCAGGCAGACTTCAAAATCTTTGAAGTTGCTTTTTAAAGGCATTCCATGGCTGCAAAACTAAAAACTGACAACCACATGATACCACAGTGGCTGAAGTCCACTGTCATCTGACAGCCTCTCCAGAAATTGCTTTGAGAAGTATCAGTGTTCACTGCTGCTAATAAAGTTCACATGAGGACAGCTGGGATGGCAGGCCTGCAAAAGGACGTTGCCTGAGAGCAGTGCAAATCTTTACACTGCACCAAAAGAAACAGAAAGGCTTCTTTGTTGTTATCACAACTATTAAACTAAAGATCTATAAGTTTCCTGTGTTCACTGACTTCAGGCATGTCATTGTGAACAAGTCTCAGCCTGTTCTGCAAGGGTTACAAGTGCTTAATGATTAATTGAGTAACAAGCACTTCAAATCTTCATCTAGTGTCAAAGTAGAGGTCAGTGGATTTGTCTACAGTAGAAAAAAATGTGTATCAATAACAGCAGTCTATAAAGTGAATTAGTTGATGTAGAAAACCTAATATCCCCATTATGCATATTTTTTGGAGGGTTTATTTTAGACTAGCTCCAGTTAATCTAAGACTAACTCCATGGACTGAATGCAGCTGGAATGTGTCTCTTGGTTTAGTTTCTTCTGAAAGGACTGAAGCTCATTTGCTCTGGGATTGCTGAACAATGCGAACCGAAGCAACCTCCCCCTGAGCTGAACTGAAGAGTGAGGTGGCTGCACCAAATGAGCCTTGCAAGAAATCAGTCAAGCTATAGAGGTATATCCGACCCTACTTTCTGCACGAAGACAAGACACCTACGTGGCTCATACTGGCTAACATTTAATCTCCCTAGTTTTCCTACAGGTGAATGAAAGGAGCCAACCATTTTGATACTTACCGGCTTTAAGAATTCTGTGGATTTTGGCCTCATAGTAATCAAAAACATTCTTCTGTGTACTATTGAGGAGCTCCACCTCATACGCTGCAACAGACAACAACGTGAGGCCAGATGGAAACATGAAATTGCATCCAAAAACCCAAAAAATAGCTTTTACCAGATATCTATACAGAGACCAGTGTGTCATCTATTTGCAAACCATGTGGTGAGAAAGGCAACAGAATAGTAATTCTATATGCCTAATAAGCTTTTAGAAAGTCAGGTATTAATCACCCTTTGGATTTGTATTCCTTTTGTGTATCTTTTAAAAAGAAGCCCCTATATGATTAGGTTTTCACTTTTTTTCCTGTTCTCCTGTTAGATTCTAACTTATCAAAGTGGCTGAACCAATTTTCCTTCAGTAACTCTTCCAACTTCCCATCCAAAGAAGAGACCAGAAAGGCAAATTAACAAAGGAGAAAATATTTGTCTAGCTCCGCAGAAGGAGCTCCTGAGCTATGGTATGCCATGCAAAGCCTACTCTTTATCTCTGTACTGTAACATTACGGATCTGGGGGATGGTGGTGCTCACACCACAGTTCTTTTCTAAACCACGTAACGTAATGTTGTCCGTGTTTCCTTTCCCCAGCATCCCACTGCATCTTTCTGAGGTCTTTACTTTTCCCTTTCACCCCCCCTTATAACTGCAATAACGCATGGCTTCATTTCATTTCCTCATCCTCTAGGCCAGATACAGAAACCCTACTCATTTCAGGAGAGCTCTGGGCATATAAAACTATAAACTTATCCTTATTAAAAAGTACTATGTTTAAACTGCATCAGCAGTTATCTTTCATGTCTTACCATAATCTGCAATAGGGTCGTAGCAGGCAAAACTAAAGCGTGTGGTTTGAGTTATGGCTTTACTGAAAGTTGACCTCTGTCTTGGGCAGGGACCTAGAGTGAAGAAAATAAATGATACATCTGTCTCTACAGGCATTGATATTTAGGTAGATACAGTTTACACATACTCATTTACTCAACATTATAGCCGAGAATAAAATAAAATGGCAGATCAACTTCCTTGTAGATGTGGTGGAGGAGTTTTATAAATGTATGCACATACATATATATATACTGCATTCAACTATCAAATCAGTCCTGGATATCTTAAATTTTTTTTTTTCAACTTGGTACTGAACATATTAGAAGATGTTTTGTGTACTGTATTATGCATTAGGATAATTTTAACGGTCCTTTCTGGGCTTAACAATTCTCATATTAATGATTTGTAAAAGTAGCTACCTTCTTTTAGACCAGACTATTTAGTCATTCCTTACCTTCTGCACACTGGCAAACATTGCCCTGGCACACCTTTGAAAGCATGGCGCTGTGCTTGGGAGCACTGTAGAACACGCTGCACTTTCTGTCTGTGGAGAAGTAACAAAACGGTTTGTCTCAGAGAGCTCAGGTGGAAAAGCCTATGCAGTAGAAACCACATTTACAGCCCAACTTTTCCCTGGTCCAGAGAAGTCAGAGCACTAATGGGTTAGGTTCACATCAACAGTCCACAAAGACCTGTAGCCTAGGCACCATACAGGCATTACCTCATCTTTCAGCTGAGCAACAACCTGGGTTGTTGCTTCTGGGAGATTATTTTTGGTTGGTTTGGGTTTTTTTGTTTGTTTTGGGTTTTTTTGGTGTTTCAATCATAGAATCACAGAATCATAGAGTGTGTTGGGTTGGGAGGGAATTTAAAAGGTCATCTAGCCCAATCCTCCTGCAGTAAGCAGGGACATCTTCAACCAGATCAGGTTGCTCAGAGCCTCATCCAGCCTGGCCTTGGATGTCTCCAGGGATGGGGCCTCTACCACCTCTCTGGGCAACCTGTTCCAGTGTCTCACCACCCTCATTGTAAAGAACTTCTTCCTAATACCTAATCTAAACCTCCCCTGCTCCAGTTTAAAAGCAATGCCCTTCGTTCTGTCACTACATGCCCTTGCAAATAGCCCCTCCCCAGCTTTCTTAAAGGCCCCATTTAGCTACTGGAAGGCTGCTATAAGGTCTCCCTCTAGCCAACTCTCTCAGCCTGTCCTGGAATGTTTGGTTCAGTTTGGGTTTTTTTGGTGGTGTTTTTTTTTTCTTAAAGTTATACTCTTTCTTTTT
>VXBO01000808.1:0-39743 GCA_013400135.1 Rhinoptilus africanus | reverse complement strand
TTTTTTTTTTTTTGTTCTTGTTTCCTCTGAAAAACATCCATCTTAAAAGCATCTTTAGGCCATGGAGCTACAGTGAGCCCTGCACTGTTTCAGAAGAAGGAGGTAGGATCACCAATAGTTAGTGGTTTAAACCTAGTCTAAACTATCTTTTATCCCTCGGCTACAGGCAAAGTAGAGATCTGACCTGATTTTCAAATGTTTTTCACGTAACTCTGGCAAATGGGGATGACTTGCATTTAACTTCCTTGAATGGGGAATGAGACTGGGTCCTCTAGCAAGCACAGTACATAAGCCAAAGCTCTAAGATTGCGTATCTTAGATGCATAGAAAGACAGCCTCGCTGGAAAGATAATGTGAGTGGAACATGCTTAAAAGCACCATGAGAAACAGGAACTCAGGAAACCTTGTTTAAAAATCCATGAGTGTAAAAGTTTGTCTTTTCAGTCCATTTGCAATAATGGGCCCTTCCTGAGGCGATATCTATTTAGATGATCTTAAGCCATGGTAGTAGAAAACAGTATTTGAGGCAGGTTATTTTAACACTCAAAAAAATCACGTGGTTTCAGACATTACATCAAAACCACCTTTCTATAGACTGGAGTTTGTTCTTCAGGGTATCTCTCTCAGTCAGTATCATAACATTTTTCTGTGCCCTTACCAGGGTTGTAGAAGTCATAAAGGATGGCATTTGCTGGCTGAACCAAGCCCATGGGATTGATTTGCTTTGCCCCAAATGATATACAATCTGGGTCTGGTCCGCTTGTGAGCTGGAGGAAAAAGGGAACAATAGTTATCATAAGTAAACTATCTCTTTCTTCCCAGTCAGTTCATTATTCATTTACGTCTGTACTAGCTGTTGAACGCTTGTTTCTGATGGCATAGATGAGTTAATCCCTATAGCTGTAGCCTCAACCTGAAGAAGGCATTTCCTTCCATGATTTTATTGGGATATTTTGTGAATGAGTTAGGCCTGGTAAAGGTAGTTTTCTGAGTTGTGTGCAGGTCTTCTCTGCCTGAAATTGTCTAACTCAGATTCACATCATCACTACTTTGGGACTTACTTTTCAGCGTTTGCCTAAAGCCATATTGCCCAGGAGTATCAGGTTCATAACTTATCCTCTACCAGTGGATGCCAGTATAAACACTTTCCTTAGTAAAATGCTAAGGTCAGGAACAGTTTTTGACCTATGTTAAATATCTAGGACAGTCATAGAAGCAATAACATTTACATTTTTTCATTTGTCTATTGCCTTATATTTAAAAAAAATCATTGCCCTGTGTGTACTTTCTCCAGGGACCCCACTGCTTTGGCTGTGGAGGTGAAGCAACTCAAGTGGACAATTGGTTAGGGTGGAGTCATTATCCAAAATATTGGGAAATATACACAGAAACTAGGGGTTTTGATATTTGCTTTTGTTTGTCACTATATGGATCTCGATCCAGGAATACTGAACTTCCCATGCAAAACGTCCATGTGGACTTTACATGACCACCAATTAAAACTTTGTTAATCTTGGATGAAAAGCATCTGTTCTGACTAGAGAGGATTTCTCTTTTTTAAGGGTACCAAAGCCCACATCTCAAACATGGACTACATCTCCTGGAACATAGAAAGGCAGAGGATGAAGTTGCACATTTCCCTTCTTCCCCTCCTCCACCCTCTTTCAACTGAGCTGTTCAATAATAATATATGACAAAAATAATATAAGTAATGGAGTGTGAAAACCAATAATGATTAGGTTTAAATAGAAATCTATATATGCTATCTGAAATGACAGAGATTAGAAAATTATTGGGTTTGCTTACCTCACCAAAGTAGAGCAAAACCTTTCCTTCCTTGTACTCATAGTGCTGAATGTACTGGTCTGAAGACACCACCAACTGCAGAAAAACACACAAACAAAAAAATCAGAACAAAACCCTAGCATAACAGAAACGCCTTTGCTACCACCCTCTATATTCTGGTTTGCTTTGTTCAGCTGTTTGCTTTATTCTGCCCTCTTTCTTCCTCCTTAAAGGACACAGTCCCTGAGAACATGAACCTGGGCAATCAGCCCCCAACCAAGCAGGCGCCAGAACCCAAAACTCCATAGCCACCTTTGCAAAGCACTGTGACCCATCTCTCCATCACTGTGCCCTGCCAACAACAGCCTCTACAAGATTTACCTCTCTTCCCCCCTGCCAACACAGGACACACTATCCTGGCATGATGTGGGACAACAGTGCCACTGAGAACAGCAATATATGTTAAGGACATATATGAATTTAAGTGCCCTGCTGAGCCTTGCCTTAATTTCTGTTACAAGGGACTAAGAAGGCTGAAATCTGTTCACCACAAGCTTTTAATTTCTTGTATATAGTCAGCAAATATTTTATCGGATCAAGCATAATGAAAATATACCTGTCCAAAATCTGTTCTCCCTTCTTTATTCTGTGGAGTTTGGAAAGATTTTGAAAGACAAATTTTCTATAGAAAAGGCTATACAAGATTGCACAGAAAAGTGTGTTCCTGACCTGTTCAAGATCCCTTGTGTCAGGCTCCAAGCCACTCAGCAGAGAGAGATCAACCAGGGACATCTTTGGTGGATTGGAACCTGTGGACCTTTTTTAAGGGAGACCATCAGCAGTCAACATCTGCAGTGAACAACCAGCTTGCTTTAAAGAGTTTGGCTTTTTGGGTTTGCTAGTGATGGTGAAACAAAACATTCTACTTTCCTAAGTGGATTTTAATTTGTCAATTATCTGCCTACCTCATTAAGAGTCATGAGGCAAAATTAGTCTCCTAAACTAGTCAAATGGTCATCCAAAACCCAGGTGTATTGCCTGAGCTTGTAAAGCCTAGGCTTTCTTTATAGCTGATAGGCAGAAACAATCACCTTCAAAGGACGGTTCATCCTACCATAAAAGCACTGCTGAAAATGAGGAAGGTAAACACAACTGACGAAGTGTTTGTTCTCTATTACCTAGAGAGTGGAAACAGGAAACAAGTTTATCCAAATTCTTCATGGACAAAGTCAAATTTACATCACCTTTGCTGTTTCAGGGCAAAAATCCTCATCGCTATAACTATCCATTAGGTATATATATTGGACTTCCAATCTTTTTTAATTCCACCTTCTCAGAAATCAGGTAGTTGTGTCATTGCTGGAAAATGAAGTTGTTCTGCACTCACATAGGGTGCCTTGCCATAAGATATTGTACACACACTTAGCGGTACTTCAGAACATCTATTTTGTCATCCTTCTTTCATAGAATCATAGAATCATTGGGTTGGAAGGGACCTCGAAAGATCATCTAGTCCAACCCCCCTGCCAGAGCAGGGTCACCTAGAGCACATCACCCAGGAACGCGTCCAGGCGGGTTTTGAATGTCTCCAGTGANACCCCCAGGTCCCTTTCACCTACACTGCTCTCCAGCAGGTCAGCCCCCAACCTGTACTGGTACATGGTGTTTTTCTTCCCCAAATGCAAAACTCTACACTTGCCCTTGTTGAACCTCATCAGGTTTCGCCCCGCCCAACTCTCCAGCCTGTCCAGGTCCCTCTGAATGGCAGCACAGTCTTCTGGGGTGTCGGCCACTCCTCCCAGCTTGGTGTCATCCGCAAACTTGCTGAGGGTACACTCTGTACCCTCATCCAGGTCGTTGATGAAGATGTTGAACAACACCGGTCCCAGTACTGACCCCTGAGGGACTCCACTAGTCACAGGCCTCCAACTAGATTCTGCCCCATTGACTACGACTCTCTGACTTCTTCCTTTCAACCAGTTCTTCTTTCTTTCAACCAGTTCTTCTTTCCCCATAAGGGATGTACCACGATGTAGGGAAGAAGTATGGTGATGTAGTCAGTGTCTCCAGTTTTTCTCCTGTCTCTTAACTATGACAAAAGGAGCTTCACAATATTGTTTAAGGCTCACTCTAACACTCATTAGTGTCTTGCAGAACAGTGGATCTGATAGTTGATAAATGTTACATAGCAATTAATGGGGAAAATGATGCTTCAGCCAGAACACAGTTCAATGAACACATGTTTAACTAGGGAGACTGAAACCTGGAAATTAGGGTAACTCCAGTCCTCCTCTGCCATTGTTCATGCCGCTGCCTGGGAGGGGGAATAAAAACACTGCCTCCAAGGTATTGTCAGAAGTCAGTGGAAAAGCTAAATTCTACTGGGGAGCAAAACCTGCTTCTGCCACCCTGCACCTCTCTGGAGAGGAACTCAGCTCAGCCACCACTTTGTGCTTCTGCGACCCTTGCCAGACTGTGAAAGGGAGAAAAAGCAGATGTTTCAGTGTTATTCAGCATGGGATTTCTTTCTCAGTAACTCTGCTATTGCCTATTTCTTGATTGCCACAACAGGATAACCCTTCTACCTCTCCCCTCCTCCCATCTAGTAGTAGTTTCTTTTTTATGAGGCCAGTGAGGGAAGTGACCATGAAGGAAGTAACAGCACCTCTCCAGAAAGCAGTGAAACTTTGTGTATGTGTTATTACTGTATTCCAATTGTATCTACTTTATTTAAGAGAAGACTTCTTTCAAATGACTAGCCAGAAAGGCACTATAGAGTCTTCCCAGGCTTTCATGGGGCAGAATCTGCAATGGACATTTGAGGTCTATGTAAACTGAGCCTAATACATTGTGTGGAAACCTTTTCCCCTGCCAGGAGCGAAAGGATGCAGGCTCACCACATATGCATACTCACACAAGGTCACCAGGATTGATGCCGAGCTTGTGGATATGAAGAGGATGACCAAGATGAATTACAAACAAAATTTAACGCATTTTCTGGTGAAGAGCTGATCTTGCAGACCTACCTGACACAGACTTTGTACTGCAGTGATTCTGCTTTACTGGGAGAGATCACATCCCTTTTCCTTCTGCTGTGGATATCAAACCACTCTATTTCAGACAGTGGCTCCAAGTCAGTGTTTTCTGAAGCAGTCACATCCTCGTAATCCTCATCATTGTCAGAGTATGCAGCTTCTAGAGGTGACAGACATCATCAGCCATGCACAAATTTGACTGAGGACCTGGTACTTTGGCTCTTTTTTGATTAATGATAAATAACAGTGGGCAGTCATGCCATGTCTACGGGTTTTATAAAAGTTTGCTGTAAACCACCTCAGTATTTCTAATTCATCCAGAGTTAAAATTTTAGAGATAATTATAGTAAGAATAACCAACAGATCTAGCTAAGTGTTAGGTTTAGGCTATGCGTAAATATGTGAAGGACAATCCCTGCCTCCAAAAGTCAGCTATTCAAACAGAAAAAAAATGCAGACATAGGCAGAGAAGATGATGAATACACACTTCAAGGGATGGAAAACACAGCCGTGCTCTTACAAAAACCCTATGACAGATCTACTCCAAACGATGTTTAAGGCCACATGATATGTCCCTTATTAGCCAGAGAACTGAGCTGGGCTTTCCCCTCGTGGCAGTCAGGAATGTCATGACGGGAGTTTACCTCGCTCTCCTCCCAATAACAAAGAAGGTTTACTAATAGTACCTGTCTATCTGTTAGGTACCCACTGCACCTACAGTTACTTACATAGTTATTAAACCATTTAGAAGTATTAATAAGCTGAATGAAACAATAGCTATGCAGACTTCAGAGGCCTCTCTCCTTGTTTCATTCAGTTATTCCCACTTTCTGAGGCTGGAAAGTCATTAAGCATCATTAGCAGCTGGACAAACGTGTCATCTTCAAGACCCAACCACTTCCTTTTTCACTCACCAGAGTGCTTAATGCTCCCTTCCATTTCCACCGTCAAAATCAAATCATTACATGTGTTGTTCTTCAGCTCAGAAGACCAATACACTTTTAATATCTAAGAGGAACACACAAACAGTAAACCACAGAAAATAAAATCTAAATTACAAGGAACTTACTCATCCAGGACTTCAGCAAATGCTGATGGGACATGGGAGTGTGGAGAGAAACACTGGTCTCCCTGAGGCACAGACCAGTTGCAGAGGAGTCTTGTGGGTATAAGCAGGAGAGGTCCCATGTACAAATCACAAATGGTGTAGGACCTTTGATATAATTCTCCATTACCAACCACAAAGGGGTTTTTCAAACCCCAGACACCTCTATCAGCATTGACATTTCATGGACTTGACAAAGTTAAAAACAGGAGAAACTGACTGCCCATCAGGGCAGTCTGTAGGACCCTGATTTTAGAAATGTGGAGGTAGGAACACAAAGGATGAAGCCATGGCAGGTAATTTTTCACTTTGTTTTCAAAAAAAGGATTAAAAGAAGTTCAGTTGGACCCTGAATTTCTGATTTACAGCTTACACTCATTGTCCCATTTCCTCTTCCGTGTACAGACACTTCAAGTTTTCTCCCAAGTTCAAACTGCAAACCAAGGCAAAAAAAATAAAATAAAAAAAAAGAGGAAAAAAAAGACATTTAGTCTATGCTCAGCATTTGATCTATTGTTATTCTGCAGTCTTGATGCTCTTCTATGCCTTTTCCCCTCTGAACTGGGATAGGGAAAACCTTTAACTGTGGAAGGAGTTATGAGACCTCAAGTCTCATAAGATTTTTAATGTGCTGGGTTGGTGCTCTGTTGTTCTGGGGCCCAGGAGACATATTTTTCCGACTTCACTCTCTCCTCTGTAGCCTGGATTTGACGTTTTCACAGGTCCCAACACACTGAATATCACAACATTCCCCTTCTTCCTCATTCCCTAGCAAGACTTGGGCTCCTGGCTCCTCTTTGGTATTGAAGGAGATTCATGTCACCAAAGTCCTTCAAGAGGCAGGAAAGGGCTTCTAAAGTGGGCTGCTAAGCATCTGTTGATTTTTTTTTCTTTAAAAAGATTCTGTTTTTTTCAGATGAAATTATTAAAAAATTATTATAAACTGGCTACATCTTGATTACTTAACATGAGAAAACCTAGGCCAGATGATCCAATGATTCTCCTGTTTGAAGAAAAGCAGCTTGAAGCAATGGATGGTTGTGTACCTCTAGCTGTTTCTGAATTGCTTCATCAGTATTAATCAGAGTAATACTGTAATCTTCTTGTCTTCCAGGTGTTCCCAGTTTTACGGTCAGGTTGGCGGAAGCAGTGTTCTGTGTCTGTATGCTGTATGCTGACAAAGCTTCTAGGGCCACCACTGTGTCCTAGGCAAGAAAGAATTGCAAAAAAAGGTAACAATTATGCCAGGTTATTTCAACAATATGTAAGATGACATGATCTAGTCACCTCGATCTATTCTTCAGTTTTATGGTTTTTGCTGCTTTGAAGTTCTCTTGTATCTGTCTATTCTTACCTGCACAAACTATTCATTTAATTTCCCAGCTTCTTCTTTCAGCATTAAAATGCTAAACCCACTGCATTTCTGACCTTTGATTATCATAAGCCTTCATAAAGACAAAAGAATCTTTGCTGGCTTATAACCATTTTATTTTGGCCTATTTTTAATTAATGAGCCCAAATCTTTAATGCTTCATAGACCAAAGAATTTCAGGATTAACTGTTATGATGCTTTCAAACCTAAATGAAAAAGTCTTTATGGGGCTTCCATTTTATTCCCTACCCCTGAAACTCCACCCGCACTGCTGGTCAGGCACCTGTGTAGAGCAGTATCCTCCACCGTAGTTCCTTCTTTCTGTCATCCACATAGCAATAGGCCTTGCGTACTCCATGTCTTTCAGGAGCAATGTTTGAAGCAATGCATAGGCAGTGGTTTCGACTGAGACTGCATCGTTGCCATTTCCCCAGTAGCGCTGCTGCTTTGCTGCAAGAATAATTCTGTCTTGAATCCCCTTCGTAAAGGATTTTTACAAAAATGACTATTGTTCTACACAGTAGATTATTTCATGTCATAGCGCTGAGGAGCCACAAGACACAGATACTGTCATGGGAGCATCAAATCAGTTGGGAAGCAGAGGTGGTGGAAAAGCAAAACCACAATTTCCAATTTTGACTTATCCAATCATCACAGTCTAATGGTGCCATTGAACAGTGATTCCCATCTGATGGAATGGTAGTGTTGGGTCTGGTGGTCCCCATGAGATAATAGTATTAGTTATGCCCATAAGTCCAGTCTTGACTGAGGAGGAGCATATTCCCTATGCTTAAACTATGGCTATTAAACCATAATGTGTTTACCAAATGAATTGGGAGAAATTAATAGCGTGGCCATGCAGCAACACAGTCAGTTGTCTCAGCATTGACCACAGCCACACACTGTCACGAGGAAGAGGTGCTGTCCATGTGGAACTGGAACAAAGCTCTCAGAACTGGCGGAGGTCTTTGAAAGCAGGTGGGCTGGAAAAGACACCTTCCTCCTGATCACAAATCCAGTTTGGACTATTCCCATATGTAACTGTTGATTCCTACTCATCAAAAGTTTCTTTCTCAGCTGGCTTGAACTTTTTTAATGGACTTTAGGGATGTGGGAACTTTGATAGGCAGCACGGGAAGTAGAAAAGGCAAATGACAATTTACTGTGGTTTTCCAATTGCGGTATCAAATACGGTCATGATCCAAACTTCACAAAGCTAAGTTGTTTCTTTATAGTAATATTAATTACGCAAATTACATATTACAGTTTCAACAATGAAATATTTAATTATGTAATTTAAATAATTAAGTATATAACACATATACATACAACATGTCTCTACAGTTAAATTATCTTAATTAACTTGAATTTGTTGTGCTCATATAGGAGTGCTCAAAGTGCTTTAATTAGGAAAAGTGCTTTCTAACTGATTTTTTAAGAAAGGTTACCAGTACCTGCATCAAAAACCGAACAGCCTCTTAATTTTTCTTTCACAAACTGAGCTTCTTCACTATCAGACTGCACAAGCGTCAGAGCGTAAGCAGTGATGGCTGTAGAATAGCAGTTAGTGTTTCTTGAAAGTTCATTTTTCATGTAAGCCACAGCTCTTCTAATCACTTGTGCCTGTGAAAACAGAATGGATTAATTTGAAAAGGTCTTTGAGACTGTTACTGCTGGTGAGAGATCTAGGAAATTAGAATACTTCGCTGTAGTTATTTTTGAGACAATTTTGGTAATTTTTGCTTAGTGACTAAAGCCATTGATGATGGAATGTGTAGCTCGAAACCCCTTGTACATTAGGCCACAGCATATTTCCTATCCACCACAGATGTAAACAGACTTTTACCTCCTCATTTGCAGTACTTTAAGACAGTAGACTGGACATGCCATGGCGCAATAGCCTTCAAACTTAAAGATAAACAGTCAGGTTTCTTACCACATCAGGTGACTTGTAGACCTGTAGAGTCTGTTGCAATGCTATAGTTATAAAGGCTGTCAAAGCCAAGTCCTCTTCTGCTGACCTAATGCCACCCTAAAAGATGAAAAGGAAAAGTTAAATGTACATGTATATGCTTATGAATAAATTTAGAAGCTTACTCTTATGAAGTCAAGGACCTTTTTGTCAAACCATCTGACCACAGACCTTGCACTTTTACCCATTAATTTTGCTCAATAACTTGTGTCTGCCTAAAGTATATCTTCTAAAATGGCGGTTTGCATTAAACAATGTTAAGAGATTAGGAACCCACTACATTCTTCAGCTGCTAATCAAATATTTAATTATTAACTTATAGTTAAAAATCTACAGTTTCTCACTGGGATATTCATGAGTTCAATTTCCAAGCAGTAGTGTGTTTTTTTTTTCCTGTTTATTTGCTACTCCCTATAGACTAAAGAGTCCTTTAACACCCAGAACTTTTCTCCTGTAAAGGTATTTATACACTTATCCCTCTTATTGATAAAATAAACACAGTGCCCTCATTAGGTTTTTTTCTGAAGTTCTGCATTTTCATTCCTGTTGCTTGTGATGTCCTTTGACAGCAACCTTCAACAACCTTTGACAACAATCTCATCTTTTGCTTAACCCCAAATGTTTATCCTTAGGAGAAGGATAGGTTGTTTGTTTGGAAAGACTCAAGTCTCTGTACAAAATTATCATGCACAGCTCCTGAAGCAAATGGAAAATAGAATATAAGTATCTCAGCCTGAACACAGGTCATAAAAGCCTTTGGTCAGTTCTTGAGTTTTTTGGTTATTTTCCCCAAACAATGTTACATCAACTGTGGAACTGGCTTGGAGGGCAAAAGCCCCACTAGTGAGATTAGGCATAAATCATTAAATCATTAAATCATAGACCATTAATAAAATTAATATTTTTTTGGTATAAGATCACCAGAAAGGTATCCGCATTTTCAATGCATTTTGTGAGATGTACACTATTTTCATATCCCAGATGCATGGACAGTGTAACAATTTTGTGTTTCTGGACATTTACAAGGGATGTGTAGATTAACATGTGAAATTAGAAATTCTGATTATGTTGGGTTTTTTTTGTTTTTTTTTTTTGTTTTTTTTTCACCATGGGAGTTTTTAAATACTGAAACAGGTTACCCAGAGAGACTGGGGGATCCCCATTCCTGGAGGCACACAAGACATGTCTGGTCCTGTGCAATCTGATCTAGTTAGACCTGTCCTTGTCAGGGGTTGAACTAGATGACCTCTGGAGGTCTCTTCAAGACTGAACTATGATTCTATGGCTCTATTGCCTTTGGCAATTAAACACATAAATTTTTACCAAGCACAAAGATCTCAGAATTAATTTTCTAAGTGCTCTAGAGGCATAGGTCAGCTGCAAAATTATCTAAGACTAGATCCAAAGGTAAAGGTGGTGAATTGCTAGCTATGCATCTCTGACATAACAGACGTTTTAACAAATTCATTTTACATTTGGACTAGATGATCTGTAGAGGTCCCTTCCAACCCTATGATTCTGTGATCCTGTGATACATTACAGATTTTGTACTTACATTACAGATTTCTTTTCTTTAGATACATTTCTTGTTACTCAACAACTCACGATATACCTTTCAGTCCCTAGCAGCCTTAAATAATGCAACAGATTCTTTTAAATATGGGTGACCTACCTGCATAGTCCTGTCCAGTACTGGGTGATGGTCATGGAATGAATTGTCTGCCTGCTGTTGATTAATCAAGTAGGAAATGGAGTTGCGTATGTGACTGTCTTGGATACTAATGTATTCTCTGCACCTTGTGAGCACTTTAACAATGAATGCAGTTAACCTGCACAAAAGAAAATGTTCCCAACTTGTGCTGACATATATTTATAGATGACCATATTGACAGGAAAAGAAACATACTCATTTTCTTCATAGACTTATATTCAATACAGTGCACTCACTGAAACCTAGTGAGTTACCGTTGGACACCAGCGTGAATGTTTCTACTCTGTGGCAAATGCAAAATCATCAGGGGCTCAGTATAAATCTCCTTCACCAAGGACTAACTAAACCTGCTGAGAGACTAACTAAGATTGCTGAGAGACTTACGGGGCTGACTGTCCATGACAAAAGTATATAAGCAACACCATGCGCACCAGATTTTGAAAATTACCCTCCCTCCCGAAAAACTTCTGATGCATCAAATGATAATAGAGGTATTTTGGAAAAAACAACAAACAAACCCTGAAAAATACACTTACCATACACTACTGGGGGTTGTTTTAAATGCTCCATAGGAGCCATCCTCCTTCTGAAACTCAAGCAGTCTAGTATAACCTACATGAACAGGACAGCACATAATTGTTCAGAGAATATACATATTTCTTGGGCATTTTCATACATTGCTTGTATTAACATGGACACATTCGGTATTGACTGGTGGAAGAGTACATGGAGGTGTTCATTGGTACATTAAGGAGGAAATGGCTGGTTCAGCAGGCCTTTGACACAGAAAAAGTGCTAGGCTTAGGAAATGCTCTGTCTTGTCTGACTTAATTGAGCTATGAGAATAACCTGAAAACAGCAGGTATCTATAGCTATAAAGCATTTTTGGTGTAGTAGATCTTGTAAAACTTATTTCCCATTACTGACAACTTTTCAAGCTGTTGACTTTATAGTGCACAGAATAAAAAAATCTAAAATCATCATCTCTTGGGTCAGACACAGAGGCCACAACTCCTGATTTCTAAGCCTGATCTTGACTGCTACTATCTTGATAAAGTCCGTATCATAGCCACAAAACTCATTTTCTACCCCAGTAAACTTAGATAAGAATCAATAAAGGCATAATACAGGGACTAAATGTTGCCGATAATACCAAATACTCATCAGCAGGATCTCAATGTCAGTTTAGTCAATCTTACATAAATCTTAGATAATCTTAGGCAATCGTAGATAAATAGGCAAAGACCTCCATTCAGCAACTGTTAGCATATTTTTAATCTCTATTTATACCCTCTTATTTTTACTGATGAAACGTGTGTCAGATGTTGTCTGAAGATCATGAAGACAGGTGCACTGTATTGCTTTATGCCTTGTGCACACTGCTACAATTAGAAAGATCAGCTGTATGTGCCACAGTAGTGATAACCGATACTGATAACTGATACTCTCGGGTTCTATGTTAGTGACTGTGAGCTGGAACATCTTCACTTCCACATGCCGTGGTCCTGGCTTTGCTGTACATTTAACACCAGATTCGGATCATGTTTTGGAATGGGCTCTTCAAGAAGCAGCTTTGCAGCTGTCTTCTCCCTAAGGAAACTCCTTTCCTTGGTTGGTCCAAGTCTGTTGGAGTGATTCTAGCTCACATAATGAATACAGGAGTGTGGAAGAGAAGGTGTCAATAGCATGTTTACTGTTGGGAGTTTCCTTAGTGATACTCCTCTTGACAACTACAGACATCCGCAGCAGAGATGTCTACATCTCAGCTGGTTATCCTAAGCACTCACTGTCTATGATCCAGGGGGAGAAATAAGCATTTTTAGGACATGATTCATCTTGATCTATCTTGCACATCTATGTTAGGGAGAAATGATAAACTGGTCTCTGCTGTCCATTTACTCAGAAAGAACTGAAATTGATCAGCTCAGATTTTATTTTCTGCTTCTAAATTAGGTAAGAGAGAATGTAGACTGTGACTCTCAATACTATGCCATGTCAGATTTAGTCACCTAAATTGTCCTGACCAGTTCTGTTTCTCATGTCAGCCTGCAGATTATCAGAGGCATTTCTGTGTGGCGGTGTTAAAGACAACACTCACACCTTTGGCAAGTAGCGATGGGTAGTGTGCCATGCAAAGGGATAACAATGACCATGTCCGTTGGTCTTGGGTTTTTTTCCTGCATACCTCTTTCAATCATGCTAATGGCTTCCTCCTTCTTTTCAGGATTAAAGTTCACCCACTGCTCGCTGGCTTCCAAGTACTCAATAGCGTAGGCTGCAGGGGCCATTTTCACCATCGTTTGCTCTGCACAGCCTGTAGGCACCTGAATAAGTTTCTCGACTCCAGTGAGGCTAAGACAATTTTCAACAGACTCGTCCATAAGATTTCCTGTTGTAAAAAAACCACAAGCCATATTACATATTGCATTTAAAGCTGACTGGTGTAACATGAACTATAGGTTGACATTCCAGCATGGCCTGATATACTTCTCATTATTAAACAGTGTTTTCATCTACTTAAGACTTTGTAAAGCTGGAGAAGACCAGGGATGAGGTGCCAGGCCCTGGGAAAGCTGAGAAATGTGGCTGGGGCAGTGAAGGATCATGGAGGGGAAAGAGTCCTGAGGCTACTGGAGGCAGGGAAGCAAGGAAAGTGGGAAAGACTGGTGCTCCAGGTTCAGGCTGGAAAAGTCTTGTCAAACCAGACCTGGTCTTCCCACAGGGGGCAGAAAGATCATGCCTTAATCATGCCAAATATTTTGTGCAGAGTTTTGAGGGTTATTTTTCATCTTTAATTTTCTCATTTGATGAATTCAAACATTCCCGTACTTTAGAACAGGGTTTTGAAATGGCAGCCAATAGCCTTTGTGTCACAAATGCATAATTTTACATTTTCTGGAAAATTTTTTTTATGATTAATAAGAGCTCTTGCTAGTAGATATTTTTAAGTATGTATGCATGAGTATATATATATGTATATGATTATTTGATTAAATAAATATATGATTGTACATATCTTCTGTTTAGAAAAACAGAACTTGCCAGAAGGTGTGCATCAGAGTCTGGCAGTCTGAAGACTAAAGCAGATTTCTACAGTCCTACATGCAGTGTGGGGTTATTAGAGAAGATGAATTCTTCCCTTCTCCTCTGACCTTCCCATAAAGTTACCCTGGGCACAGTGTGGCAGGACGGCTGCATAAAGCTATTATATCCAATACCAATGGGAAAGAGTATTTAGAAAGAAGAAAAGTACTAAATCAGCCTTGTGTCTGTTTTGTTTCATGACCTGGGCACACAGCACAGATCATTTGAGTCACAGCAGGAACAATAGGAGGGACTGGATACTCGACGTTCAAGAATGAGCAGAACAAAGGGGCATGTCCCTTGTCACCTATGGAAAAGTTAAAGGCAAAAAAAAATTACATTTACCTTTCAAGCTAACGAACACGTGACTATCAGAACCCGGTACCATATCAGATGGTCTGTTCAGGTCCAGTGTATGGGACTTTACTGTAAATAAATAGTAAATAGACAACCACATCCAGACTCTTTAAACATGCAGTGTAATTTCAGAACGTGCTTTTCATGAAGCATCTCACAGTTGACGGCAATTATGACAGAAATGTTATCAGAAACTTTAAATGGAAATTTATGAAAAGAAATGCATTTATTTTTATTAAATTGATTACATTTTCAATCATTAGCAATATTTTTGATTGAAATGAAACTTTGTTTTAATACCTTTTAAGACTCATTAGTAAATGAAATAGATGTCTACTTAATATTTAAAGAACGTTATGTTGAAACACAGAAGTTATGCAAATGAATTCTAAACACTTAGAATTAAATGATTTTTTCTTTCCTGAAAAAGTTATTTTTCTATGTATTAGAGGAAGAGATTTGTGACAAGTTCTGGTCAACCAAAGCAATGTTTGTACATTAAGAAGTGGGCCACTGCACCCACCAGATATTCACACCAGGCTTTACACCTCCAAAAAGTTATTTTGTGTAACTTACAGTCACTGTTAATGCAAATGGTCTTTTCTTCTCTCTGTAAAACACCTTCAGCCTGTACAATCGAGGAAAGAAAAATCAAAACTTCTGCAAGCGCTCACACCTGAAATTAAGCTGCATGAAAGCCACCATCTCTGCCCTTGCGTTAGGCCAGCAGATGGCAGAAATAAATTATTTTGGAGTGAGATTTCTCTCCAGGCAAAAATGAAGCTTCAAATAATAATTTCAATCTCCCAGTCGAAATGCTAATAAACTACTGACCTTTATTTTGTTATTATTTACATATTTCCCTGGATAAAATTATTTCGACCAAAATAACCCAGAAAAATTAAACTTTAATTTATTCTCAGACTTGTGAGCCATGCAAGTCAAGTTCACAGGTGGATTCACTTTTATAAACCTCTCATCTATGAAATACACCAAGGTCTGAGTTAATCTTGTTGGTAAAACTTAAACTTTTTTCCTCTTGATTTCCACACATGCCTCCTCCTAAAATTTGTGTTTTAATAAAGATATTTTTGCAGACACTTTTAGTGTTTTGGCAGAGCATTGAACTCTCAGACTGTGTTTACTCTAGAAAATTTATGGCCTGTAATATCAGCAGATTCCTGTCATCTCATGCCTTATCTTTACTTATACGGCTATCCCCTGACATTAACGGTACAAGGATTCATATTTTGTGCTTTTTGTATGGATTGAAAATGGCCCTCAGTGCTCTACCTGAGTGCTGTAGTGAGTCTGTGGCAGTCAGTGTTGACTTTTCAAAACTAATCTTTTCTAAAAGGTTTCTCCTTTTCATAATTTTGAAAGAGAACTAAGCTATTAAATAAACAATACAATATCTTTGCCTGTATTTTTTTATCATCTATGCAATTGTTAAGATTGAAGATCCATTAACAAGAAGGAATAAAATAGGTTTTAACTTCATGACTAGCAGAGAGTATTTCCTTCTAAAAATATTGCTTGATGGACATCTTTAATCTTGACTTTATAAGGGAAAAAGGATTTTTATAAATATCAATGAAGCAGAAGGAAGTTAAAGGTTATAAGATGGGCACTGACTGCATTAAGGAAGTTGTTGCTGTGTCATGGGTAGGAGGATGCCTTTTTGCCATAGAGAATAATTCTTCCAATATACACTACACAGAAGCCCGCCACAGGGTTAAATTTCAGTCCTTGCTGAGAAACAGGTTTCCTGACATTGTTTCCAGACTTACTTATGTTTCTATGATTTCAATCCCTCCACAAGAGCTTCACACTCAGTGAATATTATATTTGAGGAGCGTCTGCCCTCAACTAGTTATACCTACCGCAACATTGAGGTTCTTCCTAATGCTATCGGTATGCCCAGAAATGGTGTCCACAGCAGAAATAGTAATTGGAATTTCTCCCACAGTCAGAGGGACAACTGAGAAGTAGGCTGGTGTTGCAGAGTTCCCCTTTGCCACCAGCCTTAGCTTCACAGCCTTCTCCGTCGCCTCTGCGGTGCACAAGCCCTTCACTGCTTCCATTGTCACTGTAACCTGTGGGGACAAGGCAGTGCCTGTGGTCAGGCTTAGTGCATCACCGCACAGGAAAAATACTCCAGCCCCACCACGTCTAGATAAGAATGGGACATGAGAAACTGGTATAACAGGAGACTAGCTTTTGCTTAAAAATAAAATAGCAATGCAGACATTTTGCAAGACAGAAAGTGGTATTCACTTTGCTCCCCTGAATTTACTATTCTCCATTTATGGAATGGGAAAACTTTTTTGCCAAGAAGTGATCAAATGCTGGCACAGCTTCTCCAAAGAGTTTGTGGAGTCTCCCTCCTTGGGGATATTCGATGTCTGATTGGACAAGGTCCCAAACAACCTGCTCTAACTGGATCTGCTCTGAGCAGCAGGTGAGACTAGAAACCTCTGCAGGCTGCTGCCAACCTTAATTGCTCTGTGATCCTATGGTATGTTAACATTCATCTACATTGACTAGGGCTGTGAAGGTAAACCAGCTAGTATTTCTTCATTACACTGTATTTGCAATATGGTTTCGGCCTATCCCTGAGCCACAGGGAAGTAAAAAGGATAGTACATTTTTATACATCCACGCTCTATACCATTAAAGACAGTTTAGAGGATGTTGGTCAAGCAGAGATGGCTGAGAGATGGGAAGAGATGAAAAAAGAACATCAGCCTGAGGATGATGGAGGCTCTAAGCCCAGTGACAACTCTGGCCATACGCAGAGCTGGATAAGTATCACATGCAGACAAAAAGTGGCTTTGCATTGTATGCACAATGAATTTTGTCGCTAATTTATTGGATTGTGGGCTCATAATTTACCTCTGTATCTTGTGTACCTGCTTTATCAGCAGCTGGATTTTGTCTAGACTGGCAGGCAGCAAAAAGTAGCTGGTTGTTTCAAAGAAGGGGGAGAAGACGTACTCAAAGACAAGGAACTTGGCTGTGTAATATGGTAAATAAAATCTGTTTCATACAGTAAGTTTCATTAACGAGTAGAACTGGATCCTGTCCTTGGGAAGATTTTCAAATTTTGAGCGCTATGTATGGGCTACAGGAGGGCATTGAGAGGTGGTTGGGTCATTTACATTCAATTATAACATAGCTATACATCTAGCTAGCTAGATGTGTATAGCACAGCAGCTGACAGTAATACTACCTGGAGATCGCTGGGCAGATAGTTGTAAACCACTGCTTTTATTTCTAGTTGTTCATGTCGTCTGACTGAGTACGGTAATCTCAGGGATACAAAAAAGTCTCTGAAAACTGCAAAGGTGTGGGGGTCAGCTATGCAAAATCCTGAGATGAGAAAAAAACAGAGTTGAGAATTACACACTTGACATCATCTGATAAAAAGTTAAATGTCTAATTGAAACTCATTGCCCGGGCTCCCTTGAGGTCAAAGGCAGGAAATAGAGACGGGCATCTTCAGGGAGCATTTCAACTCACTTGTGATAGAGACCTATCTCAGGGGTAGATGAGTTGCCCTCTGGAGCCACTGCCATGGTATTTGATAGGTTAAATTTGGCAGGTGTATCTGTAGTTTTTGTGACTGAAATGTGGCCCAGCTTTCCTGCAAAGGCCATGTTTAAAATATAATGATCTGTCCTCATTTTCTGTAAATAAACTCCATGCCCGTCACTGCACCCCTGGATGAGCCCCCCTTTCTGAAGGGGAGTGGGCAGTATCAGGTGGACCCTTTGTATCTCCTGAATAGTCCAGAAGTCCACAGGGAGCAGCACCTGGGAACCTGGGATGTCTAGTATCCAGCCCTTGCTCATCCTCTGCTGGTCTCCTGAAGCTCTTCTCTTCTCTGGCTTTCCAGAGACCAAAGACTTTCACACTTCTCTGAGAGGGCCAGAACTTTCTCCCAGAATTATTCAAATAAAAGTGTTGTTATTACTGCTACCTTTCTTGTGGCTTCCTGGCTACGTGGAACAGAAAGTGAGATGGTTTCTAGATATGCAAGAATGGGAGACAATTTTGATTGTATAATCCATCGTCCTTCAGAGCCCACCATGTCTTTTTTATATATCTATCCCTCAAATTCTAGCTGGACTTCAATATGGCATAAAAGAAAGGTGTAAATGCCATGATAAAAAAACTTTGTGTTTTTTAGTACCCATTGTCTCACTCTGTCAACATAAAATTATATCTCTGTTTTAAAAAACATACATTCTCTGGTTATCGATACAAAGAAACCCAATAAAATAAACAATACTTATACCTTTTTGGGGAGATACGCTTATTGCCTGAACTTCCCACGTAGTTATAGAGTCAGGAGCAAAGTTTCCTACACTAAGAAACAGAAAATAAAATATATTAGGAAGGATGTATAAAATATAAAAATTGTCATTTGCTAAAGTTTGAACATTGTAAGGGAAACAATATCCCCTCAGTTGTGGATACAAAGAACTTGCAAATATTTCAAAGTCCTTTGTATCAGAAAACACATAAAGCTGATATTTATATACATTTTACTGTACTAATTTAGACATATTCATCCAGCCAGGTAATAGAGTACCTGTGGTTTCCAGGGTTTTTCACTTCTTCAAAATTCCACCACCAGCTCTCAGGAAAATAACTGCGCAAGTTGACAGAGATGTCATCAAACACTTCTTCATGGTCATCATAGTCTGTAAAAATAAGAGTGGGGTTTCTGTTTTGAAGTCTTTGGCTGCTGACCTTACACTGCTATGCAGGGAGCCAGTTTGTGTGAGAGAAAACAGCATGAAAAAAACTCTGGATAAAAAGACTTCATCTCAGTTTCATCTGGTGCATTACAAAATCAGAAGAAATGACCAAAGTTTATCTTTGGACAAAAGGATAATTCTGCTTTCCATGGTCAATAACTACACACTGCCAAACAAGGAAATATTCCCTTTTAATAGTGTGTAGCAAAGATGTTCCCACCCTCTCATATTTGTGACAGACAGAGCATGAAAGGGGAGCTCTGGGAAATGGTAGCAGAAATTACACTTTGAAGATGGTCACTTTCAACACATAATATTTGTGTATGTGTGTGGCATGAGCTCCTGTGTGATCAGAGATGACTTTGGGGAGAAGGGAGAAAGATGCAAAATTGTCCCTGGCTGAAGTGGCCTCTTCTCATCAGGTAGTGTTTTGGAGGTACTCGAGTGTTTTAACAGTAGTATCACTAATAAAATAATCATAAATCTGAGATGACTCAGAGCCCTGAAGAGAGACAACCACCCCCTTCTTTGCTTGACTGTTTGCAGCCTCCCAGGGTCCAGGCAGGGCCAACAGCTCCTCCACAGGATTGCACTGGGTCCAAAGGGGGCTAAAGTGGTTGCTTTTCTCACCCCAAGAAGTTATCCCATCCCAGTCCCACTTTTGCAGCGTATGGTTGTGAAGATGCAATGGTGTGTGGGTCCCACACTATACTGGGGCTCACTAAAATGGTGATGTGAAAACTCCCACCCTGGTCCCACAGCATTAAATGCCCATTAACTCTCCCTTGCCACCATATGAAGGGTATTTTTCTTTAGACAGTTGCATGCCACTGTTCTTTACATCGTGCCAAGCCCACTCTGATCCTCCGCTTCGCCTCATTCCTGAGGGCCGTGGCTTTCTCACAGCAGTCCTGGAAGGCTTTTCTGCATTCAGGAGAGCCAGACACCTTTGTTAGCCTTTTCTCACATGAAAACCTCATGGGATTTGGTCTCATGCCATCTTCACAGCATTTCAGTAGCACAGTGTTTTGATATTTGCTGGCTGCAATATAATCAAAGCCCAGAATTAGTGCTGTGGAATCAGCAGTAAGTGTAAAGGTGTTCATCGCGCTCATTCTTGTCATTCTTTGCAGCTAGTGTTAGTCAATATTGCAACAGTCCACTTACACCTGGGGGCCTGTTCTCCATCCCAAAACCAGATCACGAGGACAGGAGGAAAGCAGGGGCCCTATGGTATCCTTGATATTGTATTCTAAGCTTTCTTTTCAAGTTCAGACTGTGAATTAAAATTATCTCCTTGGCAGACTGGAATTAGATATCTTAATAGAAATAGTCAGTGTTGTCATTCTTGAATAAAGACACTAATTTCAAAAGTAAGGAAGATACCAGCTTCAAGCTTTCATGTCTTCTGGCAAGGAAATATCAATTTATGTAAACATTTTTATCTTTTTTTTTAAATGTACACCAAATATTATACTAGCTCTTCTCTTAATCGGAGCACAAAGTACCAAAGCTGGCACAACTTCAGAGTAGAATGTCAAGAAAAAGAATAGGATCTATACAACATTTTCTGGCCATACAAGTAATTTCGAAAAACTTTAAAGCCATGACCGAATCCATGACGTGGTATCTGGTAGAAATGCTTCACCGTTGGGATTATAAACTGGCGAGTTAGTTTCTGTTTGCAGATGGGCCAGCCTTTGGTTTTGTTGTTAGGGTTGTTTTGATAGATGATGCATCAGGTCACATGGTATGGTATAGACACTGGGCGTGCTGAGTTATGGCACTTAATGCAAGAACTGGGACTATGAATAAGTTTGTGTCCTTTACCATCCTATCAGTTCTTAACCCCTAGGTCCAAGCCAGTTCCCTTTGCCACCCCCTGCTAAGCCTTTCAGGCCACGCAGATGAGCTGACATACCAATTCCTGACATTTTCTTCTGAAAAACCAAAGATCTCTTCTGCCTTCTGGTAACCTGGGGGCATTTATATCCTGGGAAAGCAGAACAGAAGAGCTTAGTCATCATACTATGACAGTAACAGCCTGATCATTCAGGTCATTCGTGGAAGACCCATCTTAGGACTCATTCACAGAAGATCCTCAGTTTGCCAAGTTACTTTACAGCCCCAGCCAACTGCTGCCTGCCCCAGCTGAGCTGGGCACCAAAGGACCAGCAGCCAAGACCTGGGCTGTCTGAGCTGCCAACACCCAGTGGAAGAAGAGAAGAAGAAAAATCCACAGGCAAGGGAGACCTTGCAACACCATGATAAAACGTTCCTGATTTTTAAGCAATCAGCCTCCCCAGATCTATAGTGGTCTTGTACAAACATCTAAAGTAAAGGGTAGATTGCACTTACCTTCCCGAACGTTGGATTTAATTGTATCTGATAAAAAGGCCAGACCAACGTCAGTAAAAACTTGAACACTATTTGCACCACCCCCTGCAGAACAGCCAAGATCATACGAATTCATAGCATTAAATACCTGCCAAATAAAATAGCATAGATGGACTATACATATCTGCAAAGGTTTGTTTATTTGTTTGTTTGTTTTTTTATATTAAAAATTTTATTGCTGCCTTTGACTTGCAGAAGTAACACAAAGTGGTGGTACAAGCTGCACTTGGAAACTGAGATTAAATCTGAGGGATGTTTTAGTTGTGGAATGATTTCAATTTGTTTTGGTTTGGTTTGGTTTGTTGGTTTTTTTTTTAAATTTACAAACTTGTCTACCGTAGCATGGCAATCTCCATTTAAAGATATAATTAATCTTAAATATAACCTAAATTATAAAAGCAAATTATTTCCAAGTTGAGCAAAGCTGGGATTAAACAATTAATAGCCATTAATTACATTTTGATCCTCTCACTAGTCATGGAAAATTTTGCTTGATTAATGGATATTTTCTTTTTACAGATACCTTACTTTTTTGGATGTAAGCTTATTTTTCTTGTTCAGAATAAAAACTGCTTTATCAACCACAGCTAAGGCAACTGTTCCCGTATGGTCCGTTTCAATCAGCAAATTGATCTTGTCTGTTGGTTCATATGTCTCTCGTTCTGTTCTCACTTTAATCTAAATAGAAAATATTGAAATAAAAAAAGTCACATTTGTTAATAAAAAGTAAAGATTCTCTGGGCAGGGAATACTGTTAGCTATGACTGTCAGCAGTTAGAGGCTGGGGAATGATCCTGTTTTGTCGCATTTCTGCCTGGGATCCTGTGTTTTGGAAGACGCAGATGCAGATATATCCCACTGGAGGACGGTGTGGGGGGCTGAAAGATGTGTCTGTGCAGGATATTGGATGCTGCCTTTCAATGACACTTAAGCACCAATGGAAATTAAAAGTATGTGTCAGGGGATTGCTGAACTAGGGCCTTCAACATAATTTTGTTGTTTTCCAGTGGAAACAAAATCACCATGAAATACTGCAAAAGACTAAATAATGTACAAAATTAACTAACTGACTTAAACCAGTCTGTAATAGTACTACCTCCTTTCTATTTCACACTTGAATTTTTTGACTGGGTTCAGATCTGGTGCATATCTGGTGTAGACACTTTTGTGGTTTAGGAGGCAGTAGGCATGATGATTATGAAATTAATAGGGAATTATTTATAGAAATGCCAACTTGGAAGTAACTGGATATTGTCATCATATGAATGAAGAGTTGGCTTGTGTGTTAGAGAAGGATAATTTCTCTAGAAAACTTTTTTCTCAATGGATTATCACATTCTTTTTCCAAAAAAAAACATTTTTTGGGAAAAAAAAATAATTTTAGATGCCTGATACTTTCCAGCAGTTATGAAAGAAAGGCTTAGAAGGACTCCTATTTTGTCCACACTTGTGAACACTCTTTTTAAAGTGCTTCTGAAGTACCGCAAAGTCTCAGAAAATTACTTTTAACAGGAATGAAAAAGCTTGAAACATTACATGAAATTGCTTTTTTTCCCCCCAAATAAATTGCTTCACTTTGTTTCATGTGACCCACCTCATTACAAAAAGAAGAAGTTATGAAGACATTCTGACCCTCAGTGATTCTATTGGTGTTTCCCTGTGTATTTCTAATATATAGACATTTGCAGAGGGTGATTTATCTGTATGAAACTACATTTTTCATCTCTTTGAGGGGTGACATGTCCTATGGAGAAAGGCTATCTCTGCCATCACTCCTGGGAGCCTTTACCAGCTATACCTTTTATCGAGAATACTGACAACTTCCTTTTTCAATAAAAATTAAATGTCTTTCAGTTTTTAACCCCAGGCTTGCATTTGCTCTGCTGATGCCCCATGGTTTTGTTTTTATTTTGGAATACAAAACCAGAAGTTACTTGCTTTGAAAGTACCTTTCCTTCACAGACATCCGTAACATCCACCCACACAGAATCAGCAACAATCTCTTGATGGCCCTCGTTTGCAATGAAGTAGTAAGCCAAAAAGCGAAAGGCAGGCACCATCTTCTCAGTGATTTTAAGGCTTATTATTTTGTTTGAGGAGGGGACCCTTCCCAAAAGCACAGCTTGTCCCTTTGCCACCACCTGCAAGGTAGAAACAAACAGAGATCAAATATTCTGAATACGCACTAGACCAGGCATTATGTTGCATAATTTTATACACATGCATAGAATTTTCTGAGGCCATTTCCATTTAAAATTTATTCTCTTCTAATGGCATTTAATAGTTTTAATTCCCAATGTGCATACCAGTAGCCTGGAGGAGACCGGCACACAGTGTCTCTAGTACAGGAGTCTGCTGCACCGGTTCTGTGGCCCAGGTTTGAACACAAATCTACCACCCTCCACCCACTCTTACAGCTTGAAAAGTGGGTCCCAGAAGGCAGTCTTATTTTTGTCTTCTACAGTAGCAGGTCATCAGCTTTATTGAACTTGTAATCACTACTGAATCTTTCAGATGATACAGAAGAGTTGGAACAGGAGGATTCACCCAGAAAGTATTATTCAAGATAAAGTATCACAGACTGGTCCTTAACTGATTTCAGCCCATCTTTCACTATGTAATTCCTTTCTTCCCATGTTATGTTAATTATATTCATGGGTTGTCAGAGGACTGGAAAACAGACACAGTAACAGGACTGGTAATGTTCTTCCCTGAAAAAAAAACCACGCAGCTTTCCTAAACACACCATGAATGAGCTTCAGGCAGAAACAAAGACATGTTGCAGCCTGGACTGAAATCCTAACTGCCTTCATTTAGGTGACCAAAGTTTGGCAGAGAGTCCCACTGCTGAGCTCCAGCAGTGTGTCTCACCACCCTTCCCATACACTTTGCCTGCCCAGCACCGCGTCTTCCTGGAGCCTGGCAGCGGCACTTCCAATCCTGTGCTCATCCAATGAAAATAAACCCCCAAACATAAATTTAACTCCTAGTGATAAAATTATTGCAATTTATCAGAATCCTATTAAAAATAAATGGAAACTGGTGTCTGTGGTACTTATCCTGGGAAATTTAATCTGGCAAGGGAAATTAGGACAAAGAAAGGGAGAAGGGGATTAAACACATTTGACATTCAACAGATTCACTCCTGGAATGTATCCATGAACATATTTGTCTCCTTCAACAAAATAAATACTTTGCATTCCTGGTCCCAGGCTGAGCAGGATTGTTTCCTCACTTTTCCATCTATAGAACTGTTTTTCAGACCCAATTTCAGTTTGCTATTTAGGGCCACAACAGACAATACCTTCAACGATCCTTCATGACATTATCTGTTGGAGATAACACTGACCTATCTGTTAACTAACAATAGGTGCAGGTAATATGGAGCCATGTTAGTATAAGAATTATGTTTTATTCATGAAATAAACAATAGTTAGCTATGAAAGGCATTTTCTGAGATATTCAAGGCCCCTAAAATATGACTAGGTTTTCTGGTTGCAGGGATAGAATCTTATGTATATGTACAATCTACCCACAGCAAAGTGGGCAGTTCTGTAATAGCTGAAATAAAGGTATTTATGGGAATCAGACCAATAAAAATAATATTTAATATGGTTTTGTTATGAGGAAAGAACACGGACTGGAAGGAGTGAGAAAGAACGAGATCTGGGTTAAGAGAAGTCAAATTGTCATAGATATCATAGAAGTTATCTGTCTAGAATTTCAGCTTTCAAGGCTGTCAGTTTAGTATCTTTCAAAAATATCCACATAATTATGCAGAGAAATATATGGACCTATTTGGTCTAGACTGTATTAGAAACTACAGATTAAAATTTGTACTTATGTGTCCTTCTTCAAGACAAAAATTTACAAAGATTTGTGTATTACATATCCAAAAATATATGCAAATATATCAAAATAACGGAATCATAGAATAGTTTCTGGAAGGGACCTATGGACATCTCTACTTCAACTGCCTGCTTTAAGATGAGCCGTCACCAGCGTAAGATTAGGTCAGATGTGGTTTTCTCTAGTTGAGTGTTGAATGCTTCTAAGGATGGCAATTCTAATAAACTCTCTGGGGAACCTTTTCCAGTATTCCTTTCATCACTAGTGAAAAGACTTTTTCCAAAATGAACCTTCCAGGGTATAAATGGTAGCCTTTGTCCCTTGTTGTACTGTGTGGCACCAACTATGAAAGTTTGTCTCTGTTATGTCTGTAATTTCCTCTTTAAGTAATTTTTGGTTGCTATTAACTCACTCTTAGCCTCTTCACCAAACTGAACAAGGCCACTTCCCTCAGCCTTTCTTGGTAGGTCAGGTGTGCTAGGAAATTGATCATCTCGGTTGCCCTTTGTTGGACCTCCTCCCGTTTCCCATGTATTAGTAAATAGACAGATGTTCTGGGTTATATAATTTCTAAAAGAAATTACTGACATGCTACTACTTGCTTTACCATATAATAGAAATAGTCAATCTTTCCACTGCCAGATTGATGAATATCATTCAAGGTGATGTGTAAGGTATCTCCAGGTGCCACAACAGTATGCGGAATGCTGATGCTGAGGTAGTTCCGGGAAGCAGACTGGTATCTTTCAGCTCTGATACTGGTTTCAGGTGATTCTAATTTTTCTTTTCCCTCTTCAGCCTTTACCTGTCAGGGAAGAAGAGGATAGAGTGAGTAAAGTGTCCCTCAGGAGTCAATAGAGTTATCCTTAGTTCGTTTCTTCTTAGGTTATTCAAAGAATGCTGGGAAATGAGTCAGTGGTGAGACCTCATTAGCATAACCTGTCATCAAACCCCAGCAATTTAATTACTTCATTCTCTCGCCCTATTTTTATTCTTGCACTATTTGCATTTGATTTTTTTCAGCCTTGGCTTTTTCTTGTATCAGGGTCTACTCTGACAGTTTTTTCCTGTTTTATATTGTGAACATAACTGAACTCTCCAAGTGTCCAGATGTAGCCTATTCTTTGCATTGCTTAGGACCTTTCCTTCACTTTCTTCTCACAATTTTCTGTCACTTCTCATGTTGATATTCCTTACAGTCCCATCCTCCATGCCAGGAAAATGCACATCTGAAACACAAAAAAAGCACCACTACCACCAATGCATGGACCCCCAAAGCTCCGATGTCCTTCACTTCAGTGAGACATCCCCCAGGCCCTTGGTCTCTCTAACATAATTTACACAGTCTGGGCAAAGCTGTGCAGATGGTGTAAGAAATCCTCTTCCACCCTCTGTGCTAGGTTAAAGAAAACTGATCATCCTCACAGTCATTTGTAATTGTCTTATGAGTTTCAGCAATATATTTTTTAAACATTGATGTTTGGGTTCTTTTTACCATTATTTGAAGCATCTGAGCATCTCCAGGGATGTCGAATGTAAACGGGATTAGACCGTCTTTATTAGAAAGTGCAGTCTTCTTCATTGAGGGTTTTCCAGGCAAGGTAACAGTGGCAGTGACAGGCAGAGAGGCAGCAGGAGAGCCATCAATGGAAGAGACAGATGCCTATTGGAAAAACATGTTTTTCTGTTACTTCAAGGAAATGTCTGGGTTTAAAATATGCCCATGAAATGGAAGCAATTAATTTTATAAACTGAGAAGAAATACCAAACTGTGCACATTAGTGTTTGAAAATATGAGCTTTGAGCAAAGGGCATAGCAATTGACTCGGTCTGGACTCCAGCTAAGGTAAGTCTGTGAACACAGATTAAAAGCTGCCCCAGATTTTCACTTAGAATCTATCTCAACTGATCCCAGAGATATTTGACTTTAACTGTTATAAGGTAAATATCTAACTTTAACTCCGTGTAGAAAACTTTGTAGAAAAACCCCGAAGGTGTGAAGCTTAAGAACTCCAAAACTTAAATGTATTTTTTTAAAAACAGGCAATGCCTTGTTTTAGCTTTCAGAATTTTAATTTGATATGGGTTTAATTTGTTACAACAGTATTATTTTAATCTTTTGATATGGAAGTGAGGAAAAGACTGATACATATTTTATAAACCCTTATAGTGCAACAGGGCACAGATGACTGCCAGAGCAGAAACGCAGCTTTTTCTGGCTTCAGTTTCCCTCCTCAGACTCTGTGTGTACAGAAACGAGACAAACCAGAAACACAAACAGTAGCCCTCTATTGGACCTATTCCTGAAGGACTTTGTCCTACAGAGCTCCCATTGAATCAGATAAGGATTTTATAAACAGGGCAGATATAAATCCCTTGCTATGGAAACAAACGGACACAGTCAGCTAAATGCTACATACCACAACAGAGAAGGGGGCTCCAGGCACAAAATACTTTTTGGTGTTAGACAGATCAACAACATAAGGAGATTTCACAAACTTCACATTGCTGAGTTCCTCTTCCCTCATCTCACCACCTGTTAATACCGAACAGTATGCATTGCTATGGGAGCAATAACAATGTACTTGCACATTACCATGGCATCCATCATTTCTGTTTTCAAGATTAATTGCATTTTTAGCAGCGTATATAAATAAAACTGAAATACGATCCCTCCCCAAAGAGCTTCAGTCCTGAGAAGAGGAAGAGATGGGTACAGACGGTTGGGGACACATGGAGAGACAGGGCAGTGCCAGCGACATGTGACATGTGTGGTGCTCCAGCGAGCCGTCACTGGCAGGTCTGTGCCCTCAACAGCTCAGAAATGGAGCTCTGCAAAGTGGTTTGTTACTCACAAGACAAAAATTCACCTCTAACGCAGCGATCGGAACAAGGTGTCTGTAAACACGGGGTACACTGGTGCCACGGGAGCCACTGCAGCCATGCACCTCCCTTTCAAGCTGTCTGTAGGATATCTGGGAACCTACTCGATGTACTTAGCACCTCTGCAAGCAAATATCAACACAAATCCCTTGTAATGAGCAGTGGAAATAATTATCTGTCCTCTAGGAAAACTAAGGCAAACAGCCACTGAAAAACTTCTGGACAGGCATGCTCCAGGCTCATGTCCCACAGGAACAGCAAGAACAAGCTCTTTGGACTATGTTGTACTTGTGCATATGCCAAGTATCACAGTCTGATAAAGCTGTGGGAGGGCAGGACAAGCAGGATTCACAGGGGTTAGATCCTCCTCTGCATCGCACTGTAGCTCTGGTACATATGCCTTTAGACTGACGGCTTAGCCAGCTGAGGTATCGAGCAAGCTAGGATACCAAGACCAAGTAACTACTTTGTATGTATGGAAGGAGTAGATACAGCTGGGGCAAGTGCTCAAACAAGGTCCCAAGGGCAGCAATTTATTTGTGTTCACACAGGTGTCCGGTGCAGCTTCAGATAGACTGGGGTATCTTAGATATGCTCACAGGACTGTTCTGTTTAATAAGGGATGGACCCTATAGGTGAGTACTGAGGACTTCTGTAGCAGCAGTGGAAGACCACGTGAGACTACATAGGGCATTTACAGTGGTACTGGACATTTGTGTTCAGATAAGAGAATCCCACATGAGATAAAGTTTGTGCACAGAAGGGGATCAGATGAAAGAGGCTGTCGCGCACTATAGCATGAGCAAGCTTTGCAGTGAGATTGGTCCAGCTGGACAAGATTTCCCACATAAATAATTACACTAGAGAAAGATCAATGTAAATATTACAGACTCTATCAGTTAAGGCATAATGTACTCACTTGCAGTTTCTACAGCGGTAACAGCAATATATAAATGAAACCCTTCCAGAGTGGAAATACTCTTTCTTAATTTCTCTTCCAAAAGCGGTGTATTTAAAGTAACTTTTACTTTTCCATTTTGAATCTAAAACATAAGTGAAAAAAAAAAAAGACAATCCTCTACTGGTTTGTTGCATTAGAATTAAAAAATTGTTGCTTATAGCATGACGATGGTATTACAGGGATCTATATTTCAGTAATTCCTGACTATATTCAGAAATACTGAACTCCAGTACTTACCGATAGCTGTTGTTCCAGGCCTGGAATAAAGACTTTTTTCTCATTTTCATCGATTATGCCAAATCGCACATACACTACACCTTGAATTCCTTTCCCATAAGAGTGTCTTTGGAAGAAAGAAAAGTGATGAGATGAATCATTACATTAATAAAAAGCAAGCATAAATAAGAGTAATAATTTTATGCTGAAATAAAATTGATCTATCTGTAGGCGTCCCATCTGTAACTAATAGCTCAAAACCAAAAAGTAGTCTCACTCACTGGTAACTCAGAAGTGAAGACTTTTACTGGTCTGTGTACAAAATGTTGATTTCAAATGCGGGGAAATATACGGAGTAAATTACATTGGCAGAATCACATGTGGAGACATAATCTGACAAAATTTACACCAGAGTAATTTAAACTCACTCCCTTCACAGGGATCAAGGGAGGTATCCAGTCCATTTAGCTTGGATGAACAGCTAGTTCCTTTTTATGAGATACTTCATGAGCAGAGCATTCAAAATAGGGTGACAGGTAATCATCTCAGTGACTGATATTTGGTACTTCTGAAGACCTACAGAAACATCCTACCTGCTGAAATTTTAATGCCTACATTAGGTAGATGCCCTCCACCTCACATCTCTCCTATAGATTTAGGTAGTATTGCATAGGGACCTTTCGTAAGTGAAATGTTTGCTAGACAGTTATCTGGCCAGAACACCCCTGAACCCTCCATATAGGTCATGGAGACAGAGGATAGGACATGCTGTTGCACCTGGCAGGATCCTTACTCAAGGAAAGCCTGTCAGATAGCATCCTCCTGCAGCACAGCATGCAATGTGCTACATAAGACCTCTCATGGCCATGGTAGTGTCTCCTGCTTGTGGAAATCCTGCTATATCTCAGTTCTTATTTTGACCTTAATCGCTTATTTTGTTTAAATAAAGATTCTTTCAAATCGACCTTAGCAGTAGCACTGATCTATACCAGTGAAACTGAAAATCCTCAGAGGACTGTGAGGCATTTCTTACTAAAACTGCTTAAAATATCAAAACTAATAATTGCAGGAAACAACAGTCAATACACCAAATAACTGTTCATTACATGCATGGCCGGTTCAGAGAAATGAGTTCAATTATCAGGAATTACATATGTTAATTTTGATGAAAGTTAGGCAGGCCTTTGTAGTACCACTGGGATGTTTTCCAATAGACAAAAGCACAGTATTGAGTTTTTCAACCCCATTCTCCTCTTAAAAAATCATAATATTAATGGTAGTGGAGTTGCACAGTCCATAAACTCAAAGTTAAGTGCTGCAGTAACATAAAGAGAAAAATTCTAAAAAGGATTAAAATATTAAAGGCAGTTATGTGATATCACTTTGTATCAAAATATCAAATAATAATGATTAAAGCTAATAATTATTCAGTAGAACCAAATAAAGAATTGAAGGTGACCAAGAGGAGATTAGAAGACTTGAGTTTGTTTAGCCAAGCAAAAGAAAGTCAACGCAGGGATCCATCTGCTCTCTCAAGGTACAGCGGGGAAAGGATGGATTAGCATGGTCAAGGTGAGGAGCTCAAGGACAGTGGGCAGAAGACCAAGAGGGTACAAGCTGGCCAGGGATGAATTTAGACCAGAAATAAAGCTTACTAGAACTGTGGGGGTGCAGAATCAATATTCCACTTGGATACAGGGCTGGGGTCCATGCGGCATATCTAACGACTGGACCCTGCTTGTGTCAGTGTGATTAAGTGAAATTAAATGAGTTCAGTGCTGCTTCGGAGGCTGAGGCTGGCTGCCACAGCCCAGCCCATGGCCGCTGTACTAAACCCCCCATCTTCCACAGCAGGGTGGCCACATGCAGACCTGAGGTGAACCTTGGTCCATGCTGCCTCCTGAGGTTTCCAGGAATTGTCTGGGGAGGGCTCTATGGCTGAGGCCAAGCTTGTGCCAAGCATCATCTGAAATATCAGCTGAGCTTTGGGGATCAGGAATCTATTCTGGAACTGTATGATTTGCTACCTAGGTGGGTCAAAACTCTTTTCTGGTATCATGTTGAAATGCAGCCAAAGCTCCTACTGTATGAGAATAATTCTTCTTATAAGGAAAGCATCTAAAAATTATATCTCTCAAAGGATATTAAATAATGTTTTAATATAATAATAATTTGTTTGCTGCTCTCAATTTGGAGGGTTTTCCAGAGTCAAAGACAAGATGAAACACAAATGTTCACAGTAGTGACCCTTCAGTTACACGCACTCACATACTTCAATACTAATATTTAACTTCTATTTAACTAAAGGCTACTGTAAGCCAAATTACTTACATGGTTACTATCAGTGCTTAGTAAAGTCACAAAATTTAGTTGTATAGACTAAACTTTTTTAGTCTTATCTGTATATTATATTAGCAATTTTTATACCTGGATCTTTACTCCCTTTTGTATTGACTGTCTCTTCCCCTGCCATCCCCTTCACTATCGAGATAGGCTATCTCAAATGAACTGCTATCCAACAGTGATTTATCAATAAGATACTCTTATACTATTCAATTATGTGTATGTTTGCAAAAAGCAACACTCACATGGGCTTTGCCTAGGAAGCTTAATGAAATACCTTGTTAAAATTATTTAAGTAAGCTGTAGAATCAGCAAGTTATTAGAATCTAACATCACCTCATAACTCCCAACATTGTCACCTGTATATTTTCATATTATTCAAAAATAATTGTGACTAATTAAGAATCAAAATACTAAAAGTGAATGGATACAACAAGCCTTCTTAGGCTTCAACACTACTGTTTGTTTAATAAATATACACAGTCCACTTTCCACTATCTTGGGTATCATTGCTGTACATAAAATTTACCCACTGTTTAACACCAACTACATTTAACAAAACTGTCTACAATAATTTTGAGTGATCCTATTTGTGATTCTGTGTTAAAGAATCTTAAGGAACATGATGAATCAACCTCAAAAAGCCATGAGGTGCTGACTTATTTTTTAAGGAACTGCTCTTGGTGAGGGTCTGACATTACTTGTTGATACTGTGTGTTCAGCTCTCTGCTGACACATCAGAACTGGTGAAATAATTAGGTGAAACTGGTGAAGTACATAGGGAGAAATAAACAGATTAACTATTTCAGCATTATTTGGATAATGCAGAGTATCTAATTTCAGGAAATATATTTCTTCTATATCGACTGTGTGGTGTGATTGGCAATACTGTAAGCACCTACTCAATTTGGTAATAGTTGTTAATGTTATTTCCTGATCTTTAAAGATATATAAAATTAGGAATCCACAAAAGCAAAGAAAATCAAACTTGAGAAAAAAGGTGGTCAGTTTCCTCACTCCTTGGAAACTGAAAACATTTCTTCTAACTATAAGAGAAGGCCAGCTGCCTCCATCTGCCTGTTCTCATTTCATTAAATTGATTCCTCTCCAAAAAAAAGAAAAAAATAAAGGTATCACGTTCTAATGTTGTCACCATAGAGACACTCATTCAGACATCAAACTTTTCACACAGAGGTTCTTTGGCTTCAGAAAACATTAACTTCTGTTCAAGTGCAGTATCAAGTTTGGTTTTGCCTATTTCTAACATTTTGTTTTTCATGAAGGAACTTTACATACTCTTTCATCAAAGTGATGCCATTTTTATGCCATGAATTTAATTTTTTTTGCACTGAGTCATCTTTAAAATAGGTTTAAAATCTAACTTTAAATCAAATTTATAACATCTGAATCAATGCCACATTGAACCACTTCACTTAAATGACTTGCACGTAGATTCTGGACTTACAAATCTCATAAAAATATGTCCTACTGAAGTCATCAACTTTAGTTGCATGAGAGAATGACTCCAGTGAAAAGGGAATATATCACTAATTCTTCAGACAACTATCTGACTTCTCCCTCCATCTTCCCAAAGTGGTAAAGATATTCCTAGCCATTTTGACTACCACCACTTGGACCCAGGTAGCGTTTTACACTGATGTCTCAAGACAGTAGTGGAAACAGAGAGTATATAAGATTAAAGTCAGATTCAAGTAAAGCCAGAAAATGGTTAACTGTTAATGACAAGGAGAAGAAGAAGCTGCAGAGTTCATTATCTACTTAATCTTCCTCCTAAATCAGCCTTGCTGTGAGAACACCTACTTTGCCTCGATGTCAAACACAAATCTGTCGTTCCAGATGTGGTAGTATGGCTGAACTGGGATGAGTTTGACTTCAAAAGATGGAAGTTCTGCAGGAAAAAAAAGAAGACTACAGGTCATGACATGTGAGTTTCAAACATACCTTAAACTTCTGGTACATGGCAACATCCACTGAGAGGATGCAGTTGCATTAGTGTTTTGGTTTGAATCACCAATGCACTTCTGAAGCTTATCTCCTGAACACCTTCCCTCACTCTGTTTTGCTTCACTAGTGGAGCAGACTTTGAGCACACTAAATGGATTTCCAATGAAAATAAGTCAGAAGATGAGCTGCCAACGTTAAGAGGCATTAAGTACCCTAGAAGCAGCCTGAAGTAAACCCACCCTGAAATGGGTTGAGTGTGGACATGAGGTCCGCAGCATCACCTGTGTCACTCTGCCATTTCCTCCTATAAAGCCAAAGTATTTGTGACTGCAGATACAGCCACAGTAATTTGGTCCTGGATGTAAGTGTTTGCAGAGGATGCAGTAGTCTCCACTATTCTGTTATATCCACTAGATAATGCAAAACCAGTTTTGTTAAACTGAGATTTTTCATATAATCCTGGGGTTTTCTTTTACCTTTAAGAAAAAAACCAAACCCACACTAAATTTTACAAGAAAGCATAATTTCAGTGTAAGTAAATCAAGACATTTCTTACCCCAAATTGTTAAATTTCTACATTTTTACTTTTTCCATGATGCCCTTACTTTTCTTTAAAAAAGATTCTCTGAGTACAGGAACAACTCTAATCGACTTCCAAACTGAATTCTACTGAGAGAAAATAGGTAGCTTTTTTTCTTTCATTCTAGTCTTTACTGAAAACTTCAGCTAGATTTGCAATGATTTTAAAATGGATGTTTTGTGAAAGGTGTTAAAGTTACTAAGTCTGAATAAAAAGAGAGGTGTTTTTTTTTTTCAAATATAAGTGGAAGGCATACAAAACTAGAGTTCTCCTTCTATGCATCAGAGATTTCACAATGAGGCACTGAAACACTGTGAATCTTGTCCTCAGTACCTAACTACAACCAGGTTTAATTACTGCAGTATATCTTTTAACACATAGTGATGACTTCATATATTTATAATGCAAATTAAATATTCTCTTACCATAATTTTTAACTTCAAATTCAGCAGAAACATTAGACATTTCATATTGATGAAACCAGGCTTTGATTTTCCAAGTTCCAGGCCTAAAGTTCAGATTCAGCAGAAAATTGTTAATTAGGATTACTCAGATGTTTTACGATGCTAATATATTTAAATTATCACTAAATGCCACTATTTTCCTTGCTTTGATCTCATACCAAACTAATTTATTAATGTCTTTCTCTTTGCTGGGAGGAACCAGCAATGTATTTCCAAATGTCATAGGAAGCACTCAAAAAGACTTTATGAGGTCCTAATACCATTCAAATACCACAAGATATCATATTTGCAAACCATACGTAACATGCACTGCCTTTGAAAAGCCCCCAGAAATAGAGAACTCATCATATATTTCCTACATTATATCTTCACTGTGATGTCAAAATCAATCTAGCATGCAAGAGCACACTGAATATTAAGTAAAAGCTTGTTTGTTTGAAATCAGAGGTAATTAACTACATCGCAAACTGAGCCCTTACAGAAGTGCTGTTCTGAATGTAATTATATGGTTGAGCCAAAATGTAAGCAGTTTGCTAAATTGTGCCTTACCAGGATGAATGTTGCTAACCCCAGTGTATTAACATAGATTCTGGACTCATGTCTTCAAGGTGTGGTGCATAAAGGTAGAAAGATACTAACCGTAGGCTCAACCTCTGCTCCATGGTGACAGAGAGACAATTTTTACGAGGAGAGGAGAGGAGAGGGAGAGGAGAGGGAGAGGGGAGGGACAGGAATTCAAGCTATTTATCAGTTTAAAAATCTTAAGCAATGAAGTAATTCAACAGATAAGGGGGACGCATCTTGGTGGCATTAGTCCTCCTCACTGTAGACGTTACACTGTGAGGTCTTCCATCTGTGTAAGTCCCCTCTGTCTCCTCTACAGCCAATGGAGAGAAGCAGACAGTGCTGAGGCACGGTACATCTCTTCCTGACACAGGCATTTAAAACAGGTGAGATGAATTACAGCCTAGATAGGTGACTTTCTCTCCAGTGTCAGAGAAAGAAGTGGAAGGTAACCAGTTTGGGGGTAGACCCCAGCACAGCAGGAGGCTCCAGGGCTGGATCCAGAGCAACCATGCGTTTCCCTGCTGTCATATGCTGACAGTGCACTGTGGTGCTCCCCAGGTGTAATCAAAGCAAAACAGACAGCTTTAGTGTGCCTTGTGTCTCTGTATTGTTTGAAATAAAGCAGACGATACAGAGTAAGAAAAGAAGAGAAGAAGGGAAAACAGGGAAGTGGAGCAGGAAGAAGGGAAGGGAAATGCAGGACTCTTTTTAGCTTGAAGACAGTTCTGCTGCAAGAGACGTTGTGACATGTGAACAGCTTTAATGTACAAGGCACAGCAGTAACGTACTCGGCAATGTCAGGTATTTCAAAGTTTTCACTGAATGCTGTTTTTATTTTCCGGTCTGACTTTTTAACCACCATTCCTTTTGAATTCTGTCGAGAGAGAGAAAACAAACATAAAGTTATGTACCAAGTGTCAAACATTTTCTTCCGAAAGCTCAAGTTCATATACTAGTCCTAACGAAAACACTCTGCTTACTTTCCTACTTTAATATTCACATGTTACATTTCCCTCCATCCTCCTGATTTTGGCCAAAAATGACTAGACATATCTCACAATGTATAAATACTGATTTTTGGGGAGGAGTCATAGCTATAGTTTTACTCTTGGAACTTCTGTGGAAGTTTTTCATAGTTCCTGTGCTAAAGAAGCATGCATTAACAGTGTTTTTTTGTATACTTACTAGCACAGCAACTGTAACTGTGTCATCTGTTGGCCTCATCGCATTGTCCAGAATGAAGATCCTGTATTTTACTGTTTAAGAGGAGAATAAATGTGTTCACACATATATTTCATGCCTTCCTAAACAGTAATTATTGCAAGCTCTAGATTGAGTTACTGAATTTAGGATAAACCACTTTTAATGAAAAGAAGCCTGAGAAATTAAAAAAAAACAATAATTGCATTCTTCCATAGGTTTTGCATGTTACCAACATTTTTTTTTTTTTTTTAATAAATTCTGAAAAATCCTCAGGGAGCTTCACTCACTTTTGTATTCCTTCTGCAGTCAAGGCCTGCAACCAAACTCAAGAACATTTTTGAGTTCCCTCTCTTGTTACTTAATTAAATTGTTAAGTAACAAAACAGTTGTGGTCTTAAAGTGAAAAGGATACTTAATGCTGGTGTTACAAGCAGAAACAATATGAGGTTTTTTTGCAGGTTTCATACAGTTTTGTTTTCCAAAGAAAAGTCATTTATAAGATTTTTGAACAAAAAGGAGCATATTTTGTCTGGCTCCTGCTAGAATAGAGAATGAGATTTTGACTCCAGTGGCATTTCCCCATGATTTGCTGCAGTGTGCAGTGCAAACCCTGTAGAAGCCCTGGCTGCAGAAGGCGAGTTTAAAATCTGGACTGGCTGGTAAGCACAGAGGTAGGTGGGGTTAAACGAGAAAGATTTACATTAGGAAGGATCAAGTCATTACTACTTTTTCTAATCATGCCCTTGTAACATATATATTCCACACCTGAAATCACAAAATCATAGAAATGCAGTATTTGTCTTTTAACCTTTGGAACTTGGGGTGTATATTGGCTTATCTGTCTGAATAAAAATGTAGCCTTTCTTGGAAGACAGGAGGATGCGAGTGCTTTGAACAGTCTGCTTATGAAGGTCCCTGCTTTCAGTGACTAGCAGAGCATAAGACCGGTTACTCTTCTTGAACAGATCCCTTTGCAGAGTCCCCGGCTTGACCTGAAGAGGACGAAAGGAAAAAGCCCACAGAGAGATATGAACCTGCTACCTTTGGAGACACACAGCTGAGGACCAAAAAGAACTAAGTGCTTAAGTAATTTCACCATTGAACAGAATATACTCAATTATATCTTTCTTATTGAGTGTTATATCTTTCTTACTGGGTATACATTTCTCTTTAAGAAGAAATGCTATCTAATCCCCCATTTTCCACCACTGAAATACACATTCTTCTGTCCAATGGCAACAACTCAAGCTCAGTGACTTTTCTTTAGTCTACATGCATGTTAAGCTCCAGTTACCATGTCATTTGGTAGCTGTAGCAGCATCCTGTAATCTTTCACTTGCTAAAATCTTGGCTATGAAATTAGGGCTTTACCTCATGCAGGCTAATACGATGTTTCTAAACTCCATGCTCAAGAGGAACTTGATTTGAAATCTCAGCTTTTCGCTTTGGGAGTTACCAATCAGAGCTAAACTGAGTCTTTCAACGTGCTGTTTTCCAACCTAATAACCCAAACTAGTACTCCTGAACTAAACGCTGCCAAACTTCAAAGAATCATGTCAGAAGCAAAAGATACAAAGCAGGATGTAAAGAAGAATTAATCAACTTACAGGTTTGCAGAAACATCACTGGCTTTGGTCTGAGTGACTGCACGTTTTTAAAGGTTTCTCCTATTTTGTAAAAATGGCCAGTATGCCAAAGGCATGAATGCAGTCTTAGTGTAAGTGATGCAGAACAACAGTGATAAAACAATTAAACGTTTTAAAATTTATTTTCATTGCTGATCTACGGCAATAAAAAGATCTTTCATCAGCATGTGACAAAACTTTGAGCCTGCTTGTTGGGCACGAAAGAGCACTCACAATTACCACTGAAATTATGTTAAAGCAGTGTTTTATTAGCTGGTTGGATGAATAGGGTGCTGCTGTCATTGGAATTGGTGTTTTAGCATCTATCTTTAGGGGTCAGAGTTTTCTCTGTTCCAACATATTCCTAGTACACTTTATGTGTTTTCTATCACCAGATGAAAACATTAACATCACTATGATGGTAGACTCACCATTACGTTTTTCACCTCTTGGTAGTTGTTGTATTCATTAAGGTTAAAGGTGATCCTCTCTGATAGGAGCTGATTTTTTGTCTCATCTTTGAAGTATGCAGCAACTTGCACAGGGCGCTGTGCTCCATGGACCTGAACTGTTATTGTCTCATGTATGCCCATATGCACCACATTTGGGGCAGTAATAAGAAATCTAAAACAACATAGAAACAGATTGTGCAGTATGTAGGTTGATTTTTATATAATACAAGAATGTCCAACAAATACAAATTTTAAAGAAAAAAACCCAGACTCCCACACAATAGTTGAGTTTGGGACTTGTGGAGATCATGTAACCCATCCCCCTTCTTAGTCAGAGGTTAAAAGAAGACAGGTTCTCTCTGACTGATGCCCAAATTCAGAACCATCACATTTAGGTCCTACGAAAGATCAGTCCTTATAGATAAGAGAGAAGAAACCTGCAATGCATCTCAGGGACTGGCAATGCCATTTATAGCCTGGTTTAACTCAGAGAAAGTTCTATAAACTCAACTTTCTGGAAACAAACCCAGGCCATGCATTGAGACAACAAATAGATATTCATAAATACATATTTGATACTACAAAGTCATGTATCTTCATGTACTAGCACCTACATTACATCAGTTTATGCTTCAATATTTTAGGAGATATGAATTTCCTACACAACCATGTGTATGGGGTTTCAGGTAGCTTTATTCAGCTGTCACTGTTTGTGAAACAAAGGCAATGAGGGACCACGGAAGGGGAGACTACAGCCCTGGAAAGGGATGAGTTGGAGGCTAAATTGATAGAGTTTTAGTTTTTTCTCTTTGTTACTTTCCTTTATCCTTAACTCTGCTCTGATTATTTTCTACTTCTTGGTAATTTTGTGACCTTTAAAATGTACATCATCATTCTTGCCCTCTTCTTTTTCAAGTATCTTTTGCACACAAAAATCAGAGCAATACGTGAAAAGCTGTCTTAATCATAGAATCATAGAATGATTAGAGTTGGAAGGGGACTTAAACATCATCATCTAGTTACTACCATGCTGCTCTGGGCAGGGACACCT